>JAQRFW010000046.1:0-79480 GCA_039762375.1 Keqinozyma sinolaborantium | reverse complement strand
ACTATCAGATCTAACCGATCTAATCAGCGAGTCGCACCACGATCGCCGGACTCCCGCCCCGCACTCGCACCATTTCGACCCCCCCCCCCCCCCCCCCCGGTTGCCCCCCCCCCCGCCCCCCTCCCCCCCCCCGGCCCCGCGGCCCCACGACCCCCCCCCCGCGCGGCCGGCGGCGCCGCTCGTCAACCCGTTCGTGTCGACGCCCGAGCAGACCCGCCCGGCGGCCCGCAAATCGGGTGTGGACTACAGCACCCATGTGGAGCTCGTCAACCACCGAACGGGTGAGCGCAAAGTGGTGGAGCTTCTGGAGCGCCAGAAGAACATCCGCCCCAAGAAGTTGGACTTCACCGCCGTGTAGATTAGGTATATAAAGCAGGACTTTAATAAATGGTAGTTAGGCCATCGTTCGCATTCGACTCACTATGGAAGCGCTTCCCGGTTTCAACAGCGCTGGAGCCCCCGAAGACGACCACGTCAACGCCAAGACCGAGGTCACTGTGGCCTCGGGCTGCGAGTGGCGCTTCGAGGTGCCCTACAAAACCGTGCTCGTGGTCAAGGTGCTCGAGGGCATCGGTGAAATTTTTGGCACCGAATTGCCGACCAACGTCGACATCGAATTGACCGGCGCAAAGTACGCCTTGTACGCCCCGCTCCACGAGGGGTGCAAGCTCGTCTACTACACCAAGCTCAACCGCGAACACAGCTCGACTTCGTCGGAGGACGCCGAGATCAGTGAGTATGTCAGTCAAGACACCACTATGGCCCCATATTTGAATTTGCATTTTGCTCTCGAGTCCCGCAGACAGGAGTCGGCCGACGCCAACATCACCAACAGCCTGCGCGGCAAGACCGGCCCCAAAGTGTTGGTGTTGGGCAATAAGTTCTCAGGAAAGACCACCCTCTGTAAAATACTATCGTCTTATGCGTTCAAAATGGACAGAATGCCCATCTACGCCAACTTGAACCCCAGAGACGGGGTGTTCTCTCTCCCGGGTACCGTCACGGCCACGCCTATCAGCGACAATTTCGACCTCCAGTCGGTCGGCGGGTTTGGCGGCACCACGACTTCTGGTACCACCCACCACAACCCCAAGCAGCCGCTCGTCAAGAACTACGGTTTCGAGGACTACCAGACGAACTTGGACTTGTACAAATACCAGATCTCCAAGCTCGGGTTGGCCATCATGTCGAGATTGGACGAGGATTCCAGCATCAGAGACAGCGGAGTGATTATCGACACACCAGCGTTCTCGATGAAAGACATCACCATCATCGAGAACATCATTTCCGACTTCGAGGTCGACATCATTGTTGTGGTGGGAAACGAGAAGCTCGTGGTGGACTTGAAGAAGAAGTTCTCCCACAGACAGCAGCTCGCTATTGTGAAGGTGCCTAAAAGCGAAGGTGTGGTTGAGGTCGAGGAGAGTTTCATCAGAAAGACCCAAGAGGAAACCATCAAGCAGTACTTCAACGGCACTGCTGCCAACCCATTGTCTCCGTTCAAGACCGAGATCAACACCAGTGACTTTGTTTTCTACAAAAGTGTCGAAACCGCCGAGTACAACTCCAGCTTGCTCTTCGCCCCCAGCGGCGACTCGTTCACGCCTGAGGACTCTGAGGCCGCCAAGAAGGAAGAGGACTCGCTCGACACTTACTACAAAAGGATAGACGACTTTTCCACCACCAACCTCGAAAACTTGCTCATTGCTATCACTCAAACACCCCAGATAAAGACCCTGGCCAAAGATTTGCTCAATACTTGTGTCCTAGGGTTCATACATGTGTCCAAGTACGAGGAGTCTAAAGGAAGACTTAAGGTGTTGATGCCTATGCCCGGTGCATTCCCTAGGAACACCTTGATCGCTACCAACATTGGATATAATGAGTAGCGTTTATGTACTATATAGAAATTCAACTAATCAAAAGGAACTGGTTTACTGTTAAGTCTCATCAGCTCAGATGCAGCTATAGCACTGGGGACCTTGATGCCGCAGCAATCGCCCCAGGTGTTGTTCAACTCCGACCCATGTCCGTGAACATGGCCATGCTCTTCGTCCATTTCCTGGAACTCACTAACGCCCTCAGGGCACTTGATGATGCTGCCAAACATAAAATGCTGGATAATAGGCAACTTGTTCAACAC
This sequence comes from Keqinozyma sinolaborantium, assembly GCA_039762375.1. Taxonomy (NCBI): domain Eukaryota; kingdom Fungi; phylum Ascomycota; class Pichiomycetes; order Serinales; family Debaryomycetaceae; genus Keqinozyma; species Keqinozyma sinolaborantium. The sequence goes on along the minus strand of JAQRFW010000046.1, from coordinate 77,337 downwards.
CTCGGCCTTGTACATCTTGATCATGCCTTCTTTGATTTTGCCCCAGGACTTAGCAGACGAAATGTCGTCCAACATGGGCGAGTGCCATCTCAAGCTCAACTTCTGCTGATTGTTAGGAATAGTCTTGATAGAGTTAATGAAGTGAATACACTCAAAGTACATGTACTGTTTGTAGTAAGCGTCCACCACCTCTTCGTTGTGAATCAGCTTGGGTTTCATGTACGGATGGGTAGCGAGCTGCGCTGCCCCGAAGAGGAACGGAAGAAAGTGGTAGTCGTCGAGACCCCAGACCCCATGGGATCCCGCAGGCTCTAACCAGTAGTTGCGCTGTAACTCCCTCATGATCTCCATATATTTGGTGAACCCTTTCAACACCACTGCGGTGTAATCTTCCTTTTTAATGACGTCGAGCTCTTTCAAGCAGAGCAATGTGCACACAAAGTTCAACTCGTGGCCCGAACCGTAGTCGATTCGGGTTCGGTTGCCCCAGCACTCTCCGAAATACGTTGCCACTTCCTCGACACATTCGAGCTTTTCGCCAACAAGCGGCTTGAGCAACTCGAGCAACTCCCTGTTGACCTGGTCGTAGAAGTCTCTGAACTCGACCTTTCCGAACCGCAGCACGTTCTTGTCGTGGACCACGGGGTTCTCCTGTCTTATCTGCTCGATTCTATCGAGGATTCTTAGTAATTGGGCCACTGGCTGTGAAACCTCGATTTTTTCGTCATTCGTTTTGCCTACCACCAGGTTCTGGAGCTCTTCCACAAACCCCACGACCTGGGCATGTGTCAGCGAGTTTTCCCACTTGTTCAAGTCATCGTTTGTGGTAATCCGTCTCACGGGCTTAAAGAAGGCCATATCGTTAAGACTGCGAAAAACTCGATGTCCATTAAGAACCTTGCAGGTCGTTCGGGCTTCTGGAGCGGCGTGGAGTCGAAGCAGCTCCTCGACCGCCAGCTCGCCGAGCTGCAGCTATTGAGAGCTCTCTGGAACAAGCAGAACTCCCCCAGAATTAATGCGGTGACCACTCTCCCAGCCCACCTCGAGTCCAAGGCTGAAATTTATAGCCTGGTGCAGAAAAACACCGACTCAAAGGGAATGGTGCTCCTGGCCAAGCAGTTTGTGGAGTTCACCAAGCGCATGATCGCATTCTACAAGAAAGGCGTCTCTAATGTGTGGCAAAACAATAAGACCATGAAACTGCTTAAGAAATCCCAGTTCAAGCTCTCTAACCACGTAGACAAGAACGGAAAGGACACGGACGTCATTCTTCCCAGGTTCCAGTCACTTTCTGCTGAAATGGCCCAGATCTTGTACCAAAACAGAATAGAAAACCAGGCGCTTAACAGCCAGACCCAAGGCGAAGTGATCAAAAATGGCCAAAAAAATACCACGGTGGATTCTGAGATTTTTGCGTTGCACCGTGACCAATTTCAATTGCTCAGACGTACGCCTGGCGATTTCATGAAAATCCCTGCGTTCGTGGTGATTTTTTCCATATTCATGGAGATGACTCCATTGGTTTGTTTGGCATTTCCGGAAGTGACCCCTTCAACATGCGCCTTGCCATCGATCTTGCCTCGCCTCTGGAACGCAAAGGCTAATCGCAGGGTGCAGGACCACACAAAGGGTCTTTTGCTGGAATCAGATTTACCAACCATTGCTTCAAAGACCGCATACAATCTTCCAGTTATTGCTGTACGTGATCTTGCCAAGACGCTTCGTCTTGTGTCGAAGTACGTTCCTTCTTCTTTCTACCCAGAGCCTGTTTTGCGTAGACGTTTGCAGGGCTACTTCAACTATATTACTGTTGATAACTATTATTTAAGTGGGCTCAATGGTGATGGTAACGTATGGGACCTTACCAGAGCCGAGCTTCTCAGTGCTTGTCTCGAAAGAAACCTCATCCTCGACCTCAAGCAGGAAACGGCTATTTTCAACGACGAAAAGGACGCTGCTAAGAAAGGAGATCTCGAGGCTGCTTACTTAAACTGTCTTAGAGCAAGACTCGTTAGATTTATTGCCGATTTTGAGAGCTTCAACGTTGGGTATGTGGCATTGAATGGGCTACTTCCTGCTGTTGAGATCGTTCACGACGACCTCAAAATCTCTACAAGCTGGCCTCACTCATAACTGTACATAGAATAGACTTAGACTTTATATGCGTAGCTGGACACAGAAGTTAGTGTCTCGTCTGTATTTGCCTGTTTTTGGACGAATGCCTTGTGACGGTGCTGAAGATATTACCGGGCACATGAGCTCTGAATCCAGTAATACCATAAATATTTCTGATTTTTTATCACTATCTAGTCCATTGAGTATAATCTGCAAAAAACACCTTCATAAATAAAATTAATTATGAAGTTCAAACAGTATGTAATCAGCATAAATAGATAGCATGAAATATCCACTACACAGACTACACAAGAAGTAGCTATACACAAACTACACGACAACAGCCTACAGCTTACAGAAATCACCATTAATTGATCACCTCAAAATCATAATAAATTTTCAGTCGCACATTTTCAAGGATGACAGCTAGTCCTGAGGCCAAGACCCCGATCGGAATCAAAAGCGACCCCGACTCCGACGGAGACGCCAAGTTCGGCGTCGAGGACATCGTGCCGGGATGCAAGATTTTCGCCATGAAAGACGGCCAGTATCGGCTCGCAGAGATTCTCCAACAACACTCGAAGAAAGGCCGAATTGTGTACTACGTCCACTACCAGGAGTACAACAAGAGATTGGACGAATGGATAGGAGCAGACAAGATCGACTTCAAGCGGGCCATGATCTCGCCTGAGGTCAAGGTCGAGGAAAAGAAGGAAACTAAAGCGTCCAAATCGCTGAAGAAGACGAAGCTGAAAAACTCCAAGTCCTCGAAAGGTTCGGCCACCCCTCAGCCCGATAGCAAGGAGGCCTCCGAGACCCCAATGAAGAACGAAGACGAAATGGACTTGAGCGACTTGAACGTTCAAGGCACCAAGCGAGACGGTGAGGAAATGAGCCGGGAGGACGAGATCAAAAAATTGCGGACCAGTGGGTCCATGACCCAGAACCACTCCGAGGTGTCGAGAGTGAGAAACTTGTCCACGATCATCTTTGGCGAACACATCATCGAGCCATGGTACTTTTCGCCGTATCCTATTGAGTTGACTGAAGAAGACGATATTTATGTATGTGACTTCACCTTGTCGTATTTCGGATCCAAAAAGCAGTTTGAGCGGTTCAGATCCAAGTGCTCCATGAGACACCCTCCGGGCAATGAAATCTACAGAGACAGCAAGGTCAGTTTCTGGGAAATCGACGGAAGAAGACAAAGAACCTGGTGCAGAAACCTCTGTTTGTTGTCCAAGTTGTTTTTGGACCACAAAACTCTTTACTACGATGTGGATCCCTTCTTGTTCTATGTGATGACCATCAAATCTGCTCAGGGCCATCATTTGGTGGGGTACTTCTCCAAAGAAAAAGAGAGTGCCGATAACTACAATGTGGCATGTATTCTTACTCTTCCATGTTACCAGAAACGAGGATTCGGAAAGCTCTTAATTCAATTCTCGTATATGCTCTCTGCCGTGGAGAACAAAATAGGGTCGCCGGAAAAACCGTTGTCGGATCTTGGTTTGTTGTCGTACAGAGCCTTTTGGACTGATACGTTGGTTAAACTCATCGTCGAGAGAAACAACCCCCATTTGGCCAAGAAGAACAACCCTCCACCGATCGAAGATGATGAGGATGACGAGACTCCTACAAATGGTCGGCAGTCTAACAATAGTAATCCCAACATGGCCAATGAAATCACTATCGAGGAGATTTCCAATATAACCTGCATGACGACCACCGATATCTTGCATACGCTCACCACCTTACAAATTCTCCGGTACTATAAAGGTCAGCATATTATTGTTGTGACGGATCAAATCATGATTTTGTACGACAAGTTGGTGAAGAAAGTCAAGGAAAAGAAAAAGCATGAGCTCGAGCCTCGCAAACTACAATGGACACCTCCTACGTTCACGGCAAACCAATTGAGATTTGGTTGGTAATTAATGATTACGATATCTGTAAATATAATGTACACTATAAACTATTGTTCACCCCAAATTTTGATAGAATTGTCGCCTTCACCAGTGATAAGTCTCAATCCCGACATATCGAATTTAGAGCAGTAGAGTGCCGACTCTGGAGAACCCGGACTAGGAATTGAATGGTCAGTTTGGAGAAGTTTGCTGGAGACGTAATCGTAAAACTCCATCTTTCCATCGTCATATCCCACAAATAAGTTATTATTAGTGTGGTTGATTGACATCGTGTTAATGATTCCTTGCTTTGTGCCGAAGTCGTTGAGTAGATCTCCTTGAGGCAACACCCATTGCTTGATATCTCCCAGAGAATCGCCCGAACACATGGTCAGTTCATTGGGGTGGTCAATGAGCAGTCGTATGCTTTTAGTATGCTGGGTGATGGAGAGCTCCGTCTTTTGTTTTCGTATGTCCCACAAGCGGATCGTTCCGTCCATGGAGCTGGTGACGATTTGCGGGTCCACAGCAGACGTGAGAATAGAAGAGATGTCACTACGATGGCCCGTTAGCACCATCACTTCCGTCCTCGATCTTAAGTCCCACACTCGTACCACCTGGTCACGACCACCAGTGACCAAGAGGTCGAGCTCTGGGTGCACGGCCATGGCGTAGATGCCGCCCAAATGGCCATGGTAATTCCGGATTTGGCACCCCAGATCAGAGTTGGTTCTTTCCAAGTCCCAACAGCGCACAGTTTTGTCCTCGGATCCGGAGAACAAGTACGGGAACTTCTTGGAGATGCAGAGTGCACGCACGCCCATGATGTGGCCCGTGATAGTGGCCTTTAGGTCCAGCGATGCTAGGTCCCAGACTTTTATGGTAGCGTCTGAAGAACCAGTGACGAACCATTTGTTGGTGAGCGGGTCCACATCGAGCGACCGCACCCAGCCATTGTGGGCGCCGGCGATGACCCTCAAGAGCTTCCATTTGGATGATATCTGAGGCTCCGGCGTCGCTAAGACCTCATCTTGGGCCTCAGGCTTCGAGACCTCAAGAGGCTCGTTTGGGGGGCTCTGTTCCTTCACCCCTCGCAACAAATACTCCAACTTGCTGTTGTTGTAGACGGCCTCGCTCAAGGTGTCCGCAGGCGGTATGAGCGGGTCGTCATATCGGATAGTCTTGGAAAAGTCTATCATGAGCAAATCGCGATGGACCTTCTTAGTGAATTATATGAGGTGTTGACCAGCTTCCCGGGCCGAATGAAGGTCATTGACCGCATACCCGGCCGCATAGAAGATATGAGGCCCGAGTTGGCCCAAAATAAATACCAGCTGTTTTTGGTGCATGACGATGGAGATAGAGTGGATATTGTCACTGATAAGCCGCTGCTCTTGAAGATATTCCGACTGGCGCACATCAAATGGCACCAGTTCCTTGATTCCGAGGTGCTGATTGACTCAATGGACGATCGGGCGCTTTGGGACCTTTACTTGGTGACGTTGGGGTACTTTTTGACCACCAACGATAACCATATGGTAGTGAAAGTGCACGAGCTCGTGGTGGCCCAGATATACCAGCGCGACAAAACCATCATAGAGACGGACTTCGAGGTGGTGACCACATTGGTGAGCTGCAAACTACTGAAGATAAATAAAAATGCCATGCTATGGGTGTTGGTCAAGAGGCTCACAGTGATGGTGTTTTTTGCAGGAAATCTGGAGTTGCAGTTCAGCACATTGATCCAGCGTGTACTTCTATCGTGTAGACACCACTACGCCAACTACTATGCCAACAATTTCTTGAAGCAACTCATACGGTACACTCGAGTGGTGCCCCAGAAAGAAAATCTTGTCGAGCTCCTTGTGCACGAGTGCAAGCAGAGCCTCAAAGACGTCTCGCTATGGTTATCGCTACTGGCGTGCTTTGAGAGCGACTCGGTCCAAAGAACCGTGGACGATTATGGGTCTACTATAGCACATCTAAACCGCCTCTTTGGCACGCAATACGAGCCTCTACAGGCAGCTGCATTTGCGCCTTGTCGCAGCGAAGCTCAGCTCGACCTTCTCCGGTGGCTCATCTCCGTTAAGTGCCCCTACAAAAGCCCGTATGTGGCGATGATGATCTACATAGACCAAGAAGCGGCCCAGAAAATGATCCAGCAGGCACTTGCAGGCGCCGACGCCACACAAGACGTCGAGAACCCCGTGTATGCGCAGAACCGGGCATTTTTGTCGACGTTGAACTGCATCAAAAATTGCACCCAAAAGTAGTCGTGCTGACCCGAACCGTTCGAGAAATTTGTCATAGATGGTAAGTATAAGCCCCCATCTAAAACCACCAAAATACTAACGGAGTAGTTGAAGTTGCGCCAGTTGCAGAAGCAGAAGCAGCAGGAGAATTCGGCCAAAGCAGCCAACCCGTCCACCGGGTCTCGGGTGAGCTCTTCTCAAATCAGATTGCAGAAGGATATAACCGAACTTGATTTACCCAGGTCGATCCAAATGACATTCCCGGACCCCAACAACATCTCGGAGTTCGAGATCCTCATCAACCCTCAGCAAGGGTACTACAAGAACGGAAAATTCAAGTTTGCTGTCAGCGTCAGCGAAGACTTCCCCATAAATCCACCGAAAATCAAATGTCTCCAGAAAATATACCACCCTAATATCGACACTAGTGGGAACATCTGCTTGAACATCTTGCGGGAGGACTGGTCGCCGGTGTTGAACCTCAACTCGGTGTTGATAGGGCTCAACTTTCTTTTTTTGGAGCCCAATCCCAACGACCCTCTCAATAAAGATGCCGCCAACATGTTGAGCAAGAACAAAGGACTTTTCGCTCAAAACGTCATCTCTGCCATGAGAGGAGGATACGTGGATTACGAGCATTATGATTATGTATTGTAGCTAGCATTATTTATCAGGATATCTCATATTGTTCTACACCTTGAATCTATAAAGTCCAACGACAACAAGGTTACCTAAGGGTCAATGGATAAAAACTTATACTTTTTCTTAGTAACATCGTAGCAATCATTTAGGGCGTCATCATCAACAAACCAAGTAACTTTACCAGCAGCACCTTCATTGACGATAGAACTGGGTAATCCTTTTTCGGGTCTTTCCATTATTATTCTCATAACGGGCGCTTTCGTTAAACCTTCCACCACGAACGTAACTCTCAGCGCATGACAAATGACCGGGATACTCAAGGTGATTCTGTTCTCCGGGCCGGACGGCGCCTTCTCCACGGGCATGCACCATGCTAGTTTTTCTCTCAATTGCTCGCCATGATTGGGGAAAAGCGATGCAATATGGCCGTCGGGAGCGCACCCCAAGAGAAGAAGGTCGAACAAGGGCAACTTGACCGAGTCCTTCTTGGCAAAGTTGCCTATCAATATTTTCTCGTAGTCGTCGGCACATTCCTGCGGATCAGTAATCAAACTTTCGTCTATATGGTAAACGTTTGGCACATTTGGCGCCTCGAGCTTGTCAAAGATCTCGCGCTTGGCCAGCCCGTAGTTGGAGTCGGGGCTGTCGAAGGGCACGAGCCGCTCGTCGGCGAAGTAGATGTCCCATTTATGCCATTCGACGTCCTGTTGGCGCAGAAGTAAGCCTCTATTTAAGATCTTGATGAGAGAACCACCAGAGATGGCGATTTTGAAGCGGACCTCCTTGTTTTTCTTCTTTTCCTTCTTGAGCTTGCTGCTGAGTGTGGTGCTCGACCCGTTGACGGAGGCGGTGGACGTCGACGAGAACAACTGGGGCCGTTTGGCCATGTCGGCCTTGATGGCCTCGATTTTCTCGCGGTCTAGAGTGTTGTAGAGGGTCATGTTTTGGGCGCTGATGACGTGGTCGGCCACGGCCTCGGCCACTCCTTTGAACTCGGGGAACGAGTAAATTAACGGAACCGTCGTCGTCATAGAGTGTGTTTAGGGATAAATTTTCGGCGAGTGGCCGCGAACTGGCCATGATTACTACATTTTTTGATCTTGCTACCAAGCTAGTGCACAATTACATTGGCGCACGCCATGACCAGACCCTCAAGGAGACGTTTGTGCCGGCCGCAAACTTGAACCAGTACTTCCTCTACCAGGACGCCCAAAAAACGACGGTTCTACTCATCGTGTCGGTGTCAAAAGTCCTGGAGACTCAGCAGGTGATCAATTTGATCTACAACGAGTCCAAGATCGACACCATCTTCATCGACTGGGACACCTTCACCGACGTCAAGTTCCCCCTCGACGAGGTCAACTTGCTGGCGGAGTTGATCGCCAAGTTCAACGCTAAAATTGATACCGCATGTCGTGAGTCGGACTTGACGCAATTGTTTAAAAAGCAAGTCAAGCCCCCTCACCTGCCACCCAAGGCTTCTACGGGACCGCAATCTTTGATCGACACTGCCGCTTCCAATTATTCGAAGCGGTATCCCGATAAACCCGATTTTGATGACGAGTACGAGATGCAGGCGCACCCCAGACCGGCCCAGTCGGTCCAGTTCCCGCCGATAGGCGACCGCGACTTGGACCCCGTGCCCAACCCCGGGTTGGGGTCGTTTCTCGACCCGTTGCAGCCCGGCGGCCGCGACGGCGGCATGTACCCATCGATGCAGCACCCGTTGTTCGACCGCACCAGGGGCGGGCGCCAAGGAGTACCGCCCGGCGCTCGGTACGACGATCCGCTCAGCGAGGGCAATTTGGGGTCCATTGGCGACGGTCTCCCAGGTTTCAGAAGGCCCAGCGGCGGGCCCGGTTCTGGCCCTGGAGGCTTTGGCGGATTCTAGTGGTGGGTAATTTTAGTAGTCCGAGCCATCCACAGTAAACTCTAACGGTAGTGTGACATGAACCTTCCTCCACAAATTACTCAATCAGGTAAAGTTATATAGTAAAGAACAATTGGTTTGTCAGGAATTGCGTTATTTGCTGCTTCAATGCACTGCAACTCGCCGAACATTGTCTAGGCCATGGTATTCCTGCCTTATCTCTCAGCCCGTTGTTGAACTATTATTAGCTTTCTGAACAATTGAAACATCCCCTTCAACTGTTCTTTCCAGAACTCTAACTCTAATAATAGTATGGTAACGCCAAGGGATGTCAAATGGATTATCCCCATATTTTCTTTATCAGATTCGTTTGCATTGCCCTTTAAAAATATCATAAAAACAATACCCAAAAAGGAAATTTTTCTCCACTTGCACTTATGTGACTGAACAGTTTTTATGAGATTTATTCGTTACTATGCATGATGAATTTACCGTTTTGGGAATTGTTATGTAAATCATTCCTAATTTCAGAACTTTATTTTCGTTTAAAGCGCAACAGTCCTCAACCGGTTCCATTAAATTCCTTTTTTGGGGTATAAATCATTACACTCCTCATTTTGTGTAAAAAAAAATTCTTATGATAGCTTACAAGTTTTCAGCCTTAACGGATTGAACTTGCTGATTTTTTTCTATTCACTCAACTTACTTCATTTCATCTTGATACCCTTCAACATCTTTATTGGTGTCTATTTAACTTGATATCTATACTATGTCATATATGTATGCTTCTTCCAGTGGTTCAAGCGAAAATCAAGATCATTTAAATCGTTCCCAGCGCTATAGCTCCTATGACATGAATACCGTCTCATCTTCTAACAACTCTGATACCACCACCACCTACGTTGATAACTCTGTGTTCCCCAAGACGAAAAAAACCCCTAAAAAGAAGCCGGCCTTCAGCACCATTCAGTCTAAAACTTCCGAGTTTGATCTCGGATCCCATGATTCGTTCATGGACCCTCTCCATTTGGAGTCGGGCATAGAACTCAAGAATGAAAAGCGTCTTTTCTCATGGATGTTTAGCAAAAAAGTCCCTCCGATTAATTCCCCTGAAGAAAGAAAACCATACCCTTGGAAAAAATCAAACTCATTTTCTAGAGGCCTTTTCATCTGGCTTTACCCCATATTATACAAAGGTTACAAGAGAACTTTAGTCCCCAATGACTTGTTCTATTTGACAGAAGAGTTAAAAGTTGAACACATGCATAAACAATTCGACGATAATCTTCAGAAAAAATTACAGCAAGCTCAAGACAAACATTTAAAGAAGAACCCTGACTTGTCAAACTTCGAATGGCCAGAGTACATCATCCCTATTTGCTTGTACAATTGTTTCCGCTGGCAATATACCCTCTCTTGTATATACTTGGCTTTGTCCTTTTTCTGTCAAGCCATCTCTCCTTTATTGACAAGAAAATTGATTGATTTCGTCGAATACAGATTCTACGGTATCGAAAAGAAATTGAATAAAGGTATTGGCTACACTATTGCTGCCGTGGCTTTAATCTACATTAATGGTCTTTTGTTGAATCATTTTTTCCATGTGGCTATGATAACAGGTGCCCAATGTAAGGCCATCTTATCCAAATCCTTGTTGTTAAAGTCATTCAATTTATCTTCCAAATCCAAGAACAAATTCCCCGTGGGAAAGATTACCAGTTTGTTGACTACTGACTTGTCGAGGATCGATCTTGCTATTGGCTTTCAACCTTTCATTATTTGTTTCCCTATCCCCGTGATCATGGCCATCGTCATCTTGTTAGTGATGATTGGTGTTACCTCTTTGGCAGGTATTGGTTTATTCGTTGTCTCGTTGTTCGTTTGTGTCTTGTTGACCAAGAAACTTTACAATACCAGAGAAACTGTTGTGGACTTTACCGATGAAAGAATTGGTCTTATGCGTGAGGTGTTGGCCAACTTGAAGGTCATCAAGTTTTACGCTTGGGAACTTGCCTACAAGTTGAAAATCACAAATGTCAGAGAAAAGGAAATGAGTTACTTGTTTACCATTCAAGTCTTGAGAAACTTCATCACTGCTTATGCTGTTACCTTACCAACCTTGACTTCTATGTTGTCTTTTGTGACTATGTGGGCTTGTAAAACTACCAGGACTCCTGGTAAAGTCTTCTCCTCGTTGTCATTATTTTCTATTTTGGCCCAAGCCATTATGTTGTTGCCTCTTGCATTAGCCACCGGTGCTGATGCCCTTATCGGTTTCAAAAGATGCAGAGAGTTCCTTAGCTCCGACGAGGTTGATGCTTCAATGCAAAGAAAACTTGACAATATGGGAAATGCTTTTATCGTTGAAGATGACACTGTTACTACTCCTTCCTATCCTTCCTACGACGAAAAACACAGTGACTTGGCCCTTAAAGTAACACATGCTAACTTTATTTGGGAAAACCACAATGACGATTCGGACGTTGGTTCATTATGGGAACAGGGCGAAAACTTGACCAAGAAACAGAAGGAAAAGTTGAAGAAGAAGAAACAAAGAAAGTTGGCTCGTAAAAAGAAGTCAAACCAAGACTTGAAGAGTATGATGCTGGTAGACATTGCTAGTCACTTTGGTGATCTCGGTTATCAACTTCCAAAATCTGCATTCAATGGTTTACGTAACGTCAATTTGGAAATCAAAAAGAAGGAGTTTATTGTGGTGACTGGTGTTATTGGTTCTGGTAAATCTTCTTTGTTGAATGCCTTTGCTGGTTTCATGACTAAAGAGTCCGGAACAATCGAGAACTATGATAAATTACTTCTTTGCTCTCATCCTTGGATTCAAAATGCTACTATCAGAAACAATATTCTTTTCGGAACCCCATTTGACCCTGCCAGATATAATGAAGTCTTGTATGCTTGTGCTTTGGAGGATGACTTGAAAACTTTCCCTGCTGGTGACTTAACTGAAATCGGTGATAGAGGTATAACATTATCTGGTGGTCAAAAAGCTCGTATCAATTTGGCAAGAGCCGTTTACAACAACCCTGATACAATTTTGATGGACGATGTTTTGTCTGCTGTGGATTCCAGAGTTGGTAAGCATATCATTCAACACTTGTTCAACAATCTCTTGAAAGACAAGACCAGAGTTTTAGCTACTCACCAGTTGTCTTTGATTGATAATGCTGATAGAATTGTCTTTTTGAATGGTGACGGAACCATTGATGTTGGTCCAATTGAAGAATTAGCTGGTCGTAACTTTGCCTTCAAAAGATTATTCGAACACAGTTTGGAAGTTGCTGAAAAGCATGATGCCGATGACGACGATGATACCCAAAACGAAGAAGAACCTAGCGAGAAAGAAGATCTTGTCATGGACAATGAATTCAATGATCTTGGTAGAATTGTCGAAGAAGAAGAAAGAGCAACCAATGCCATTAGTTGGGAAGTGTACAAAAAGTACATCAACTTGGGATCAGGAATCTTTGGCTTTACTGCTGCTCCTCTCTTCATCTTTATTGTTGCTTTAGCTACTTTCTGTCAATTGTTCACCAACACTTGGTTATCGTACTGGACAGAGAAGAAATTCAAAGGAAAGTCCGATCATTTCTATGTTGGTTTCTACGTTATGTTTGCATTCTTGACGGTGTTCTTTACTGCTCTTGAATTCACAATGTTGGCTTACATGAATACCAGATCAGCGGAGATCCTTAATGTTAAGGCAGTGGAGAAGGTTTTACATGCTCCAATGAGTTTCATTGACACCAACCCTCTTGGAAGAATCTTGAATCGTTTCACCAAAGATACTGATTCTCTTGACAATGAAATTGGAGAACAGTTAAGACTTTTCATTTTCCCCTTGGCAATGATCATCGGTATTATCATCTTGTGTATTTGTTACTTGCCATGGTTTGCCATTGCTGTTCCATTTTTGGCTTTTTTCTTTACTTTGATTTCCAACTTCTACCAAGGCTCTTCCAGAGAAATCAAGAGATTGGAGGCTATTCAGAGATCTTTGGTCTACAACAACTTCAACGAGACTTTAACTGGTATGAACACAATCAAGTCATACAAAACTGAGAGTGCATTCATTAAGAAGAACGATGACTTCATTAACAAGATGAACGAAGCTTATTACATTTCCATTGCAAGTCAAAGATGGTTGAGTGTTCACTTAGATATTATCGCTGCTATTTTTGCATTGATTATCTGTATGTTGTGTATCACCAACCAGTTCAACATTGGAGCTTCTCCTACTGGTTTGTTGATGAGTTATGTTATCCAGATTGTTGGCTTATTATCTTTGGCTATCAGAGCCATGACTCAAGTGGAAAATGAGATGAATGCCGTCGAGAGATTACACCACTATGCTTTCCGTTTGGATCAAGAATCAGCATATAAGAAGGATGAATTCACTCCAGCACCTGAATGGCCATCTTCCGGTTACATTCAATTCAATGATGTTTCTTTGAAATACAGACCAACTTTACCTTACGTGTTAAAAAAGTTGGACTTCAGTGTCTACCCACTTGAAAAAGTTGGTATTTGTGGTAGAACTGGTGCTGGTAAATCCTCCATCATGTCTGCTTTGTACAGATTGGTTGAATTGGATAGTGGATCTATTGTTATCGACGGTACCAATATCAGAGACTTGGGATTATTTGATTTGAGATCAAGACTTTCCATCATTCCTCAAGACCCAGTCTTATTCCAAGGTAGTATCAGAAAGAACTTGGATCCTTTCAACCAGTCTACCGATGAAAAGTTATGGGATGCTTTGAGAAGATCAGGTCTTATTGAGGGATCAGAATTGGAGGATGTCAAAAACACCAAGTATGATCCTTCTAACAAGATGATTTACGAAAAGTTGCACAAGTTCCATTTGGATCAACTTGTTGATGATGATGGTGAGAATTTCTCTTTGGGTGAAAGACAATTACTTGCTCTTGCAAGAGCACTTGTTCGTAATTCCAAGATTTTGATTTTGGATGAAGCCACTTCCTCTGTTGATTACGAAACTGATGACAAGATTCAAAAGACTATTGCCAGAGAATTCAAGGACTGCACTATTTTGTGTATTGCTCACAGATTGAAGACAATCTTGAACTACGATAGAATCTTGGTGATGGACCAAGGTGAAGTCGTTGAGAAGGGTGTTCCTAACAATTTGTTCAATGAGCTTGGAGTCTTCAGAAAGATGTGTGACAAGGCAAATATCACGGCAGATGACTTCGAAGAGGTTATCGCCTATTAATATGTATATTAGAACACTACAACAAAAATCATAAGAATACACATATATTTTCTATCTATATACTCTATGACTTGAGCTGACTAGCAGCATACATAATTTGAACAGCTGAACTGTTAATAATTAGCTCCTTTTTCGGAGTGTCCGAAACCGTATTGTTGCAAAAATGGTTTGGATCAGGCTTAAAAGCATTATTTGGATGGTAATTTTCTGCAAAATGATCATATATATCTTGTGTGGCAGTGTAGGGATCATTTACGAAAGCGGCGGTATCAAATTGTAAGAAGTCCTGGATAAACAGTGCTTGCTTTCTGATTTCATCGGCGATGTTCTGCCTGTCATCTGAATATTTAGAGTCAGAGCTGCCAATATTGATTAGGTCAACCAAGCCAATAAAGAAGAGATGGCTGTATCTTAGCTGGTTGTTCCACAACCCATTGCTGTAATAAAAAGTGCTGTTTTTGCCCAAAGAGCTTTTAGCCAATTGGTAAGCCTGCTCAGTAGCAGTAGAATTTTGGGTATGCTTGGCAATACGAACTAAAGTAGAGATCATTGTACCCACAGTGTAAGTCAATTTGCCCTTGTTGACATTGTTGGAAGAAATTGTATACCCATCAAAAATGAGTCCATCAGAATCTCTTAAATGGTTCCAAATCCAGTCAGTACAATCGGAAGCAAAAGGGATCAACGATTCGTCCTGGTTGATATCATATAATTTCATGGCATCTAATGCAGCCTCGGTAGTTGATATAGCGGCAATGTAGTCTCCATTTAAAGACCACCTGACTCCACCAGTCAGATCCAGCCATTGAGCTTTAATCAACTCCATGAGTTTTTCTGCCTTCTTCAAGAATTTCCTATTTCGAGTCGTTTCATAGGCATCCAACAAGACCCACATCACCTGTGCATTATCGTCGATGTAGACATCGTCGTCTTTAGCGGTAGTAGCTGAGAACCAGCCTTTTGGATTTTCAAAATCATTGATTAAGCCCTCAGCAACCAAATACGTTTTGTTTAAATCTTTGGAGTCAGTTATTGCCTTTGCAGCCACAGCAGAGTCCCAAAGAGCAGAGTAAGCGAAAGTGTCGTCACAAGCGGGATCGTTTTTATCGAATTCTGACATGACGTTGTCCCAAAAAGTACTCCACAAGGTTTTTGCACCTGCTGCATAAGTGGAGGCGAAGGAACCGTCACAGTTTGCCGTCACCAAGAATAAAAGAATGACAAGAAGATGTTGGGTGACTAGCATAAATATGAAGGAGTGAAAAAGGTGGCAGGCGGTTTTACATATACTACAGTTAGACCAGCGATTGACTAAGTAGGCATTGTTAAAAAAAACCCCTAAAAGGGAAAATCAAGCCCGCACAATAGGTTGTTCCTAACTATTAAACACGGTAATGACATCAATACACGGTTCTGGAAATAAGGTTGCTACTGCGAAGGAGATTGAACAATACGAGACACCATGAAACTTGTTAAATTGGGTGAGCTATGTAGAATAGAAGGTAGGCATTCAAGTTACCGATTTCTTCTTGTGATACCAAGGTGATGACCGAATCATCAAATTTTAACCACTGGCAATTGGAATTTTTTATGTAGACAATATAATGTCCAGTATTGACCGATCCGATGTGGCACACCAATGCGAATAATTCATAAAAATGCTGGGAATCTATGCTGTTTGTCAGAACGTATCGAGTTAAGTCCAAATAAAGTGGGATCTTAATCAAAGTTTCGTTTTTGACGAAATTATTTAAATTGTGTTTGAACCTTTTCAATTGAATAGAAACTATGGGAGACAATTTGAGAAGCTTCAAAGATTTGATTGGCTTGGATACCGACTTGCAGAACTGGCAGTTGTATTCGGTGTCCAATTTTTCGTTTGAAGTGAAGAGATCAAGGCAATCGTAGAGAGTTGCGTTTTTCAGTAAATTTGTAAGCTCCAACGACAAGTCCATGATCGGGTCGTGTTTGACGGTGACTTCGTTGCAGTTGGTGCATTGAATAGAGCTCTCCAAGTCTCCGTTGAAAACCTTATGGGTGATGCAGCCACACTCGAATTGCTCCCCGTTTATGCCCTCGTAGTCTTTATGAAACTCATTCAACAAAAACTGCCAAAACTCATGGGCGTCCTGTTCTTGAAATCCAGCAAGAGACTTGTTTTTGTACCATGCATTGATAAGGAGGTTTGTCATTCCGAAGCCCTCGTTGTTTGACGAGGTGAAAAATTCCTTGAAGATATTGTCTATAGAGCACGTAATGCATTCAGATTTTTCACAGTTGAAAAAATGGTTGTCGTTATTAAAGAACTCATGCTTGATGATAGGGTTGTGGATCAAGGTCTGGAGAATCGAGCTCATGAAACAGGTGGAGCCCAAATTAATGAACCCTTTGAGACCCTGAACATTGGTGGGATTGTCGTAATGAGACTCGATCTCCGACGCAACCCCGTCCATGTCGTTCAGAGAGTCGGTGGCCGTCACCACCTCCCTTCTGATCTGCCGCAACACCTTGTCGTTGACGTA
The DNA here is from genome assembly GCA_039762375.1 of Keqinozyma sinolaborantium. Classification (NCBI taxonomy): domain Eukaryota; kingdom Fungi; phylum Ascomycota; class Pichiomycetes; order Serinales; family Debaryomycetaceae; genus Keqinozyma; species Keqinozyma sinolaborantium. Next base: position 60,775 of record JAQRFW010000046.1, on the reverse strand, counting down.
GTTCTGGCATTTGAAACAGTAGAGAACCCCATTGTTGGCGTCGATAGCAAAGACATGCTGGGTTTTCTTGAAATGATTGTATGCATGCAGCTGGGTTTTGCACCCGACATTGGGACACTGCAAACACACAAGGTTGTTGTTGAAGTTGTTCAACTTACAGCTCACACACTTGAGCGAGTTGAGTTTGAGGTCCACCAACTTGGAAACGGGAACCTTCAATCCATCTTTCACCAGTTTAAATTTGTTTTGGGGGTCCACGAGCAACGAGATTTTCACTGCCTGTTTGTAGGTGATGACCACGTTGTCCCGGGCCTTCAGATCAAGCACCTGTCGGATGTGAGGGCACGACGGGATGTCGTCGAACTGATCCATGGTGAAAAAGGTTCGCGATGTCAAATCTGGAGCACAAGTAATCCGGGTCGGCTACAAATTATACGAGCGGGTACTATTAAGGTCTATAGATGTAGTTAGTCGTAAAAGTCATCGTCGTCGTCGTCGTCCCCACGGGACTTTTGTTGGTAGCGCACTCTCCGACCGTCTTCGTATTCGTCTTGGTTCATTATCAATCGGCCATCCAGTTCTGGCACTGCCTGCGCTTTGACTAGCGCCCCTTCGACGTCCTGGACGGTGGTCGAGTTGCCGCCGAGCTCCGTCAACGTCACGTACTGTCGCACCACGTCCTTGTTGTGGTAGATAAGAAGCGTCGGGATGTTGGCAGCGGGATAGTTCTCGATGCATCGAGCTGCCGGAATGTCCAAGAACTTGATCTCGGGAAATTTGCTGGCAACCTGGCGTAACAACGAGCCGAGGAGTCTGCTCTGGATCTGCGCCTCCGATGACATGTGGAGCACCACAAAGTGGTTGGCGCTGTCCAAAGTGACCTCTTTTTCATACTCGCTCTTGGTAATGGGCATCACCAGGCCAAATTTGCTGGCCTTTTGGAGCTCCTGGAGCTGCGCCATGCGCTGCTGCTTGTAGAAGTTCAAGAACTCCTCGTCCTCCTCGTCCTCAAGCTCGTCCAACTCGTCCAAGTCCTTGTTTTCCAACCGATTGTCGTGCTGCTTTCTGATGGCTTCGTCGAGCGCTTCTTCCAACTCTTTGGTGGGCGACGGCGGCTTTTCCGGGATGATACCATGCGACCGCAAGATGTCGTTCCACTCGGTGTCCTCGTTGGGGTCGACCTCGACCGGGACCTTAATATCGTTCATAGGATTGAACCCTTCCATGGTGTCGGGAATAGAGCGACTTCGCGGTATTTTTAGGCGGACTGGCGATAGCCGTTAGAAGCCATGGACCGCAGGCGTAAAAATTCACCATAGCTGCAAATCGAGCCCGGCTCGAGCAGTAATATGTATACCTCGTAACAAACAAACTGGCCGAGCCCCAGAGTTTTTGGGCCGGTGGTCATGGCCTGAAAAAACCTTTTCGATTATTGGCTGAAAAATTCACTCACGAGCAATCAACATGACCTGCTACGCCAATTAACCACTACAATTCCACAACGTACAACGTCAATTCTATATTGATTATAAATATATATACATGTTTACTTGGTGGCCTTGGACAAGTAGGTGATCAAATCGTTTCTGTCCTTAGGCTTCTTCAATCCACCGAAAGCCATCTTGGTTCCAGGAATGTATTTCTTTGGGTTCTCCAAGTAGTCAGACATGGTTTGTTCGGACCATTCGACACCCTTCTTCTTGTTGGCGTCAGTGTAAGAGTAACCTTCGGCAAGACCAGACTTTCTGCCAAAGACACCATGCAAGTTTGGACCGACTTTGTGAGGAGCGCCGGCATCGACAGTGTGACACTGTAAACATCTGGTTTTGAAGAGGTTGGCACCTTTCTTTTCACTACCTTTTTCGTATGGAGCTGGCATTTTTTAAATTGTTTGAGTTAAATGTTTTCTGGAATTTTATTCGCTTTAAATATCGAAAACTTTTCTGATTATTTAAAAGTTAACGCTTATTGGTCCGTTTGGCACTACTTTTTTTTGTATGTGGTTCAGTGCGATTTTGCAAGGGTAGTGCGCAAACGTGACTCACTGGTCATGATGATTGAACGTTAAATCTGAGCCGCGTTTGTGTAGTTTTTTATGGGTGGTTCCGGAGGTTTCCGCCGTGGCGGTCGCTTCCGGTTACGCCCCGCGCACGTGACCATCCGCTGGCGATGGGCTTCGGGAGTAGCTGCTGCTCCGTGACGACGGCGTGCGGCCCCGCTTGCGTCCGCGGTCCTGTTCGCGGTCCTGTAGCACGCCTCGCATCTCCTGCGTGAGCGCTCCGAGCCCAATGGCCGTGAAAAAATTGATTGCAAACCGCAACTGGTCCAACGGCTCCTCGTAGGGGAACATGCCTGGGAGTTCATGTTGGTGCTGCTGGACCTTCTCGCGGAGATCGGCGATGCCCACCTCCTCGACGATTTCCTGGAATATGAATTTGAGTAGAATCCGGCTGGCGCTGGTGGTGTGTTCCTGGGTCAAGATCACATTCTTTAGTATGTTGAATCCCAAGCACCCGTCGGCAATGAGGTGCCCGAAGAGCTTGCCCACGTTGCGCATGGCGTTGGGCTCGAGCTGGTGCACCAGGTCGTACGTAGTCTGGAACTGGGTCTCGAACTCTCTGCGGTACTTGGAAAACTTGTTGACAAGAATCTCGCTGATCATGCCGAAGAACTTCGAGTAGGTCTTCTCCTGGCTGCAACTCTTGATCACCATGTCCACGAGAAGCGCCTCGGGGAACTTGAGCTTGAGGAGCTTGTGCACGGCTTCCTCCGACGACATGCTCGACATGATCGTCAAGTAGACCGTCTTCTGGCTCTGCAACAACTCTGACTTGGTCATGTCGAGCACCGGGTCTTTGGCCTCGGGCGCTTGTGGCTCCTCGGGCGCTGGCTCCTCCACTTCCTCAGCTAATTCCTGCTTGAACTCATTATAGGCTGCCTGCACCTGGTCGTAATCTGGGTCGTATTGGAACACCATGAGCTCGTCAAACAGCTGGAACTCGGCCTCGAAGTCAACCACGTGGCACTCCTCGTCCTCGATGAGCATGTTGGTGGAGTTGTTGAACCCCGATCGCCTGTACCGGATCAACTGCTCCACGCCTCTTTTGTTGGCATCGCTGAGCACGTCCTCGTTGACCAAGCTCCTGAGCCGGTCGATGACCATGTAGACCACACTGGATGACGTCTGCGCCAACAAAAACCCGCAGAGCTTGATGATATAGATGACTACGGCCACCGAATCATCGGTGAAGTCGTCAAATAGCACCTGGATGATCTGCAACACGAGCATCTCGTTGACCACCTTGTAATTGACGAGCTCGCACACGAACCGTGTCACGCGGAGGAGTTTCTCGTACTCGTTGTTCACATAGTGCTTTTTGAACTGGATCACGAGCTTGTTGATAAGAATTTCCCCGATTTCCGGGAGCTTAAAGTTCACGATGCTGACAAGACTGGCAAGTTGCTGTGTCTTCTGCGGCTCCAGCCGCTGCGTCTTCATAATTCGTCTCACCAAAAGTCCTTTGGCCTTAAAAAGGTTCAATCTGAATAACTGCAAAGAAGTGGACTTGATATTGGCTGAGGTCAAGCCGTCGATTAGAACCTTGATATTCGTTTTTGTCATCATCCATTCGACTTGCTGCTTGATTTGGGGCGTGGGTGTGCCGCCAGAGCCCCCTCCGGCCTCGGATGTTTCTGTCGATGTCATAGCGAGATGAGCGATGAGATTCGCACTTCTTGATGTTTAAAACCCCGGTACTTTATGGGGTCAAACACAGGCTACAGACGCTTGTGCGAACGGGAAAAGCGCCCGCGCTGGCGCCGCGGCCGTCTAAGACATCCTCGGCCAAGACGCCGCGAGTTATTCTCCCAAACTCGCTCAACAAGTGTATTCACATTTTGAAAGAACGGTACGATGGGTTGATCAAAGACAGCGAGGGAAAGAACATAAACCTCTACTCGTTGAAGCCGTCGGATCTATACACATACACCAAGGACTCCAAGTCGCTTGAGATTTTCAGGGCGTTGATGCACATCAAAAAGATCGACAAAAAGCCCATCAGTAAGAATGTGCTTTACACCTTGCTCGGAGTCAATTCAGAAACGTTGACCGACCGGTTTCACATCACCAAAACGGTGCAGAAGTTGCTTGAGACCGACGAAAACCACGAGAGAGCGTTGTACCTCTTGAAGTTGAGCGACAAGTCCAATGTGGTGGCCATGAACAAGATCATGGAATGGCTCCTCAAGAAAAACGACATAAAGACCGCCATGAAAGTTTTTAATGACAGAAAGAAATGGGGCATCGACCCCAACGACCAGACATATGTGATTTTATTCGACGGGGTGGCAAAGGCCTCAGAATGGGGCAAGATGCCCGACGAGTTGACGGCCACTTTGACGTCTATCTTTAAGAAAATCCCCAACCCCCAAATCAGCCAGTTCAATGCGTTGCTTTCGGTGGTAGTGAAGAACTTCAAACGGGAGCAGGCGGACGCATGGGAGCTCTTCAACGTGGTGCCAGAGTTGGGCTGCAAGCCCAATGCTCAGACCTTTACCATCTTTCTTAACGGATTGAAAAAGTACAACGAAATGCAAGTCAACTTCGTCAAGCAGTCCAAACACAGCAAGAGCGTCAAGGTGTTGAAGTACTACGGTCTCCACAACGAGTTGATCGAAACCGCCAACCTTATCTTGAACAAAATGGTCGTTTTGGCTACACCTCCAGCAGCACCCACCAAGGAGGAAATCGATGCTGATGTCGAGGTGCTCAAGAAGTACTTGTCCGACGCCAAAAAGACCCAGTTCATCGACATTGACGAGCACTTCGTCACCACTTACTTGTCGTGTTTCATCAATAATTTCTCCAACACTGGTGACGACGTTCAGATGTCAAATTACAATTACATTTCCCAGGGCTTAAAACTCCTCCAATCATGGTCCCCTGATGTCAATACTCTCATGGAGTCACTCGAGGTAAGCACCGAGGGGTCCAAAGCCTTGAAATCCACCACCGACTTCAGATTGAGCAGCTCCAAGACTGAATCGGCAAACCACTTGAAACAGCCCGGTTCTTTGATCCGCAAATCTAAAATTGTCACCACAGAGATCAGCAATCCGGAAGTGTCGTACCCACCGTCGGCTAAAATCAAAAATAAGAAAAGATCGGTGTTGAACGCTAAGAAACACCCGTTGATTGACATCAAGCTAAACAAATTCTTGTCGATGGTGATGATCGATGGTCTTGTGCAGTTGGATAGACCGCAGCAGTTCTTCTCTGTGATTCTCTACTACTTGGGTTTGACCGGTGTGGAGTTCAAAAAGTACCCACTTGTTAGAGACTTGACGTACGAATTGGCCGCCTCGTCTTCGAACCCGGATGTGGTGGATGAAAACTTGGTGGACATTCTCTTGATCGAGAACTTCATGTTCAAGGCCAACAAGATGTTCTTAAAGCGGGATATCTCCAGTTCGATCAATTTGACCATTCTTAGCATTCTCCAACAGTCTGGAGTTAAACCAAGAGACAGAACCTACTCGCTTGTGTTCCTGTTCTTGAACGAAGAGATTGAGTACTACTTGAAGTCGAACTTCAGCAAGATCCAGGCGGCCCAGGCCGAGAACCCAGCTCACAGATACACTACAAGAAAACCTCTATACGAGGACCAATTGATGTACATAACCACCAACTTGGCCAAGTTGATGGACACCATTCCCCAGCAGAACTACGCCACGCTCGAGCTGTACAACAAGATCTGTCTGCGGATCCTCAACTCCGGCTGGCTTGAATTTTTGGAGCTTGAGCAAGTGCTTCTTATCTACAAAAATATCGTCAAGGCCGGAATAAAGTACTACTACGAGAACCCCGAACTTCAGAAAAATATCAACCGTGGTCTAGACGTGTTGATCAAGGACTCGCCCGACGCCAAACTCAAGAAGCTCAGTGTCGCCGTCAAAAAAGCCCAATATGTTGCCAGGACCCCAGGAACTGCTCCAAAATTGGCTCCTGCACAAACTGAGAATTTGAACAAACTCTATAATTACTTGTAAATATGAATCTTCTAATAAAGAACCCCTTCAGATACAACTACAATGCCTTGTTTGATGCCGCGTTAGAGACCCGGCCCCAGAGTCTAGACGTGTATATCCACGACAGAATTGAGCATGTGGAGCACTTGGATTTTATTCTCAACCAGCTCTACCATGAAATCAGAACCCTCCTGCTCTCCAAGGGATTTGATTACATGTTTGACATCACGGTGTTGTTCAATGTCGAACCAAAACACCCTGTGACGTTGGCCAGCTCGGAATCCGAGCTCAAATCGGAGAACGACCGGGTGATCGATGTGAAAATAGATGAAATTCAGTTGGAGTTGCCCCAGACCGGCTTTTCTCAGTATGACGTTTGCGCCGTGGGCGGGACGTTCGACCACATCCACGACGGACACAAGATCCTCCTCTCGGCGGCGGTGTTCCTCCTGAAAAAGAAGCTTATTGTTGGAGTTACTGGACCTGAACTTCTCAAGAATAAGAAATACGCTGAGTACTTGGACTCGTTCGAGAAGCGCCAGAAACTGGTCCAACAGTTGTTTTCCAAGCTCGCCCACGACCAGCTCTTGGAAATTTACAAAATCAACGACGTTTGTGGACCCACAGGATTTGTAAAGCAAATCGACTGTTTGGTTCTAAGCGGCGAGACCAAGAGCGGCGGCGAGTTCGTCAATAACTTCAGGCTACTGATCAATTACCCGGTGTTGAAGGTGTTCAGCATCAACCTAATTGGGGGAATCACCGACAAACTCAGTTCGACTGATTTACGTAAAGCAGACTACGACAAAGACTATAAATGAAGCTTCATTATCATTAACGTTAAAAGTATTTACTTGATTTGAATACCTCTATCAAATGGGTTCCTCTTGGGAGATCTGTCGGGGTGATCTAATGCAAGTGATAATGAGATATTGGATTTGCTTATCTCGTCATATAAAATCAAATCATCAGGGTTAGTTTCGTCTAGATATTTTCCTTTATCATTTGAGTCAGCCAATGCAAATTTAATCTTGTTAAAGTTGAGATCGTTGAGTCCGAGTTTGAACTTCAATCTTTTCTTCAAGTCGGTGAAAGTTTCGTTGGGGAAGACCAAAAACAAGAATGGGATACTGTGGTGGTAGTTAGAGCTTTTGTAAAAATGGAACACGGGGATCAAGTTGAGGTTCTTGCTGTACTTGATGGACAAATTGTACTCGTAGGTTTCTTCTTCCGTGTCGAATTTGGAGTCTAAAGATTCGTCACTGAATTTCTTCATCAAATCGTAGTTAATCAACGTATTCAATTCAATGGGGAAAGCACCAACAAAGTAGTCAAAAGAGTCGTTCATATTTTCCACCGTCACCTCATATTTCAACACGTCGACGTACTTGTTGTTGTTTCCTGACCAAACCAAAAGGTCGTTCAATTTACCCTTGTAGCCAACTTTTTCCACCACCTGAAGAATTATATCCTTTACTGTCTTTTCCAAAGGCATCAAAACTTCGAAATACTGATAGTTCAATATCTTATTCAACCAGTAAATCTTGATCAGCTTCATGTTTTCGTAGTCTCTCAAAGGAATGGATAACACTTCGTATTCAAAGCGAATAGTGGTGGTCAATGGCAACGTCTTGGGGAAGTACTGGGATAAGTTGCTAGAAGCATTCATAGGAAACTTCATTCCCTGTTGGTTGACAATAAAGATCCGCAAGTACTCCGGGTCGACTTTCTCTTTGGTGTGCTTCTCAATATTCTTGCTGAGTTCTTGGGCCAACCGAGGGAACGAGTATAATGCTGAAATCCAGAGGTCAAAACTGCCGTCGTCGGCCCGTTCATTCTCGGTTTCCGTCTCAGTCTCTGTCTCAGTTTCCGTCTCTGTCTCGACCACCTCCATGTCGGCATCAGGGTGATCGAGATCATTGACAATATCATCATCTCTCTCTTCCTCCTCCTCGTCATCTTCGGCCAAATCGGTCTTCTTTGATACCTTGATGTGGATTCTGGTGACCAAAAACTTGAAGTAGTCTTTGAGGTTGGTGTACTTGAGATTTTCATCTTGTGCATGTTCAGCCTTCAACTGAACACACAAAATGTCACCGGTACTCAACTCGCTCTTCTCAAAGGTATTGGTGAGGTTGATGGCGTCTAATTTGTATGCGGTGAGTTCCTCATACACTTCTAATTCGGTCTCCAAGTCGAAGTTCAACAACTTATTGATGTGGGGCACAACGCTTCCCACCGTCAGGTCCTTCGAGACAGTCAAGTGGGCCAAGCCTCTCAACTGGTTGGAGACGATGTCGTAGTACTTGATGAAAACCACAATATTGGTCGAATGCAACGGAGTAAGCGGTTTCTTGTCTGAACTGGCCAAGAATTTGGCAAAAACATTGTCGAATTTGAATTCGTTTGGAGCCCACTTCTTGTAGTCAATGTCCTTGACTTCAGAGAGGTCTTTGCCCGACTCCTGGATAAAGAAAACCATTTCGTCGTATTTCTTGTTGAAATGTTGGTTGAACACATTCACCACCGACTGGTCTTCCTCGAGCAACAACTCGGTGTCGACCCGGTTGGTCTGGTTATTCCTGTGACTGACAATTAGCAACCGGTACGGAAGATTAGCCACTTCGGCGATCGTGTCGATCTCCGGCAAATTGAAGTGCTTGTTCAATTTATTGTAGACTTCAACAAACGAGTCGGTCTTTTTCAAGCTCATCAATAACGGCCGGACGTCTTTGTTGCGGATCAATTTGTCCCTGTTGAAGAACTTCTGGTTCTTGGAGTCAAAGTACAAGTCGAACTCATCAAACTGTTGGAACCCGGCGGCCGTGATGAACTTCAAGTTCAAATTATAAAACTTTTTGAGTTTCATGTCTTCCAACAACTTGGTGTGGTTCAACTGGTTTTTGATCTCCACCGGAATGAACGAGGGAATCGACTTGTTGATGACGGTGTCGTCCACGAGAATATTGTCCAACTCGCTCTCTCTATAGTACACCAACATGTAGGCGGAGGTCGATCTTCTGATGAGGTTTTCGTTCTGCTCGAACCGGGACAACTTCATGAACTCGTCCTGGGAGATCTCGTTGGCGCCGAAGTTCTCGTCAAACACCTGCGAGTGCGTGACCTTCCACACCTTGTCGTCGTCGAATCTGTACCAGGAGTCTTTGGCCGACGGCTTGATCATGGTGTAGTAGTGGCCGTTGGAGATGGTGCCCTGGTGCACAAGCACGCCGTGGAGCTTGTAGTTCCAGTTCTGGCCCAAGACGTCGGCGGGGAGCTCCTCGTCCAAGTATGGCTGTAAGTCGATCTTGTCGGGGAACTGGTAGAAATCGTTGATCTTGACCAAATCGTCGACCATGAAGTCGTACTCGAACCGCTTCAACTGGAGATGCAACACCGGCGGGAACGATTGGAACACCACGCCCTTCTTGGCGTCCTGGTAGCCGTAGTCGTCGCCGGCCTGGTACTTGTTTTCGCCATTGAGCATTTCGATCTCGATGTAGTTCTTGAAAGCGTCGGACAAATTGCTGAACCCTTTCACGTTCAACTGGATGTCCCAGAAGTCTTCAATGCGCGAGGACTCGTAGGGCACGTCGATGCACTTGATGAAGGACTTCATTTTGCCGACAAAGATGTCGTTCAACTTGTTCTCGGAGGGCGAGTTCTTCATGGAGATCTCGAGCTTGTCCATCAAGATCCGGTTCAACTCCTGGACGTCGTGCTGGGTGAAGGCGTCGTTGGAGTCCCAGCCAAACGCCTTGGTCAATTCGAGGGTGTCGACGACGTCGGTGGAGTTGGACAACAAGTAGAAGATCTTCTGCAACGAAAGCGACACCGAGTTGTGCAGCTGCGGCTGCTGCCCGTTGTGGTGCTTGCGGATCTTGGACGGCTTGGCGGAGATGGAGGCGGCGGTGGGGATCTCGTACACCAACTTGCGGAAGATCTTGGTGGTGAAGTACGACTGGAGCAACGAATTCAAGTAGCACGTGGCGCCCTGGTTGGACAAGCCGACATGTCCGGTGTTGGTCTTGGAGTCGTAGTCTACAAAGTTGTGCCACAACACGCCAGTTTGCGAGTCGTCGATGATTTTCACGTAGGCGGTGATGTTCAACTGGTTATTTTGGAAGATGGGCGAGGTCAGCGGGGCGGCCGGCGCCGCGTGGCTCAATTGCTTGATGTCGACGAACGACAGAAAGCCCCAGTCGGTGTCCTTGCGGTTGAACCGGTGGTACGATGCCGACGGTAAGTGGGCGCTGGGATCGGCGGGGTTCCAGAGATCGAACGCAAACTGCGCACACACATGCCAGTCGTCCGGCACGGGCCCCACGGGCGTGGGCTCGATGTAGATGGAGATCGAGGTGTTGCCGTTGCCTCGAGGGAACAACAAAATGTTCCATTCAAAGTCGCCGCACCGGAACTTGGGCCCGCGGGCCTTGTCGGAGGGGAGGGCCGACCATTGGGCGATGGTCCACACCGAGTGGGCCGTGTGCAGCACGGGGTAGTCGGGGACCGGCTTCAAAAGCTTGAGGGCGAGGTCGTCGAACTGGTCGGCGCGAGGGAACCGCGAGCGCTCGTCGTCGGAGGCGTCGGACGGCTCCATTGAGTCGGAGTCGGTGGGTCTGCGGTCGGGCTGGTCCATAGCAATAAGGGATTGGGCGGCGCACTGATCTGGAGAGCGTGGTGCGAGTGCGGTGTGGTGAGCGTGCGGTGTGAGCGTGGGTGGGCGACGGTGCGACTCGCGGTACGGTGGCACGGCGGCACGGTGCGCGGTGCGAACGGTGGTACGGTGGCACGGTGCTACCGCGAGCCGGCGCGGTACGGTGCTACGTGTCGCACGGCACCGCACGTGACAAAACAGCAATCACCGCCGACACCCACCGAGAGCACCCACCAACACCACCTACGATCCTACGATCCACCACTCACCACCTACGATCCGATCTCTCAGACCCTCTGTCTGACTGCGTCCGATCTTCTCATCCATGCACTCACTCCTGTAACCACGAAATGTCGCGCTTGGCATGTCGTCCATGTTTACTTTCCGCATTGGTCGAGGCATTTAAAAGTTTGACGAATCCACTTTTCGCTCTTGTTTTTAAGTATCCTATAGTCTTTCCTTATTATCCCTAGCGATACCACTCTCTTTATGTTGTTCAAGTCTCTCATTACGTTGACCTCGGTCGCCTTGGCCATGGCCCAGCCCGTCCACCAACACCACCAACACGAAAAGAAGGATGTCCACGTTGTCACCGAAACCACCTACGTGGTGGTCACCGCCAACGGACAGCCCACCACCTTGGCCGCCCCTGCCGCCCCCACCAACTCGATCGTTCCTCAGATCCAGCCCGACACCAGCGCTGCCCCAGCCCCCGTCCCAACCACCTTGTCGACGGCTTCGGCTCCAGCTTCGCCCGCCTCGTCCGCTGCCCCAGCTCCTTCCGGAAACTTCGGCGGCGCCAAGGGTGTCACCTACTCGCCCTACTCCAACTCCGGCGGCTGCAAGTCCACCGACCAGATCGCCTCCGAGTTGAAGCAGTTGTCGAGCTTTGAAATTATCAGACTTTACGGTGTCGACTGTAACCAGGTCGAGGCCGTCTTGGCCAACAAGGCCGCCAACCAAAAGGTGTTTGCCGGTATCTTCGATGTCGCCAACATCCAGTCCGGCTTGGACACCTTGATCTCCGCTGTCAAGAACAACGGTGGCTGGAGCCACATTGACACCGTTTCCATCGGTAACGAGTTGGTCAACTCCGGCCAGGCCAACGCCGGCCAGATCGCCCAGTACGTCAACACCGCCAAGTCCATCTTGAAGGGTGCTGGCTACACCGGCCCAGTTGTTTCCGTCGACACCTTTATCGCCGTTATCAACAACCCTGCCTTGTGTGACTGCTCCGACTACATTGCCGTCAACGCCCACGCCTTCTTCGACGGCCAAATCGCTGCCGAGGATGCTGGTAAGTGGGTCTTGCAGCAAATCCAAAGAGTTTCTACTGCTTGTGGTGGTTCCAAGAAGGTTTTCATCACCGAATCCGGCTGGCCTTCTAGAGGTGACTCTAACGGTGTCGCTGTTCCTTCTGTCCAAAACCAAAAGGCTGCTGTCGACTCTATTAAGGCCACTTGCGGTAACGCCGTCACCTTGTTTACTGCTTTCAACGACTTGTGGAAGGCCGATGGTCCTTTCAACGCTGAAAAGTACTGGGGTATTTTGTCTAACTAAGTGTATTGTTTTTGATATCCATGTTTTGTTTCTAGTGCCGTAGTAGTAGTTAAGTTGGCAGTTAAGGTTATCGCCTGCAGTAGCTAAAATCGCCTGTCTCAAATCTAGATTTTGGCCTTTTCGGATATGACATAATTATGTCCGATTGGTATACTCAATATGGGTTATTAATTGGCTCCGTATGGCATTTATCCATTCGTATAAATGTCGTACCATTTGGATCGCTGAGTGGCTACCACTGAAAATCTTTTCATGTTTCAGTTGCTAGATCTACTGTTTGGGTTTCTGTTTTTGGAAAAATTTTCACAGGTTCGAGATGCTATTGTTGACCCGGAAAAAATTGTCGTACCGGCATTGTTACCACTTGCTACCAGTCAATTAGCTACAACTCTACTCAACTCCTTACAACTTAAACTTTATTAACCAAATCTGTCAAATATCCCAATCTTGTGGTTCGGAATCTTGGCCAAGAAATAGCGAGCTTAAAAATTCATTCCGCTCATCGACGTTCTTGCGCCCGTGAATTTTCACTAACGGTTTGACCAAATTGGAACCATAATTAGGCCAAGTACGATAAATTAAAATATCTGACCCATGGTCCCATATGCCGGCCTCACCTCGGGGCTCAAGTAATGCTGTAGTGTTATCAAGTAATTTGGGATCGTCCTTCAATCTGGTAGCGATCACTCGGAAATATTTTACAATGTACTGCCGAATCATCGATGTGGCCCTAAACACATGGCCAATCAACTTACTTCTGAATCCCATCCGTAAGAATTGGGCATAGAGATCTTCAGACGATTCCTCTTTGGAACTAAAGTAGATCTGTTCTAGCTTGCTAATGATTTCTGGGTATGTCACCTCGAAAAATTCGTCGGTGAACAATTCCTGGTAGTTGACATTTTTCGTAATGTACTGGGCGTACGACTGTGACTCCGTCAGGAGGTACTCAGCGTACTCCACCTGTGACGACTCGTCCTCGGTCACATCCTCATCGTCCTGCGCCTGTAGACGGGCATGGTCTGGATGCGGGTCGGGCGAGTCTTCTGGTAAATCGTTAAGCTGTGGCCTCGTAATGGTGTCGATGTTCTGCTGGTTCATCACATCGTCGATGTTGGAGTTCTTGGTCTCGCCAATCTCCTCGTCCAACGCCAAGTCCTCGTTGCGAGTTTGCTCGTAGGCAGAACCCACCAACAGCCGAAGCTCCGACCCTTCCGCCGCCTTTCTCCTCTTCGTCAAGTTGCGGATGGGCGTCGGTGTCTGGTTGGTGCGGAGCGCCTCCTCGTACTCGTCGATGAACTTGCGGATGCCGTAGATCACAGCAAACTTTCTCCACCGGTCCCGCCAGCTCTGGTGCGAGTGGTGTGGGTGCGTGCGCTGCAAGTCGCCGAAGAACGAGTAGGGCACCGGGTTCTCCTCGTGCGCGGCGAGCTCGCGCTGCAGCGCTCTCAGCTTGCTCAGCTTGGTTTTGACGTGGTTGTACTCCACCACCCGCTTGCAGAGCGTGTAGTCGTCTTTGGCTGTGAACTTGTTCTTGATGCCCGGCAACGAGTCCACACTCACCCGGATCTTGCTGCCGTTCTCGTCGTAGACGAGTCTACCCTCGTCGTCAACCTGGTAAACGTACTTCAAGTGTTTGGCCAACTGGTTGCGAAAACGGCTGCGCAACGAATTGCCGGTGTGGCCCGCCATGAGCGGGTCCTGCACCAACTGCTGGTACAACTGGTGGGTCCCGCGCTTGAGCGGCGTCATGCGCACCGCCTCCAAGATGAACTGGTCCTGCTCCTCGGTAAACCGATTGGAGGTTCTCGCCGGCAACTTCTTTTCTTTCTTTCCGCCCGCCTGCAACGACTCGATGCGCTGCTGCATCTCGTCGGTGGTGAGCGCGCGGTTGGGGCCAGTCCACTTGTACTGGGCCAAATCCTCCTGTTTGTTGTTTTCAATCGAGTCCTTGACAAATTCCGTCTTGAACGCATTTTGCACCTCGGGACCCAAGTACACAGAGCTCAACCACACAATGCCATTGGCCTCGTTGGGCTCGGTTTCGGCCACAATTCCGCCGTGGCGGTGGATCCACTCGCAGTACGACGCCCGCGCCGGGTCACCCTTGGCAATGTAGAAAATCATAGGGATCCCATTGACGCTGAAGAGACTGTTTTCCGCCGCAGGGCTCTGCGATGCGCCGCGTCTGGCGATACTAACAGTGCGAAATGCCATACTGTTGGGGGTTGGATGTTGTTGATGTTCTGGTGCGGATGCTGACCGGGACACGACAACAAAACCTCGTCACGTGATACACACGTGTAAGTATCATGTGATCCATCGTATCATGTGATTTATTGCATGTGATATAATACATGTGACTATTAACATGTGACTACACGTGACTCTAACACTTCACCTGCTGGAGCTGCTCCCGGTGAACTACAGCACCTGCCACTACCTCGTCCCACACCACGACCGCCAGGAGCTGTCCTCCCGAGTCGCAGCCCGAGTCCAAGCCCTTGGAAAACTTCTTCAAGTTGAGGCCTCTTCTGGCATCGTGGCCGTAGTAGATCGACACAGCGTCCCTCGTCTTCAACTCCTTCTGCTTGATGTTCCAGATCTTCGACCACGATACCGCACCGTCTACTGAGGGGTCGTCGGTCGACTGGTTGTAGTAGGGCGCTATCAAAGACCGCATCTCCAAGTCCTCCACTGGGTTCTGCTGCTCGAGAGTCAAGTCCCAGCGCAAGCCGCCGTGCACCGCCACGCCCGCGACCGTATCTACCGAGGAAACGCCGCGAAGCATCTCGCTGGTGGACGGTTTCTTGTGGTGAGGCACCGGCCCCAATTTCTTAATAATGGAGCAGCTGTTGATGTACTGGACATGACGGGGCTGGAGTTTCTTGGCCAACAAGAACTCTGGGTCGCTGTTGAAGTCGCCAAGCGCATTCACCGGCGAGCTGGAATTCACAAACCCTGGGAAACTGATCCCGTGGAAAGAACTGTAGTACTGTAACACGTAGAGCTCGTGGTTGCCCAAAATGCAGTCGACCCGGTTGTCGATGAGAAAGTCCAACACCTTGAGCGAGTCTGGGCCTTTGGTGATGAAGTCGCCCAAAACAAGCAATCGGTCGCTCCGACGGTCAAATTTGAGCTTTCGAAGCAACTTGCGCAATTGAATGTAGTGTCCGTGGATGTCGCCTACCATGACAAGCCGGCGTGCAGGGTCGAGATGGGCCCCTTCACCGTGGGCGGGAAATGCTGTTTTGGCGTTAATTGGCGTCAACCGCATGTTCAAGGAGTCCACCTTCACCAAGCTGGTGAGCTCCTGCTTCTCGGGGATGAACTGGCCTGGCAAAAACACTATGAAAAACCAGAGCAAAACCACACTGAAAAACCCACCAATGCCAAAGAGAGTGTTGCGGGTTTTGGGTGACATCGACCAGTCCTCGTCGTCATATTCGTCAGCAGCAGCCTCCTCGTCGGCACGTCTAAGCAACGGAGCAGATTCACTCATAATTGGACGTAGACGAAGATCAGATTAAATAGTCCCAAAACATCAACACGTGCGGCGTGGGCATCGCTAAACGGTAACTACTATTCATGAAAATCATAACTAAACAAATAACTAAACGCCGTAGACTAGCCGCCGCCCACACCCTCGGGACGCGGCGCCTCCTTCTGCACCACCAATTTGCGGGACAAAAGCTCTCTCAAATCGGGACTGACAGTAACCTTATCCAGGTCCGGTTTGGCGGCATTTTCCCGGTCGATGATGTCGATCATCCGTCTGAACTTGAGAAAGAGGAGCTCCGAACGAATGAGAAGGCTGTTGAGGTTCATCTTCATCGACAAGTCGTTCATGTACTTGAGGACCTCGTCGAACCGCTTCAAATTCTGGATAATGATTCGCTCATTGTCGCTTAAAACACTCAATGCAAAGAACAAATGGTGCTGCGAGCTATAGTAGTCGGTGAACAAGATCTCCCAGAGCCGCAACACCTGGTCCCACTCGAACTCTCGCTTGAACCACACGAGCAACATCCGGAAAAAGAAGAAGAGGTCCGTCGACTCACACTTCTCCAAATGCTTGTAGAGATTGGGTAACATAAACCGCACGAGCTCGTTCAACGTGAGCATCTGCTTCTTCATGCCCGACTGATCTCTCACAAAGTTGCGCTCCATTCTTTCCATGAAGCTTGCAAAAGCCCAAAACGTCAACGACTCGTCCTGGAAAATCACATACAACGGCGACAACAAGTCGGTCATCCCCTGGATGTAGCCGAGGTTCTCGTTATACTCGTTGTAGGTCAAGAGAATCTCCCTCATCTTGAACAAATGGGGGTTTCTGATGTTGGACACATCGAACTCGTCGTCGGCGTCCTCGTCTGGGGTCTCCGGCGAGCTTTCCCGGGTCACCGGCGGGACATTCGAGCCGATGGCCGTCACCGAGACCTTGCGTTTGCTTCTGAAGATCGGCAAGTTGCGGTCAGTTCTGTTGATATCTTTTTCGATTCTGTGCTTCTGGTCTTTCCAGAATTCGGTGGCTCTCTTGTCGCCGTCGTCAACCCACTTCAACTTCAACTCATCGTAGCGGGTGCGCAAGCTCTCGCGCAAGATGGCTCGCTCCTCAGAAGATGAGTCCCACGGATAGACCCCCAAGAGGAAAAGCCAAGCCTCGCCTCGGGTCCCTTCACTCAAACCGCCGTGGAAAATCCGGTTTTTGACCTCTGCAACCGTCAACGAAAGCCTGCCGCTGTAGTCGAAGAACAGGTCCCACTCTGTGCGCTTGATGACGTCTCGTCTGCTGGTCTTGGACACTTCTTCGTCGGTCAACAACTCGTCGCCCAATTCCTTATTGATGATGCTGTACATCTCCACGCCGATGTTGAATTTCTTCTGGGACTCCTCGGCCTCCTCCTTGACCTGGGCCGCCCACTTGGCCAAGTAGACCCGGGCTCCCTCGAACTCGTGGCCGATTTTCTGCACCTCGGAGTGGCCGATGATCTGCTTGATGGGGGTCGGAGCGTGCTCGTCGACCAAGTCGATGACCTGCTCGCGCGTCCGCGCCGACAACGTGGCCACGGTCTCCAAGACCTTCCACTTGGCGGTGGCGAAAAACTTGTTGACGTCGGGGAGCTTGAACTCCTGCTTTTTGGGCGGTTGGGTTTTCTCTTTGAATGGGGCAAAGTTCCGGAGATCGTCGGACGCCGGGTTCACCAAGAACACCGACGGCTCGACCGTCGACTTGACCAACGAGCAGAACTTGTCCAACACCAGGATGAAGTCGGAGCCGCCCCAGAACATGTCGCCGGAGTCGTTGAAGGTCTCGAACCGCTGGTTGCGAGTCTTCTGCGCCTTGGCGGTGGACGGCGACTCGTCGTCGTGGAAGAAGATGATGGGGAGCTTCTCGCCGTCGTAGGTGTTGATGACGATGGAGCCGTACCACCAGCCCACCGACGGCTTTCTCACCTGGATCGAGTAGATGAACGAGATGGGCACGCCGAAGCTGTAGCCCGAGAGCACCGACACCGGCGGCTTGTCGACGATGCGGACCTCCGACACACTTTTGCGCCTGGTGCCGGCGATGCTCAAGGCGTCGAGCTCCTCCTCGATGGAGTCCATGTCGACGGCGTCGTAGGTCTTGCGCTCCTGGCTCAGGAGCTGCGTCTCGGCTGTGAACAGCACAAGGATGTCCTTGTTGGTGGCGTTGGGGCCCTTGGCAAGCGTCAAGTAGCCACTAACATTGTCTTTTTTGGAGGTCGAGGGGTGGAGATACGCCTTGGACTTGACGTAGAGAAGCTCGACCTCGCCGGAGAGTACCTGTCGTTTCTTACCGGCCATCAATTGTGAGCAGAGTGGTATGGGGTCGTGATCACCAATTTAATGCCAATTACGAGGCTGCGAAATTAGTTGAATTATGAAAGCTGCGAATAAGCTGCAAATTTTATAGCTGCGATTTGGCTGCGAATATGAATTATAGTACATCTATTATAAATACAACGAGCCAGCGGAAACGATGTCTCTGTGGACCATCTCCAAGGCCTTTTCCATCTTGTCCTCCAACTCGACGTTTCCGATGGTTTTGGCGGCGGACGCCATCTGGCGGATCATTTCCTCGAGCCGCTTGAACGTCCGGATAATGCTTCCCTCGTACACGTCTGTCATCTTGCACACCTGGGTGAACGTTGCGTTCTTACACCACGCAAACGTCACCTCCATCAACTCGGATCGGAAGCTCTCCACGTAGTCTTTTTCGATGATGTCTATCTTGCACTCTTTAGAAACCTTAGCAACCTTGACCGCCATGTCTTGCATCTGCTTCAACGGCTCCGCCAACTCGGGTTTGAGCCGTGGTGTCTCCTTGGCCCGCTCCTGGAACACGAAGCATGACAACAACGCCGCACACTGCTCCGGCGTCAACTCGGTGAACGTACCGTTGAAGATCAACTCCGTCAAGAGCAACTCGTCTCCCGTAGAAATCTCGCACGCCACCCGGCCTTTCAACTCGATGATGTCGTTCTGCGTCGTGAACCCGAGTCTTCTCAACACCCGCTTTCTGTGTCTCAAGTCGTCCAACTGGATCACCGCCTGGGTCTCGAGAATTTTGTCCCGGAGCAGCTTCATCTCCTGGTCGATCTTGACCTTCTGGTCGTACTTGTCATACAACTCCGTCAATCTGACTGAGCCGTACAATGGGTTGGCAAGGAGCTTGGACTCCAACACCTCGATCTTTCTTAAGAGCGCCTTGAAGTCTGCGTCGTCAATCTTCATGCTCTCCACCGGGTCCATCAACGGGATGCCGTCTGGTAACTTCTTGGGCAACCCCTTCAACGTCTTGAGCAAGTTCCGCTTGGCACTAGAACTCTTGTAGTCATCGGGCATCTTCAATCTGACACTAGAGACTTTTTCAATCGAGTCCAAAGTGATGGGAATGTACTCTGCTCTGGACTTCTCTCCGGCACGAGCGGGTCTAATTCCTTCAGGGAAGTCTGGATTGAACGGCTTGATTAAGTTCACAGGCGAGTCCACAAACATGGAGTAAATGAACACCGTCACAATGTACGACTCGTGGTCACTGTAGGTGGTAGAGGGGCTTCTCTTGTTGGTTCTCTTGGTGTACGAAGCAACCATACCCCAGCCATAATCTTCGCCCTTCACCTTGACCTTAATCACTCTACCGCTTTGCAAGTATGGCAAAATGTGTCCTGGATGGGTGATGACCTTGCGAGAGTCTTCCTGGTACGACTCGAGCTGCTTGTTCAACTCGTAATACTCTTTGATCAAGCTTTCGTCGTCGATGTGGATGTCGGACAACGTTTGGGTCAATTCAACAAGTCTCGCCTCAAGTTTAGGAACTGAGGATGCACTTTGAAACTGGAAGAACGAGTTCTCCAACATGAATTCCGGCGAAATGCCTTCCACTCTCATCAAATTCAAAATCATATTGTAGCCCAAATGGAAGGCAGAGTCCAATCTATCAGCTTGACCTTTGACCATGCCCTTGGCCACTTGGGGCTCCATTTTTTCGTCAATCATCATAATAACAATACCACGGTCGTCCAAACCACGACGACCAGCTCTACCAGACATTTGAATGTATTCACCTCCGGAAACCCAACGGAAACCCACACCGTCCCATTTACGGACGGATGTGAACACCACGGTTTTGGCAGGCATATTAAGACCAATGGAGAAGGTTTCAGTGGCGAAAAGCACCTTAAGCAAACCTTCTTGGAAGAGAATTTCGATGATTTCCTTCAAAATCGGCAATAAACCAGAGTGGTGAATACCGATACCTCTTCTAAGAAGCGGCAAGATGGTCTTGATTTGTGGCAACTCTCTGTCTGATTCCGAAAGAAGACCAATGGCGTTATTGAAGATCTTGGTCAAAGCGTCTCTCTCTTCGTCGGTGTTGAAGTCCAACTTGGACATCTTCAAGGCCAAAGACTCACAGTCTCTTTTGGAGAACGAGAAGACAATCACAGGGTTGTACCTCTTCATGTAGATCATTTTGACGATCTTGTAGATATCGGATTTACCATCGTTGTTACCACCTTTATAGGTTTGGCCCTTTTTGCCCTTTCCTTTCTCCGAAGAGTTGGGATCGTCTCCCTGGTTGTCACTAATCTGAGCCATGGCCTTCTGAAAGTTCTCTTCTCTGAAAGTCCCCTTTTCGTCCACAACCAAATGGATACCATCGCCAGCGGCTGGGAACAAGTAATGCTGAAGAGGAGTGGGCCGGAAATCGGTGTACACAACATGACAAGGCTGGGCGTGGATCTTGACAATCCACTCCGCAAACTCCATGGCGTTGGGGATGGTGGCAGAAAGAAACACGTAGTGGACTTTGTCGGGCAAAAGAATGATGGTCTCTTCCCAAACCACTCCTCTAGACTTGTCTCTCATGTAATGGACTTCGTCAAAAATGACCCATGCCACTTCTCTCATGACTTCAGATCCTCGGTACAACATGGACCGCAAAATCTCGGTGGTCATCACCAAACAGCCCGCATCGGGGTTGATGGTAACATCACCAGTCATTAAACCCACATCACCAAATTCCGCAAGCAACTCTCTGTACTTTTGGTTACTCAACGCCTTAATGGGCGACGTATATATCACTCTCTGCTTCTCTCTGAGCGACTGGGCGATGGCGTATTCGGCGACAACTGTTTTTCCTGCAGAAGTGTGAGCAGAGACGAGAACAGATTCGTTTCTATCAATACACGAAATGGCCGTGTCTTGGAAAGGGTCCAAGGTGAACGGGTATTTTCTGGCTTCGTTCTGCCTTATGTGTTCTCCAATGGGAACGTATGGAAATTGTGGAGGAATTGCAACTTGATGTC
Organism: Keqinozyma sinolaborantium; assembly: GCA_039762375.1. Lineage (NCBI taxonomy): Eukaryota > Fungi > Ascomycota > Pichiomycetes > Serinales > Debaryomycetaceae > Keqinozyma > Keqinozyma sinolaborantium. The sequence goes on along the minus strand of JAQRFW010000046.1, from coordinate 39,697 downwards.
TCACTTGATGTCTCAACTTTAATTGGCCCTCTTTCTTTTCGGACGAGGCCAACAAACCGTCCGACACAGCGACTTCACGGGATGCCTCGATCTCGAGGGCGTCGGAAACAACGGGTTTTATTTCGGGTTTTTTGGCGTCTTTCTTTTTCACTGGCTTCTTCGAAGACTCAGTATTTTCGAGCGACCGTTTTTTCGACGACGTTTCTGGCACCGCCGGAGGTTTCTCAGACTTCTCTGACTCCTGTGGGGCCGGGGCCTGGGCAGGAGCCTCGCTGAAAACGTCGAAAAGATCTTCTGAATCCATTATTCAGATTTTTCAACCTTCGCAGAGTAACTTTTTGAGATGGGCCAGGTCCTGTATATAATGTATTGAATATGTAGATACTTAAGATTCCAGCTGAAATGCCTGTAGTTCATTTAATTTCCGCCATTTTTCTCTGTCGTACTCCCCGATGATCGAACTGGGGACAGTACTTATGCAGTAGTTGCTGGAAGATTTCCGGGTATTTATTTCCCAATTGTCGTCGTGAATCTCAGCGGCTGCCAATTTGTTAACAAACGAAATATTGTGCTTGATCGCCTTGGACGACTGGTACACCGACAGAAACGAATTGGTCGAAAGGTTCTTCTTGTGGGAAACCGTGGGCAAAAGCGATTTCAAAGACCGTTTTGGTGACGCTGACCGGGAAGACATCATGGAAGCCATCGAGTTCTGATTTGAAATAACCGATTTGCTATGGCGATGTCCCGAGTTGTGGTCCAGCTCACTGTGACTCAAGTCGATCGTGGCAATGGATTTTCTGCGGAATACACTGCTGAGTTTCTTGGGGCTTTCCAGTAATAATCGTCTTATAGGTGAAGTATGCTTTGGCTTCTCTTCCTCCGGTTCAGGAGTAGAGTACCGACAAAGATATTCGACCGACTCGACCCTGGTGAGTTCTGGACCTTCCGATTCTACCGAGTTACTTGATACTTTTCTGAATGTATGCAAAGATGGGGCGCTGAATGACCGGTTCAGATGAGAATATGCTCTTCTCAGGGACTCTGATCGGATATCACTCAAGCTGTCTATATTGTCGACCCCATTGGCCAACGGTGGCATCAAGAAATTGTTCAGATAATCGTGCTCCTCGTAGGTTTCGGTCACTAACTTCATATTAGTATCTTTGGAAACCAAGGCTATACCGGGAATAGCGCCCAAATTAGCACCTGATCTAGATCTGGAGATCCTATAATCACCCAAAGATTCTTGCCAATCACTGTAGCTAATATAGTTCAAAGGACTGCTGACCACTCGTCTTTTTTGGAGCCAATTTTTATCCATCAGTTCAGGAATATTTTCCAATCCTGATAACGAATGTTCATATTTCTCCGAAACAAGACGGGTGTTTTGGTCAAATCCTTCAAACTCAGTCTGGTCTATTGGTTCGTCGAACTCTGAAATGTGGGGCAAATTGAGACTATTGTCATCGTCTTCCTCCAAAATAGTCTCAGAAGGCTCAAGAACCGCAAGCTGTTTACGCTTAACTTCCATAATAGGACTCTCACCTTGTCTCAAGACTGGTGGAAGAAGACTGGGGTTGACGTTCGACAAGAATGCTTTCTCGTCGCTTATTGATTTGTTCCTTTGTTCCCTCTTTTTGACTTTGATGGCCGAATTTAAGTAGCTAGTGGATTTGGACCTCTTAACAGGACTAGAAAGAGCCGGATCTGGTCCACTGTTGTGATATTTATGCAATGAATTGTCTGATGGCTCACTTATATGGAATAAAGATTCTTCACCTCGAATACCAGACTCTTGGTTTGATTCTTTATGGAAATTAGAAACGAAATTTGGGACACTCTTGGAGCTCATAATTGGTTGCTTTAAAGATTGGTCGACCTTGTCCACAGAGGGGTCCATCCAGTTATTGGCATTAAATTGTTGGTACTCTGTAGACTCGTTGACGTCATTTGGGAAATATGAAAACGATTGGTTATCCAATTGAGCTTCTGTGGCGGTGACTACAGTCTTATCGGAGGCCAGCTCTCTGGTGAAAGGCTTTTCAAGCTTATGGGACAACACTTCTTCATCTGCACTGGACTCGGGAATTGTAAGCACCAACGACAAGATCTGGTGATACGAAATGCACAGAACAATTATTTGGACAAGGTACATAGTGACAATTGACGTTTCGTATATGCGGTGTACGACGAACGTATGCTGGACGGTTTGGATGATGACGTAGAAACATGAGGCTCCGTCGAATAGTAGGAAGATGGTATGAAAGAATAGATCGAACCCATTGAGGTGTGATACCATGGATCGTATGGTCAATAGGATGAGCCAACAAAATAGTAAAAAGCCGGAAGCTGCAGCTAATGTAGCACCTGCAGTTACCGAGAATTTGACGAGCGATGCCAATGCTAGTGAAGCAATAGAGCCTGCTAGTAGAATGGCTAGTAGATTATAGGCCAACAACCATCGATGAGAAGTGGAAAGCATGGGATTCAACAAAATTCGTTGATGAAACGTACACTGGGGGAATGTACAATGGAATAATGATAGATAAATGCAAAATAGGCGCTTGAATTTAAATGGTTCCTGGACAGGTATTTAACAGCAAAGCTATATTTCAATAATGGGATCAAAAGGAAGAACTGAATTGACAGAAGTATAAATCTAATAAAATTCGATGATAGAGATGGAATGAAGTTTGAGCAACCGGACGTAAATCGAATCTGATCTAATTAGGCCAAATACCAAAACATGCATAGACCATGCTTCAGGCAACCGTACTGTTCGGGCGGTTCATGTGGGAAAATCCTTTACTTTGCATTACCAGATTAAGCCAGAAAATAGATGTTTTTGTTGACATTTTTCCAAATTAGGCAATTTGGCTGCAATAAACAAATATCTTGTTTACGTCTCAAGTTAAGTTTTTCGCCTGGTTGTAGAGAGGGCTATGATCACGAACCCTCATCTTGTTTCACAAGGCGTCTACGGCTTAAGCAAGATGCCAGATCGTGCCATTTCGACCATTCGGTGAAAAATTTACTAACATTTAGAGTGTTCATATGCAATGTAGATGCGATGTGCTTCAAGCAGATTTTTCTTTAGTTGATGCAATTCATAATTTCGGTAATGCTACTTTAAACCGTTGGTACCTACCTCTGTTAATCGACGCATCATGCTATGTGAGGTTGGTTCCAGCGCACGTTGTCTATGCTAGCTTAGCAAATTCTTCAGGTGGTAGTTTGGCGAAGTTGGTAGGTGAAGATAATCGTCAATACCACCTAGACGGAAAACTCGGCCAATAATTCCACACCACACGCATAAAGTTTCCCACGGAATTTCATTCCAGGTATAAATCCACCCAAGATGACAACCTCGATTAAATAGGTGGCGCAAGCATTTGACGACCAGCTACAGAATGTTCTTGTTGTTATTAGTCAAGGTGGGCGTTTATTTTGTGGTAGCCGAAGTGACCTCTGGCATTCTTACAATTTTTACCTTCTGATTCCTGTTCCACGCCAAGTGCATTTAAAATGAAGTTGTTGTCTCGGTGGTGGATTAGCCAGTACTAAATGCTGGGTGTAGACATTCAAATGCTACCCAACCGGATTTGCAGACAAACCAAGACGGTTGTAATAGAAATTGTCATTCATGGAGTAGGAGCCCCGTAAAAGTTAAAGGTCAGTACCAAAAACAATTCCACGATTCTTGTAGGAACAGGAGCTGGAGTTATTGGTGATGTCCATATGGAACTTAGCTGCGTGATATCCTTTTTGAATACTGGGGGACACTGAAAGACCAAATTACTTCATAGTTTTCAGCGCTTTTAGAGATAAAGCAGAAAGTTAACGAAATAAGTATACGAAGAGTAGAAACGATTGTGAATAAACTTTAACGACTTCTTTTTTTGGTCAAGTAAACCACTGCAAATACTGCAACAGTTTTGGCCAAGAGTGTAGAGATAACATCCAGTTTGGTTCAGAGAATATAACCATATCTTTGGACTTCTCTTCTCTTCTCAACTAAAAGCATAAGTTTTAGTATAAACTCTATGTACACCCTTGAAGGTCGAATGTTGTCAATAGTCTAGGTTGGTTGGTTCATTTCTATAATACATTTTTCAGCTTCAGATAGTTAGAAATGAACCATTTAATACATAATCTTGCCAAAAAGACTTCACTTAGAAGCCAATAAGAATAAAAGCTGATATAAAGTGAAGTTAAATCATGTAAAGTGAAAATAAGGAGCCAGACAATATACGGTTCCGATAAGAACTTTAAATTGAATTACCTATCTTTCATTTTCAATGCTACTCCCTTCTACAATTTTGGTGGCATTATATGGGCTAGTCTACTATGTCGAGTGTTCAGTGGTTCCCCAGCATATATTTGAAGGGTTGCAACCTTTTGTGGTGGTCTTTAAGATGGGAATCTCTAATAAAATAAGAATGTCCCACTTGCAAGGCTTAGAGGGTGACCCTTTTACATTAGGTGACTACCAGGGGTACTTCAGTGTGTTAGAACCAACACAAGTAGCCATTCTTCGCAACAATCCAATTATTGACTTTGTTGAAAAAGATCAAGTTGGCGAATTTACTGAAATTACCGACCAACACAATTCAACTTGGGCTCTTTCCAGTATATGCCATAGGAATATAGTTCCAGAATAAGAATACTTCTACGATACATCTGGTGGAGAAGGAGTGGTGGCCTATGTTATAGACTCGGGTGTCAAAACAACACACGAGGAATTTGAAGGAAGAGCGGAGTGGATCACTGCAGTCACATACCCTCATCTGCACATTGACTACATTGGTTTTGGAACTCACGTTGCAGGTATAATTGGCTCCAAAACGTTTGGAGTAGCCAAGAAGGTGAAGATCAAGGTTGTTGGGGTAGCAGTAGGCATAAATGTGTCCGTCTCATCAGTCATTAAAGGAATAGAGATAGCAGTAAAAGATCACATCAGAGAGAGAGAAAAGAAAAGTTTTAAAGGCTCTGTGATGAACTTGTCTGTTGCTTTTCCTGGTTCCAAAGCTATCGATGAAGCTGTCAAATCTGCTACCGACCATGGAATCCACATAGCTGTTGGAGCAGGCAATGATGGGAAAGATGCTTGTAGATTGTCACCTGCCAGATCACCTTCCCCATTATGTGTCGGTGCAATTGATGTCAAAAGCATTAAGGCAGACTTCTCTAATGATGGTCCATGTGTGGATATATTTGCACCTGGATATGATGTCGAATCTACCTTTATCACCACCAAGACAGCCCATATGACAGGAACTTCAATGGCCTCACCTCACGTTGCTGGAATACTTGCCTACTACTTGAGTTTATATCCTGAGAAAGAGTCGGAGTTTGCAATGGATGTGTTGCCTGCCATCTTGAAGGAAAGGGTGCTACAATATGCCACGAAGGGTGTGATAAAGGGCTTGGATGAAATGACTCCTAATCGGTTGGCTTACAATGGGGGCGGTAAATCCGTATGGAGATAATATAATTGTCTAAATAATTAAGATGAAACCAAATAATGCTTTACAACTGAAAGAGAATAGTCTAGTTAGTACTTTGTAGAATCTGAATCTTTAATATATGTTCAAAGGTTACTAGGGCCCTTCAAAGGGTTAATTTGTCTTGATATCCACCATTCGTCCATTTGATGATAAGTTTTCGGATGTCGTTCCCTTTCGCCAAAAGTACTGAAGCTCAATACAATCTGAGTGTACTCCTATCAATACTCCCAAAATTGTCTCCCTGTTAGCATCACTATGGCTAGTTGATTCCTCCCAAATATGAATTTCGAGTATTGAGTCTTTAATAACCTCGAAAAGAAGGAAAAATGGTTCACGAGTTTGGGAAAAGTTAGGGATTCCAGAATGGAGAGTTTTAGGGGCCTCTTAGGCTAGATATACCCCATTTTACAGCTCTTTCCCAATGTGTATTCACAAAAAGTCACCGATTGTAGCACGAGACCAATGACCCCGGTGGCGAAAGAAGGGGTTTCCAGAAGGCAAGATATTCTCGAATAGATCCCCCGATATGTAGTCCACAACCTTGTCACTTTCATCGTCTCTGTAGCTGTATTTTATCAAGCGAGACACTATTTCGAAAGCCCGGAAAGTCATTCCATCGTCACCATCCAAATTGGAAAAGGATTCCGTCGACACCCCGACGACATGGATGTCATATTGTTGACGAAGACCGTCCGGGGGCAATAGCTAGTGTAGGTAGAAGCTACAGATGCCAATAGCCTAATTGGGAAATTGGCCTCTGCATAGTTTAAATGGCTGCAAAATAGAACTTTCGTAAAAGCTGGAGGCTTCACTCGCATACCCCACTATCCTCTTCGACTCAGATCCTTCCGCAGCTTCACATACTGCCTATACTACCTAAAACTACTGGCGTCGCTGCTGGTCTACTGAATTCCGTGTCACTCGTTTATTACGACTACTCTGCTGGTGATTTGAACTCCTATAAGCTTGGGAGACTGAAAACTTTCCCTGACATCCCTGCAACCCTGTCAGACCCCAGACAACCCCCAGAACCCTCTGATCTGAGATCTAAGCCTCCCTTAGCCTAATTGTACCTGGTACAGACGGACCGTATAAAGGGACCACAGATGACAAAGTCAAAATTCTACCGATATGAGTGACTTCTATTCTTACGAACAACAAGTTACTGAGATGACTCGGCGTCTCACGCCATTCAATGGCAACCCCCACCTCCCCCTCAACCCCATGGCTGACACTGCCCTCTTAAACGAGAGCGTCTGCCTTGTTTCTTCATTGTCGGCGTCTAAGCGGCTTAAATTTTTTAAGCTACTCAAGACGCTCGTGAGCTCGTGCAACAAGTGCAAGCCCACCTACGACATTTTGAAGACCTCTGGCCACTTGAGAGACCAAAACTTGAAGCATGGAGTCCCACAGGACAACCAGCTTCTCGTTGCTTGGTTTGAGATGCATCAAAGACACAAAGACGATTTCATGATCGTGGAAGCTGACGGGTGCTCCCAGCGCCTACAGGATGATGCCTACGCCAAGTTGGTTCAAGATCTTGAAGCTTTCAAGAAAAAGAACCATTCTCGTAGCCCTTTTAGAAAGTTTTGGAAGTCCAGCTCCGCCCTCAAGAGCGACTCCGACGAACTTTCTCAGCACTCTTGCTCGATGTTCGAGTTGCCACCACCGGAAGACTCCACCGATGGTAGTATTTCTCCTCCGGTTGGTTCAGCTGTGAACGACCATTCTTTGAGAAAAGTCTTTTCAAGACTTCGTCATAAGAAGGAGGACGGATTCAGAGACTCCATCGTCTTTGAACTCAAGTACCTCGTGGAGCACGGGGTCACTGAGTTGTTCAGAAGCGAAAACAGGGGTCCCTTCTTCCGCAAGTTGGGTGCAAAAATTTCTAAGAAGAGTCAGGACGACTTGGTGAACTTTGAGAAGCTCCACCGCATGTCCACCTCTGAGAGAGATGCCATGATTGCCAAGGTATCCCCTCTCGCTACTGCTGCTGATGGCGTTGCTCTGAGACGTGAAACTGGTTTCACTGATGACGACGGGCCACCAAAAGCAAAAAGCGCCGCTCGCTTTGCAGCTGAAGAGGCAGACTTCAGCTGGGTCTCGTACTCCAGTTCGGTTACCACTATCACTCTGGTGAGAGACTCCGAGAGCGGCCAAAACTCCAGAATTGAGCTCTACAATACCTTGTCTGATTGTGACTCTTGTGACGTCACTAATGGCTTCGGAGGCATTGTTCTTGACGAAGAGGGCCAACAGGCCCTCTGTAAGCTCAGGGAAGGGTCCATCATGGCCGATGAACTTCGCCTGGACGAAATCTCGCTTGGATACGAGAGCCCAACCCCAGACCAGGGCCCGGAGCTTCTGGGTCCCCCCACCAAAAGAGCCAAGAAGGTCTACAACATGCGTCCACCAGGAACCGACGGGTTTTCTCATCTGTTCGAGTCTCACGCCGACTTGCAGAGAAGAATTTCCTACGATTTCGAAGTTGAGACCTTGATTGACTACGATTCGGGGGACTGTCTGAAGCTTACTTCCAAGGGTTCCGACCCTGATTCGAAGGATTTTTCTGTTTCTGAAATTGGCCAATTAGTTTTACCACTGACAGCTGCTTATGATGTTCAGACGAGAGTCTTGGTCCAAGTTGGAATGGTCTACACCGAACCTGAGGACACAGTTATACCGGTGACTGTGACTGAAGCTAGGGAGACTGAACAACTTGCCGAGGCTCTACTTAGTCTTAGACCTGCGAAACCTCTTAGAAAGCCTCTTATTGATCACGTCGCTAGCCCTGAATCTAACAAGACTAAGGATACTGGTGACGTCTCTCTCTTGAGTGTCGGGCCCGACAAGGACTTTGACTTCGATTGGTCTCAAACGATGAAGTGGTTGTTCAACCCTTCTTCTCATCGTAAGAGACCCAGAAGAAAGTCCAACAAGAAGAGAAGATCAAAGAAGCAGAAGATCGGTGCAGGCAAGTCTAATTCTGATGTCGTTGTTGCAGCTGAAAAAGTGGAAACTGTTGACTCAAAAGATGAACCAGATCATGAGTTCGGATCTCTTGGACTGTCTGAGATTCATCCCAGACGTAACGGAACTCAACAGGAATTCCTGTCCATCTTCGAGGAGGCATTTACCAATCCTCAAGGCTTTTATCAACTTGGAGCAGGTAATATTCACTTACCTTACTCTGATGAGGTCGACGCAACAGCAAACCTCTTCTCCAACGAGTTGTGTAAGTCTACTGCAGCCACTGAACTTTCAGACAGCTGTCCTGTTGCTACCGGGGGCAACATGGGCTTGGGAGATACTGCCATCTCTTCTGAAGATTGCTGCAAAATCGCCGTTGTTTTACCTGGCTCATTCGCTACCGATGTCAAATTAAAGGACAAGATTGTCCAGTTCTTTGCAGACATCTCGGAGGCTTGTCAGGTTGAAACATCGGGGTTCAAGTCACCTTGTTCTCTTTGAGGTGGCGGTGGAACTTTTGGACGAGAGGTTGCTTCCCAACAACTATGAGTGACTGCGGGACCGAAGCTCATAGACATCACAGCTCTATACAAGCAACAGCTACATACAGCCACAGCTCACTGCTGTCCACTACAGTTCTCAGTTATCCTACTGGCGGTGTCATCACAACCTAAGACTAGTTGGTTGGGGTCGGATGCCTACGGTATTATCAACGTGGTGAACAAACCATGAAGACTGGGAATGGGCAGAGCTGTTGCTTGCAGGGCTAAAGATTATACTCTCGTCGGTTCCACGATTCTGGTGGTGGTTGCAGTGCAACTTTAGACGGCCACCAGATATTGCTAAGTCTAAGAGCACACTCACTTGATGGATGCCTGAGGGTGTCTTAGTGGGTGCTGCTGTTGCTGTACAGTAAAGTATAAAAACAAAAAAAAAAATTAAAAAACCAAAAAACCAAAAAAAACATAAAAACATAAAGAGATGCTAGAAGGATTAACAGACGAGGAGTTACAGTACACTGTATCATGTATAATAACAACAAAACAAAAGAAAAAAGAAAAGATAGCGGAGGTCAAAGTCCTCCAAAAAGCTACACTAGACATGGCGTGAAGAACCATGTCTCTGTATAGTAGTTTAGTTAATCCATGTATAACAACAAAGATGTAGAAGAGTCTTGATGCCTACAATGAGAAGTAGCCGCTGAAACCAAGGATTGCAATTTCTTCAAGCAAATTGGTTATTATATCAATACTTCAATTTCTATCAGAACCGGCTTATATGTAGCTGCAAAATGTAGAATATGGAAGTCAAGAGACTAAGGAGCTGACTGGTCTTTGTTCATAATTCTTGTTTCTCTTAAGAATAGTTCCAGCTTCATATCCGGCAAAAGATAAAATTAAAGTCTTTACATTAGATGCACCAAGTAATCTACTGTTCAAATATCTATGATCTTACCGTTGACATAACCAGACCATATTGGTTGACCATGGATCGAAGTTTCTAGTGTATTTTGCAATACAAGACTGAAGAATAGACAATTTATTGTTTCGATCGGTTGGCACAGTATCAAAGATATGTCTTTCTAATTGCACCAGAATTTATGAACATCCCATGTGAATACTCCATTTAGACCATGGCACGATTTTCTCTACTCTCTGTTATGTTCCGACTAGATAAGATTTAAGGGCGTTCAGCCAATTACGTGCACGGCCCCATGTCTATAAAATAAATTTGGGCCATTTCCAGCATTCTACAATGCTATCTATTTCTAGAATATTGGTGCAGTTGTATGTATTCATTTGCTTTGTAGATTGTCTGGTACTTCCCCAGTATGTTTTCGAGGGGTTACAACCATACGTTGTGGTTTTTAAACTGGGAATTTCGAGCCAGATAAGAGAGTCTCACCTCAATGGCTTGGAAGTGGACACATTCTCCTTGGGAGACCACCACGGATACTTCGGTGTGTTGACGTCTATTCAATTGGATATTCTACTCCAGAATCCTATTATTGACTTTGTTGAAAAAGACGCTATTGGAGAATTCACTGACACTTCAATTCAGCAGAATTCGACCTGGGCCCTTTCCAGTATCAGTCACAATAACACCGTTCCAGCATACGAGTACCTCTACCAAAGTTCTGGCGGAGAAGGTGTGATAGCCTATGTTGTAGACTCTGGTGTTAAGACGTCCCACGAGGAATTCGAGGGAAGAGCTGAGTGGATCACTGCAGTCACATACCCTCACTTGCACATTGACTACATTGGCCATGGAACCCATGTGGCCGGAATCATTGGCTCCAAGACTTTTGGGGTGGCCAAGAGAGTGAAAATCAAAGTTGTTGGAGTAGCAGTGGGACTAAACGTTTCTATTTCATCGGTGATAAAAGGAATAGAGATAGCCGTGAAAGATCATATCAAACAAAGGAAAAAGAAGGGATTCAAGGGCTCTGTGATGAACTTGTCGTTGGGATTTCCGGGTTCAGAGGCTATTGACAGAGCTATAGAAGCTGCATCTTCTTACGGCATCCATATAGCTGTAGCCGCCGGAAACAGCGACGATGATGCCTGTGATTATTCTCCCGGAAGGACTGAAGCTCCATTGTGCGTTGGTGCTATTGACGCTGATAACAACAAAACTGGCTTTTCCAGCTGGGGGACCTGTGTGGATATATTTGCACCCGGAAAAGATATTGAGTCTACCTACATCACCACAGAAACGACCAAGATGTCGGGTACCTCGATGTCTTCACCACATGTGGCCGGCCTACTTGCTTACTACTTGAGTTTGTATCCCGAAAAAGAATCGGAGTATGCTATGGACGTTTCGCCTGCTGTGCTCAAGCAAAGAGTATTACAATATGCCACCAAGGGCGTGATTAAAGGACTAGACGAGACGACCCCAAATCTGTTGGCTTACAATGGGGGCGGGAACCCTGTTTGGTGAGATTCCTAAGCAGCAATATAGATGGCCAAATTCTTATGTCAAGGTATCTACGACAATCATAACATAGTTCATTTTATTTAACTGTAGTTTTACTGGTTACTATAGGACTAACCCAGCTAGTGTATCACAGCCGGATCACATCAAGTGAACCGGTTGTATTTACTTGCCGAATCCGTAATCCCCTTTAACCCATCTGTTGACCATATCCAAAGAGTTTTCAGGTTGGTCGAATGGCACCATGTGGCCACCGTCGAACACTCTTAAGAAAGTGAAGTTTTCAAAGTTCTTGACGTCACCAGCATGAACCTTACCGTTCTTCCACTTCTTGACTGGAGCAGAGCTGAAGCCCTTGGAGCCAGACCATTGCAATTGGTTGGTCCAGGCCTGGTTACCCAACCAGTTACAGATGAAGTCCTTGTCACCAGCGTAGATCAACACAGGCAAGCCGGTCTCCAAAACGTCGATGATGGCGTCTCTGTAGTCACCCTTCATCCAGTCACCAGCGAACAAGAAGTTTCTGTTGATGTCGAAGTTGCAGCCGGTGTAGGATTCGACCTCAGCGCCAACGGCCTCCTTGACCTCTGGCAAGTTCAAGTACTTGTCTATGTAGTCCAATTGGGTGTAGCACAAGCTGGAGCCCTCGCACATGGTACGGATGTCGTAGACGTTTCTGCCGGTCTGCTGGTAAGGGCCCATTTGAGCGTTGTTACAGTAGATGGTGGCAGGAACACACGACCAGACGGAGCCGCTGTTGTAACAGGACTCGATCAAAGAGGTACATCTTGGGATGGACGATTCCATGGAGTCACACTGCTCTGGCTCCAAGACGGACTCATAACCACCGTCACCACAGGCCATTGGCTTGTAGTGCTCGTATTGCACCAAGACATCGGTCAAACCGTTACCGATAAGCACCGAAGACAACTCGAACGACTTGTTCTTCTCCTCCAAGATCTGCTTGGCGAAGATAGGAATGTAGTGGCCTCCGTAGGACTCTCCGGCAATGTGGAAAGGCACCTTGGAGAATTGAGGGAACTTCTTGAAGAACAACTCGAGGAAAGCGAAAACGTCCTGGCCGGCGGTCTTGGTGTCGGAGACGGACTCAGACGAGTACGAGTAGCCGACGTTGACGGGCTGGTCCAAGAAGATCACAGTAGCGTTGTTGTTCCAGGAGTGAGGGTTTCTGATGGGTTTGAGGTCTTCGCCAATAGAAGCTGGGCCCAATTCGAAGAACAAGCCGGTCAACGAGGAGCAGCCTGGGCCTCCGTTCAACCACAAGATGACGGGGTCGTTCTTGGGGTCGTTTCTGGACTCAAAGGCCCAGAAGAAAAAGTGCTTGTCCTCTTCCTCGAGGTCCAAGTATCCGGTGTACTGCTTGACGTCGTCAATTCCCAAGCTTTCTGGGGTGTTCTTGACTCTCAATTTGTGGTTCTTGAATCTGTCGTCTTGCACATGGTAGTCAAAAGCCGAGTCGGGCCTTTTCAGGGCCTTTTTGGGAAGGGTCTTGGCCGTCAAAGATTTAATGACGTCCGGGTATTTCAACAACATTTCCGACCACAAATGTTTGGTATCTTTCGACAACTCTTCGTGCTGGTTCATGAATTGACCAAGACTGTTGATGAGGTTGTCCTTGCCGACCTGGATGGCGTCGTTAAAGTTGTTCCAGTGGGCGGCAACCGAGTCGAGTTTGAAGGTCGACTGCAAATTGTCCAAATGAGGGATAGATAAAGCATTGGAAGCTCCTAATGCGGAAACCAACGTTAAAGCAACAGAAAACTTCATTTTATCTGTTGGAAAAAGGGAACTTAAATGGTTATATATATACTCCTTTAATTTGCGCCATCATGCTTTCCCTGCATATATGCCAGGAGATAGCCAGCTTCGCACCCAATTGGGCCGAATTCAGAGCCTTTTTGGCAGATGGGTCTGTGGCCACACACGACTCTTATCTATGGTTGGTTCGTGGGTGGATAAGAGGGTCCGAGACTTGGGCGCCGGGGTCAGCGGCGACGTCGTCTTGTACAGCTCGCGGTGGTCGCCGCAGGTGTATGTGGTGAAATCGTACCACGGCAGGGAGCCGTACGAGAGTGCCAGTGATTTTTCAGCCCGCTGTGCCCATGAGCATACGATTTTACTGTCGCTCGAGCATATCAATGTGATCCAGAGCTTCCGCTACGGCGTCTCGTGGCGCGGCGTACCGCAGTGCTACATGGAGTTCGGCGGAGCCAACTTGAGAGACCTTTTGCGAGATGAGCTCTCGGCCCCAGAAATCTTGTGCATGTTTAAGCAGACCGTCAGTGGAGTGGAACACCTCCACGCCCACCACACGTGCCACCGGGACATGAAATTGGAGAATTTGGTGATGGGCAGCGACGGATATGTCAAGATCATTGATTTCTGCGATAGCGTCGCCGTCTCCCAGGACCCGACTTGTTTCGGGGTGGTGGGCAGTCCCCGGTACGCTGCACCAGAAGTGCACAGCCAATTGAGCTACGACGGCTACAAAATCGACGTTTGGGCGGTGGGGATGATTTTATGGTATATGCTCAAACGACATTTCCCATGGAAAATCGCCAACCGGGAAAACCCCGAATTCCAGGCGTTCGCAGACGGCTCTAGCGGCATACTTGCGGGCCTCCCCACCAAGGTGGCGGACTTGATGGAGCAAATTCTCCGAATTGACCCTGCGGCCCGAGTCAAAATAGTGCAATTGGCGGCCCACCCGTGGGTTTCCCGGGTCGCCAGCTGTACCCCGACGTCCCGGTGTGGGGCCCACCGGCACTGACACCGTTTTGACAGGGTTTTGGCAGAGTCACCACCATCGGAAAGAGTCACGCTGACATAAGCAACAATGTCGGGCGACATATTTGATGATTCATTTTTCAGCCATCTTCCATCTCGAACCAAATGCTTAGCTCCAGTTTGCGCTCGTTGAGAGCCTCCTCCACCCGTGCGGTGAGACACTACGCCCTTTCGGCCCAACAGTTGGCCCTCGTTTCCAAGCCTGTGGCCGAGGTCGACCCAGAGATGGCGGACATCTTGTCCCAAGAGAAGCTCAGACAGAAGAACTCCATTACGTTAATTCCGTCCGAGAACTTCACCTCCAAGGCCGTCATGGACTTGTTGGGCTCTGAGATGCAGAATAAGTACTCCGAGGGATACCCTGGCGAGAGATACTACGGAGGAAACCAGATCATCGACAAGGCCGAGAGACTCTGCCAGCAAAGAGCGCTTGAGGCCTTCCACTTGGACCCCGAGCAGTGGGGCGTCAACGTGCAGCCATTGTCGGGAGCTCCAGCCAACTTGTACGCTTACTCTGCCGTCATGGAGGTGGGTGACCGGTTGATGGGCTTGGACTTGCCTCACGGCGGACATTTGTCCCACGGGTACCAGACGCCCAACCAGAAGATCTCATACATCTCCAAGTACTTCCAGACCATGCCATACCACTTGGACGAGAAGACTGGTGAGATCGACTGGGAAGAGTTGGCCTCGAGCGCCCGGTTGTTCAGACCCAAGGTCATTGTGGCCGGAGGCTCTGCGTACCCAAGGGAAGTGGACTACGTCAAGTTCCGCAAGATCGCCGACGAGGTCGGCGCCTACGTGTTGAGTGACATGGCCCACATTTCCGGGTTGGTGGCCGCCGAGGTTGTCGGTTCGCCTTTCCCCTACTCCGACATCGTGACCACCACCACCCACAAGTCGTTGCGGGGCCCCAGAGGTGCCATGATCTTCTTCAGAAAAGGCATCAGAAAGGTCACCAAGAAGGGCAAGGAGATTCCCTACGACTTGGAGAGAAAGATCAACTTCTCGGTGTTCCCAGCCCACCAGGGTGGCCCCCACAACCACACCATCTCGGCGTTGGCCGTGGCCTTGAAGCAGACCATGACCCCCGAGTACAAGACGTACCAGCAAGATGTGATTGCCAACGCCAAGCAGTTTGCCAACTCGTTGACCTCGGCCGGCTTCCAGTTGATCGCCAACGGTACCGACACCCACTTGATCTTGATCAACTTGCGGTCCAAGGACATTGACGGTGCCCGTGTGGAGGCCGTGTTGGAGAGAATGAACATCGCTGCCAACAAGAACACCGTTCCCGGCGACAAGTCGGCATTGTTCCCCTCGGGCTTGAGAGTCGGAACCCCTGCCATGACCACGCGTGGTTTCGGCGCCGAGGAGTTCGACAAGGTCGCCGCCTACATCGACAAGGCCGTCCAGGTCACCAAAGACCTCAAGGCCCAAGAACAGGGTGCTACGCCTAAAGAGTTGTTACAGTCGTTCAAGACCTTGGCCGACAACAGCGACGAGGTGCGCGCCTTGGGCCAGGAGATCGCCCAGTGGGTCGGAACCTACCCTGTTCCTGGCGATTTGTAAGTATAAATGTAAGTTCCAGCTATTTTCGCGGTAATGACAGACATCAAGCCAGACCTCGACCTAGGCGCCGACCCGGCCTCCTTCGAGCCGTTCATGGTGCCGGAGCTCGACGACGTCATCGCGCCCATGCCGGCGCCGGACGAGGCGGCCGCGGAGTCCGTTCCAGCGCCGCCGCCCGATCACCGCTCCGTCACCAGCCGGTTCAGGCCTGAAGACCCGATCTCCTGGTCCAAGAACGGGTTCATCGCCTACCACGTGCCGACCGCCGGCGCCAAGGACAACTTGCTCGTGACGTACCTCGAAAACGTCGACGGAAAATCGTGGCAACTAGCGCAACCCCAGCGGTTTTGCGTCAAGCCCAACCCGGACCATTCGGTGCCGCCTGAGCTCACGTTCGTGCAGTGGAGCAGCTTGTCGACGGACTTGGCCGTGTGCGACGTCTTCGGCAACTTCTACATTCTTTTGGCGGGCGTGGCCTTGATCCAGGACAAGGAAAAGTCCCCCACCCCGACCAATTCGAGCCCCAACTACGAATTGACCTCGTACAACCACCTCGAGTTCATCTACAGGGACATCATCAACCAGCAGACCAGCCAGCTGCCCAACGTGGCGGCGCAAATCGTGGCGTTGGAGTGGCTCGGTATCGATAAACCGCAATTTTTGAATAAAGAGGCCAAAATCACCCGACTGCCCCAGGACCAGGACCCGCTGGGGTCGTCTTCGTTCACGTACACCTACGGCGTGGGCCAGTTCTCGCCCAATGGCTTGTGCCACCCCATTGCCACCAAGCAGGCGTGCGTGGCCTTGAGAAGAAACGGTGAGCTTATCTTGTACTACCAGGGCGAGCACAAGGTCGAGTACCACAAGCTCACGCTCGACTTGGCCCGCGAGTACCAGTACGACCTCGACATCAGCACGGCGTCGCTCGGGTTCGACGACGACAAGTCGATTGTGGTGGTGGTGCACGACCAAAACTCCAATAAAATAAGAACTTACAAGGTGTTTGTGGACTGGGGGTACGTCCAGGACTCTGCCGCCAAGCAGAAGGTTGAGCCCCACTACAACACCCCGAAGGAAATGCAGAAATCGCCGTCGATGACGTCGAGGCTTCTCCACGAGATGTTTCCCTTGATAGAGACCGCTTTTGAGAACGGGAACGACGACGACGACGATGGCATGGACGTGGACGGGCTTGATGCCCCCAAGAACCTGTACAAGCCGCTGGAGTCGATCGCCAATCTCAGAGGCATCTCTGTGTTGGGGACGTCTTTGAGAGGAAATCTCGGGCTTGACATATTAGTGTACTACGAGGCCTACGACGAGAACTTCAACTGGTCGTCTACCATATACATGTATAAATTGGTAGAGCAGAAACAGTTGGTGTCGTCTGCGTTTGCCGACTTGGGCTCGAGGAAGAACGTAACTGGCGTATCTTCCAAAGAACCAGAGTACACACTTCTTCTCAAAGGCAAGCTCTGGCGCCCCAAAAGAATTGCCTCAGTCACCGTCTGGGGCATGTGTGACCAAACGTGCACCATAGTCAATGAGGATGGGGAGGTCGATCTTTTCTGTCGCGAGACCATGGTTCTCATGGACGGTGGTGCTGAGATCGACTTCACCACTTATGCCCCCGAGACCATCAATACGTTGTTTGACGTGGGGTTCAGGCCGCCAAAGATCAAAATCAGCGGCAAAAACCCGTTTCTTCTTGGGGTTTCGCCGCTTCTCGCAACCGTGGCCTACATCGAGCTCAATTGTGAGCACCAGCAGTTGGAAATCAGCCAGGTCTGCAAAATCTCCGGTACCGGTATCACGGCCCGCGAGCTCTTCTTGACGTCGGTGGGCTTTGCTTTCCACCATGCGTTTGCATGCTACACCAGCTCGTGCTCCGATGATTTGCTTTTGCTCATCCAGCACGAGATCCGGCGGGTGGCCGGCTTGGTGGAGAAAATGATGCCGGAGCGGAACAAGACCACCGCCATAATAGACCGGCTCATCGAGTCGGTGATCTGTGAGTCTCACAAGGCGATCAATTTTCAACTCGATATCTTCAGTAAAGAGTCGGTTGACAAGTTGCTCTCCAACCCGCCGCTCCAAAAGTTGCTTTCGTTACAGTTGATTCTCGGCGACCTCCAGGACCGCAACCATCTTGTCAGCAATATTGCATGGATAGTGTTGAACTTGAGAAGCACCAGTTTTGCAATCATGTTTTCGCTTTCCAGTATTTACCGGCAAATCTCCAAGAAAAAGCCCACCGAAGACACCCTTCAGGATTCAATCACTAGAAGTGAGGCCATCATCTCTCTTACAGGTAGTGTGAGATGGTTGGTCGATACTATTCTGTATTTGAATCAAGAAATGATCCACCTCTACCTCTCTGCCAAGAACCCCGAGAAGAGCAGACTCAATTACCACAACTCGCTTGTATTACCTCTATTGATCAGCAAAGTGCCCCGCTTGTTCTTGATGTATGCCTTGTCGTCTATCGGCAAGACGCACGAGATCTTGAAGAAGTTGCACAAGGACTTGTCCGATGCAAACAAGCTCTTCACGCCTATGAAGGAAGCATTGAACCGTTACTTCACTGCTTGTAACAATTCGCCATTGAACTTGAACTTGTTCGAGACGTTTCTCCGAGAATGTGATGTTCTCATTAATAAAGAAACCACTGCAAATAGTGCTGGCAAAAGCAGGGGCCATTCCTTGAGAATGGAACAGAAGCTTGTGTGTCAGGGAAGCATGAATGACGAAACTATCAAGATCGCCCAAAAAATCGTGGAAATCTACTTGTCGAAGATCACCTTGGGGTTGAAGATGGCCGACGTATATTATTACGACGTAGACTGGATCAACATTGGCATCAATAGGAATCCGTCTGATTCTGAAAGCGATTCTTTGTTTTCCAATAGTCATCCTATACTTCTACAATATCCCCAGCCCTACAAAGAGATGGTTCCAAGACATATGTTATCTAAAACTGAATGTGTGGATGCATTAAGAAAAGTGATCATCAGTATGAAGAGTGACGGTCTACGCAAGTGTACCCGGTGTCGGTCCACATCTTCAGTTAATGATCCGCTTGTATATAATAGCTCTAATATGTTGGGATTGTGGACCATGGTTTTCCAGAGAACATGTGTGTGTGGAAGCGCCTGGATCAGTTTCGATGTGTGATCCATTAATTATCTCTTAGCGGCTTCTGCTCTAATATGTGCCATACGACTGGCCATGAATTTCAAAGCAAACGGTAAGCATGCGTTAGACACCACGATCCACACAATTAATACACCAATATAACGACCCGCAAACCCTTTGTAGGAATCAAAGTACAGAATGTTCATGAGATGGTACGCATTGTAAAGCGGCATAGCAAATCCGTACCTGTAGAAGTTATTGCATAGCACGATAGGCGATATTGTGACGGCAAGATTGAACACCGACGTGAAAATCATGACGTACCCAATGAATTGCATCTTGATACCAGCGATTATCGTCACCATTACCTCAATACTACTTCCCAAGGCGGACATCATCAAAAAGGAAAACATCCAGATGACAAGAAATCCTGATCTGCCAAACGTCTTGGTGAAAGACATGCCAAAAGCGGCGTTAAGCACAACAAAAGAAAGGGAAAGAACTAGGTATGCTGACTGAGACACGCAGATTCTGTAGGCCACATACTTTAGTCCTTTGATCTTTTGGGCCACCATCATATGGACTTTCAACATGAACAAAAACTGGAAAAAGGCAAACACAACCAAATACAATGTTCCCACCTGCAAAGGAGCTTGCACAACAAGATCAGGTACAGGGATAAGATCTTGAACCTTGAATGTTGGTGCACTGGTCACAAAGTTGGGGTTACGTCGTATGAGGTTACCTTTTTGGGCATCAGTTAGTGTAGACGTCAAAAGACTCAACCATGGTGCCTGGTCCATAAACTGATTGAAAATCTTCACCTGAATATGCATCAATGTAGTGATGTAGAACATCACGGCATTGTAGTCCCTTCCAGTTTCATAATATGCATGCATAAATTGATCCATTTGGAGGGTTCGGGTATGGTTTTGCATTTCTTGGACCATTTTTAACGTCGTATTAGGAGGCACAAAGTACATGCCCCACTTTTTCTGGTGGTGGAGTTGGCGCTTCACTTCGGCCTCAAGGGAATTATTGTGGCTGGTTGCCAAATTAAGAAACTCGGTGTAGTTGTAGACTTCATAGTTGCCGAAAGGCTTGACTGCATCAAAGTCTTCAAAGAAATTCTGCACTATTGGGCCGATCACCGGAGGCACACCAGCCACCTCGACGTCTGCGATTAAGACCCCAAATGCCAAATTCTTGAATTTCAGGGTCCTATCGTAGTAAGTTCCCCAATATATAGTTTGCACAGCAACAAAACCGACGATCAAGTAAACATAGTTGAGCAAAAACCCAAATATCATTTTAATTCGGAACTCATGTAACGACTTATCGAAGAAGCTGACACCTTCTCCAACAGACGAAACACTTTCTTTTCTAGGAGGAGGAGGGGCCAGAGCAATAGTCTCCTCATCATCGGGAGCGGCGGTAAGCGATCTGGCGACCAACGCTCTCGCCGTAAAGAGGTCAGCCACTCTATCTTCTTCATTTTGGATCCGACCTTCATAAAGTCCAGATCTTAAAGAGATTTCATCGGCATCGTCGCCCGAACCGAAGGTGGATTCCGAAAACCTCCGAAGAAGAGTTTGTTTCCTCTGGGGAGGTTGAAATGCAACCGGCTGAAGGTGTGCATCGTGTGGCTCAGTTCCATGTTCGATGGACGAAGTGGGCAGTAGAGAGTGGTCCAGCATATTTATGCACAGTTGACAGGGCGCCGCACGTCAAATTATTAGCGATAAGCCGGTGGGGGTATATCGATGTTGGGGGTAATATCGAAGCTTCGATAGGTGATACAGCTGGAGTATTTGAAGGGAAAATACTTGCTCAAGGCTCTGTTTCTTAATTGAAAATGTTTACGGAAATATGAAAACATGAGTGTATAGACGTTAAAGTTTAATTTCTTCCGCTGTATTTTTAAATTCATGTCATCTAAAACAGAGGAGTCGGTGGACCCTCAGGATTCTACTGGAGCTGTGGACACTCTGGACCAGAGAACTGAAGAGAAGTCAGAAGAGAAACCAGCCCCAACAGCGAATCCGGAAAAGCTGGCGATAACAGCAAAGGACCGGGCTTTGATGATTGGGACGATCGTTAAAGTATACTTGTTTCTCTTTTGCATCTTCTTGGGGCTTGTGTCCCTCTACTACGGGTCCTACTATAAGCGGCAGGACAAGTTCAGGAGTTTTAACTTTCTTGTGGTTAATCTTGACACCAGTTTTGAAGTAAATGGAACCACTATACCCGGGTTGGTGGGAGAACAGTTTTTAACGATATTTCAGAATGACACTGTCGAGAAGGCATCTACTCTCGAGCTTTGGGGTGCATCCGAGATAGCTGATGCCCTTGAAAACTTCGATCAAAATATCACTAGTGCAGTACACCATCTGTTGCGCCACAACAAGTATTGGCAAGCATTCATTATAGCTCCCAACACCACCCGGTTGATCTATGAGAGTTTGGCCACGGCTAACGTTTCGAACTTGCCTAAAATCAAAAAGAGCATTGCCTTGCTATATGAACAAGGCCGTCATTTCAGTGTGTTCACTCAATATATTTTCAAGACCAATTTTATTATAGAACAAATATGGTCAACGAGGTTGGTGAGCAACAAGGTGTACGCTCCTATAATTGAGAACTACTTGAGTGATCTGCAGAGATCCAAACTTATGGCCAACAATGAGACAATGCAACTTTTGACAGTCCACCCGCCTGTCAATGAAGTTAGTATATCTACTTTTCAAGATGCTGCAGTTTTGGGACCATCTCAACTTGGGTTGGTCTATGGTCAGTTGTTTTCATTCTACCAGTTGCAGTTTTCCATGACAATCTACAAATATATTGACTCCAGATTGAAATTCAAGCACTATATGGTGTACAGAATTATAGCTTCTCAAGTGAATTCTTTAGTGTTGTCATTAGTGTATTGCTTGATCACTTTGGCTTTCCGAGTTAACATTTGGCTGACTTTTGGAAGGTCCAGTTTTCTTGTGCTTTGGCTGATAATTTTTTTATTCTTCAGTGCAAACAACGCTGTCAACGAAAACGTTCTCGGGATTATCAACGCATACGACAAGATGCCTTTCATTGGACCCTTCATTGTGTTCTACATTATTATTAATATCGCCACAACCTTCTACCCATTTTCGATGATGGCAGGGTTTTACAGAATTGGAAATGGGTTGATCATGAACAATTGTTTTAATGCTATCAAGCCTATATTTTTCAATACCACCAAACAATACATGGGGAGAAATATCGGAATACTTGTGGTATGGACTGTGGTGTTCAACACCCTGTTGATATTTGTTACAAAGTTCTCGATGAGGAAAAGCAGACAAATGGCCAGAGCTGAGGCCCAGAAAGAAGCCCAACAACGCCAATCTGTCACTGGCCAGCCAACCACTACCAACGAGGATGAGGTTGATGAAATCTACGACGAGAAGAACAATCAAACGGCCAATACTCCTTTTATCGAGGGTAATGCCAAGGGCGCTGAAGCTCTCCAGCAAAAATAGATAATACCTAGCAAACTTAATTTAATTCAACCAGTCAGGTCCATGACCGCAACTTTTGCTTCATGCCTGATATTCTGACCATTCTTCATTAAGCTGTAGGTGTTTTTCAAGTCGTTAGCCCAAATGAGTAGATCGTACTCTTTAAACAAGAGGTTTTCGAGAATACTGACCTTGAGATTATACACATCGGTATTCACAATTGGCTTTTGGTCGACCAAGTACTCGCTAACAATATTGGGGAGGTTATGGAGGAGGTGGTTGACAGAAAAGTCGTTGAGAGACAAATTGAACAAGAGCTCGTAGGTATTATCAGACGATAAGTTTTTGAGGGCATTAGTTGTGAGCTTTTCATTTTGTATCAAATACCGGAAGCAGGGTTCGTCTTTGACCAAGTTAAGGAATACCGGGAAATATTTTTGGTTGAGAAGCGGATATTCTAAAAGGTAAGCGATAATTCCGTCCTCAATCGGCAACAAGACATGCGGATTGATTTTGCTCAACAACAAGATGTCTGAGGACGACTCCAAGTAGAGGTTGTACGACTTAAGCAAAGCATGTTTGGCAGCAAACTCGACAAACTGGTCAGGAAAGGTAAAGGAAAAGGCTGCAAAAAGTAAAGAAATTTCCGTGGCATAAAAAGATTCCACGGTGGCATTAGAGGTTCTATTTTTAAAGACACCGCAGATGCTATCTAATGCAGGATATATTTTTTGCAACAAAATGGAATCGCCAAGGTCGATCAATTTTTTGTAGAACGATATGAGTAAAATCACGAACAACGGGTCCGATTCGAGATCGTCGAACGGGAACACGTAGTGGCTGGAGAAATCGACCTGCGGGGACAAAATTGCTATGAAATCGAATAGCCGAGCAATAGTTGTGGAGTGGCTTTTTGCAGTAATTCTGTACACCTCATCAAAAACCGGAGATTCCAAAACGGATTTAAACTTGAATTTATTCAAATTAGCAAAAAGCACCTCTGTCTGGTTCACCACCGACACCGGCAAGTCTTCGATGGACAAGTAATTTTTCACGATGGTCAAAAGGAGGTCGGGCTCGAGGAGCGTATTGCAGTGTAGAGTAATTATTTTTAGCACCAAAAGCTGTACCTGAGGGAGCGGCGCATTCAATGCATCGCCAATGTACGTCAAGGGAAATCGGTTAAGTATGAAATGCTGAGGGGCCAAGGAAAGTACCGCTTCAAGCAAATCGACCAATGCAAAATCGGGATCAATTTGGGAATAAGCTTCGCTGTTCAAACAGTTAGTAATTTCATCGATTAAGCGGGAAAAGATGGGGCTGGATTCATCGAATTGGCCATGCAATCCGAGGCGTCTTTGAAAGTTCGCCACCTCCGTCAGGTTGACCGCCTTCGCACGGATCTGTGCAATTACGCCTTCAAGTTCGCTGGGTTCCATTGGGCTATTCGGTTATCGAAATAGGAAAAAACCCAATCCGATAATTGACGAGAAGTTTTTCAGTTCCTGAGTGTCTCGAACAAACCATATTACATTCCCGCTTACGTATTGTTTAGTGGTCCCAGGTCTCGAGTGGTTTCACATATAGAACAAGTGTCATCCTGCGGTGTGAAAAGTCTCCATCTTGCTCCGATTTAATTATGGCGTCCACACTCGAAGATAACCAGCAAATAGCCCAGAAACTCTACAACGATGAGTTTGTGTCGATCCAGCCCGAGGAGTACACCCTGTTTCTTGCCAGCGACGAGGACGACTCGACGGTCATTCGGGAGTTGTACATGGATCTTTTCCAATGGGACGATAATCTTTTGACGTCGACCCGCCAGCTATGCACCAAGCTTCATTTGAAGGGAGAGTCCCAGGAAATTGATAGAATATTGACCTCCTTCACCCAGTCATACCTCAAGCAGCATCCCACTAATGTGTTTGCTACCAAGAGTTTTGAAAAGATCTACATTGTCATGTACAGCTTGATCTTGCTCAACACCTCGCTTCACAACTCCGAGGTCAGCAAAAAATCCAAGATCACCCAGGCGGACTACATCCGCAACACCTTCTCCACGTTTGTCGAGCAAGAGCCAAGAGCCAAGCTCTCGATCAAGCAAAGAATCACTATAGAAAGAGAATTGGCCCATTTTTACGACGATTTGGTCAAGGACGAATTGCATCTCCGGGCCAGCGACCCCGAGACTACCAAGAGCATGAAAAGAATGTCAGTCGCTGAGTCGTTGTCCGCACCAAAGCATAAGAAAGAGGACGCCCATGACACCCACACTCAAGAGTACGGCTTGACCAAACAGACTTCCAACGGCTCCATTTGGTCCACGGAAACATCCACCCACCGCAACTCGTTGGCCATGAAACGCATGTCCAGCGCCACGTCTGGAGTGTCGAATTTCAGCGTCACTCAGCAGAGAAACGGCAACAGTCGAGTGGGTTTCACTCGAGCCCTCATGTCTGACACCTCGAACCAGCGTTTCTACAACCAGCAGGCCCCCACGAACTCAGGAGGCTTGAGAGGCCGGCCTTCAGTCGACACCCTAAGAAACGGCCATGTGATCCAAAGACGGTCGTCCAAGGTGTCGATGATCTCCAGAGACTCGTTGGTCGACGACATGTCGGTGGTGTCGCTCAGCACCGAAGACCTACAGAATATCGAGTTTGCTGACGACGCCTTCCAACAGAATTTGGAAGACTTCAATGTCAGCGAGTACCAAGATCGGTACGATTTACAATTGGAATTGCAAGGGTCGCCATACTTGAAGGAAGGGTTGCTCAAGTTGAAGATCTTGAACAACGACCAGCAGGACAACAATGCGCCTGACTCCAATATGTCTTCAGCAGCATCCACCGTGTCTACCACCAGTAATACCAGCCGGTTCTTTTCATTTTTCAGCAGACGAGCACACGTTGCGCCGCCCGAGGCGTCTGGGTCTCTCAACACTTCCAATGTGTTGATGAACAAATTCATGGAGTATTTTGTGGTGGTATCGAAGGGAGAGTTGAGGTTGTACAGTTTTGATCCCAAGGTGATCAAGAAACACAAGGATAAGGTGAAGAAGTTCAAGCAGAAGCAACGAGGCCAGTTGGTTCTCAGTGAGTATGACTCAGACGATGCGTTCGAGCCTCCAGAAGACAAGGGAGACGGAAATTGGTTGAAGAATGCCGCCAATGTGGGTAACTACAATTTGTGCTCGACGTTTGCCCAGGTGGAAAAGGCATCCGGTAGCGGGCGGACCAGTGCCAAGAACCCCAACATTGTGACGTTCAGCGTGACGTTCCCCCGGATTTCTAAGAAGCCCAATAAGAAGTTTGTGTTTGAAGCCGGGACCAAGGAGATTGCCTTGGAGTTTGTGAACACCTGTAACTTCTGGGCGTCCAAGATCACGGCCACGCCGACCAATGAGGAGACCATCACGTCGATCGAGTACGGGTGGACGAATTTGGACGCCTTGATTGGCAACAAGCCGAACTTCAAGCGGGTCAAGACGATCCAGAAGTACGAGCCGATGCCCACGGGGATCTACTTGAGTGGGTACGGGGAGAATTCTGTGGAGGACCACTCCAACATGATGAAGCAGTTCACCAAGACGCTCAACTACTACAACCACCTCAAAAAGACGTTCCGGGAATTCAGCGAGATGAAGCTCAAGTTTGTGCACAACTTCCAGTCGAGCACGGGCGGGTCCAACTACAGCCGGGTGATGGCCAATTACGACGTGAAGCTTGCCGAGTACAAGAACGAGTTGCGCAAGTATAAGAACTACTTGATCATCCTTGGGTTCGGGCTCCAGTTGCGGTTCGACTTGGAGGACGACGAGAAGGCCAAGGACGAGGAGGCGACGGTGGACGGCAGCGACGAGTCGCAGCGGCTGGACGAGGACGAGTCTGAGTTGAGCAAGACGGTCAAGTACGAGATCCGCAAGCTCTTTGTGGGGCTCAAGGACGTGGGCCGGATCATCCCCACGTTCCAGACGTCCAAGTCGATCTCCAACCTCCACGAGCTCCAGGCGCAGATCCCCAACCTCACGGTCAACGACTTCAACAGCAACTTTCTGCTCGTGAAATCGCCCAAAACCTACACACTTAGCTACTACAACGACGATGCCAGCCCCGTCAACCAGCTCCTCCAGACCACCAACCGCGAGCTAGGGCACAGCCACCTGACCAGCACCATCCGCGAGGAGGAAGAGCCCGAAGATATATAAATGTACAGGAGTGCGAACTACGTAAACGCCACTATGAGTGATCCTTCATCCATTAACGGTATGTGAGCGCCCCCGAAGGTGTACTAACAGCAGGCGGATCGGCTGTGGCCATGGTGGGCCACGAGTGCGTGGCCATCGCATGCGACTTGCGTTTGGGCAGTCAATCGTTGGGATTGGCCAACAACTTTGAAAAAGTGTTCCCCGTCAACGACAAGGTGATGTTGGGGTTGACGGGGTTGGCGTCGGACGTGACCACGTTGAGCGAGGTGTTCCGCTTCAAGAACAACATGTACGAGTTGCGCGAGGAGCGGGCCATCGAGCCCAAGACCTTTGCCAACCTCGTGAGCTCGACGCTCTACGAAAAGCGGTTTGGGCCGTATTTTATTGGGCCTATTGTTGCCGGCTTGGGCAAGAAGAACGAGCCGTTCATCTGCGGCTTCGACTTGATCGGGTGCATCGACTTTGCTAAGGATTTTATTGTGTCGGGGACGGCGTCGGACCAGCTCTACGGAATGTGCGAGTCGCTCTACGAGCCCAACCTCGAGCCCGACGACTTGTTCGAGACCATCTCGCAGGCGCTCTTGAACGCCGTCGACAGAGATACGTTATCGGGCTGGGGTGCCGTGGTGTACGTGATCACCAAGGACAAGGTGGTGCGCCGGTTGTTGAGAACCCGCCAGGATTAGACGAGCAGCCGACAGCAGTCGACGAACAGCCGACATGGCTGCCGTGCCCTACATAGCTATATTGCGGTTCATTCTATATACAGATATTTACAAGTCATCGCTAAGACGACGATTTTGGTCCGCCTAAGACGACGGTTTTTGGTCCTTCACCTCCACCAACGGCTTCAAGTAGCCGCCCTTGCCGTAGGTCTCCTCGTGCGCCTTCTTCTTCATGTCGTCGAACTTCTTCTGCTTAATGCGGCTCTGGCGGATCCGCTCGTTGGCGTCGTTGACCCGGGTGTGGTGGATGCACTTGGAAAGCTCGTCCTTTTCGAAGTTGCACATGCCGAGCGCCTTCTTGAGGAACTCCTGGCGGTGGCACTCCTCGAGCGCGTCCATGAGCTGGGCGCAGGGGTCGAATCTGTTTCTGTCTAACTGGGGATGCATGGTGAAATAGTGCGATTTACTATGACGCTGAAGGACACCGACGACGTTTTGGATTTCATCAACTCGTTGCCCGAGTCCAAGGGCTCGACGCCCAAGCCCGAGGGCAAGGAGGACCTCCTCGAGTTTCTCGACGAATTGGCGGCCCATGACAAGGCGCCGGTCAAGCTGAAGAAGCTCGCAGCGAAACGAGACCGGAAGCCGGAGAAGAAGGAGGAGCAGGAGAAGGAGGAGGTGAAACAGGATGCCGAGACGAAGGGCACGGCGGCCCCTGCGGGCGGTGATGCCGCGGCGGAGCTCGAAATCGACCCCATCAGCTCCATCACCAACTGGTGGAACAGCGAGGGCTCGTCCAAAGTGCTGAACTTGTGGGGCTCCTTGGCCGCCAACGCCCAGACCGTCAGCGACGCCACCTACAAGATCGCCACCGACACCACCAACCAGCTCAATGCCAAAAGACAGGAGTTTTTGAAGGACCAAGAGGAAAACAGCGGCAAGAGTCTTGAGCAGATATCCAACTTGACCAACAAGTTGAACTCGGTCTTGGCCAACATCGGCGAGCAGATCAGCAACGGCATTGTGGGCCAGGAGGACGAGCTCTTGAACATCATCATCGTCAACGACTTGGACAACTTCACCTACTTGAACGACTTGGTGTGGAAAAACTTCCACCGGGTCATGGGCCAGGTCGAGGGCGGCATCCGCATCTCCTTGACCAACTACAACTCGCACAAGGAGTCCAGCAAGCTCAACCTCAACATGTTCTACGGCAAGCTCATCGACGGTGAGAAGCTCTGCTACGCCAACTTGGACAGCTCGGTGAAAAACTTCAACAAGGCGGTGGAGTTCGAGAAGAACGAAAACACTAGCCTCAACGACCAGATGGAGTCGATTAGCAAGTCCAACATCTTTATCTCCATCCAGCCCATCTCCACCAACAAGGCCAACGGCGAAGTGTCCGAGGACCAGACCATTGTCACCGACCAGTCCAACGGCCTGTCATTCTCGTTCACGCTCATCTTGAAGGACATCTCCAACAACATCACCATCGTCACCAAGACCCAGCCGTTCCCGTTGGTGTGGTCCAAATGGCTCGTGGGCGAGGAGTTGGACAAGTTTGAGGCGTTACCAGACATCGACCCCAAGGAGTGGGTCAAAGACTGGATCAAGGAAGGCTTGAACTTGAGTCTCGGGGTGCTTGCCCAGCAGTATGTGATCAAGCGTATGGGATTCTAGTATCTATTAATGTATTGAGTATACGTGATTGACTGGTCTTGTGTAGTTATATTGTAGTGGCGGATTAGTAGCCTTTTGCAGTGATCTGCTGCATGGTTTGATTTAGTAGCCATTGCAGTACTGCAATGGATTATTTGAAGGGTTTACGGTAGAGTATAAGTATTTAAATATGATTAGTATCTATTGGTGTAGCATATTCAGCAATCTGTTGAGTAATCTGTTGAGTAAATATTCAGTAATGTATTGGGTAATTACAGTAATTTGTTGAAGTATAATTCAGTATTGGAGTGACGTTTGTAGTAGTTAATTTATGGAATATAATTACACTGTGTATCGAAGTATGTATCAGTAATTACTGTAGCAACCAGTGTATAGCACTGGAGCATATATCCACTCGGGTACTGTTGTAACGCAGCAGAATATTTTCAGCTATAATTTTTGCAGTTTATCCTATTATACAATTTGCAGTATTTACTTTCTCAGAATAATAATTTTGACACATTCGGACCTCTTGACATCTAACGGTACGATCGTTTAGAACCCCTTTTTCACTACACCAGTCATTTGGCCATTAAGTATTAATTATCATATCTATAAATCTATTAAAAGAGGTCGGCGTATTCTGCCACATGAGGGTGTACCAATGGGTACGAGGCGGCCATAATATTGAACCCGTTCAACTTCGGAGCCAGCTCTTGGTACTCGACGTTCTTGAATTTATGGTCGTTGTTGTTGATGGAGTAGTTGGAGAATATTCTGCTCAAAGACTTCTCATCGTTGGCAATGAGGCCGTTGTTCCAGTCCACAATCAAAGGGCCCAGGAAATGAAGTTTAGCAAAATGCTCGTCCTTGATCAACTTCAAATCACTGAGATAGACGCGTGATTTGTTGTCCCTTAACTGGGGGTACGTTCTGAGCAAGCTGTTGACGTTTTCAGGGTGGATGTTCAAGCAGTTCTCGTGTATGTATTTGTAGTCAGAGTAGTCGGGCTTCTCTTTGATATCTAATTTGTATTTGTAGTTGAAGTATCTGAGCTTGTTCAAGAATTCGTGGTTGACGGCATTTCTGCTGTTGAACAAAGTGATGTTGTTAAGAGATCTTCTGAACATGACAATATGCTTAATCCATCCAGAGATTTGGGTTCTTTTATATATTTTATTTCCCCTCCTTATCTTTCGCAGCAAATCCAACAATTCAGTTTTTCCGGCTGGAACAAATTAGTCAGAGGTGGCGCAAAAGAGGAGATTTAGGGGCATAATATTATGTTTACTTAACGACAGTGTAGGGTGTAGTTGGGCGTAGTTGGGGGGATTTTACACGGGGATGTTGAGGGGAGGTGCTGGGCATTATACGATCGATACGATCGTACGACATTTTTAGGAGAGGGCTATAGCCAACGTTCCCCGACATTTCCCCCTCCCTTATCTTGCCCTCATTTATGTCGCGGACCACTGGGTTCTCCTCAGTGGATAAATTGACAAGCTGACTAAGAATGCGACGGGGTCCTCGCCACCAGATAATTTGGGCCGCTGACATAAGCATGCGACCCCCATGACCAAATCCGGGTAAGTTGCTGTCGGAATGGCGCAACCCACCGAACTTCCGATATTCCATGTGCCGGATCTGACAGTGCCTCGTTGTGTCAACTAATGCCGATGCTATTTACAGTTATTACTAATGGCCAATCGGCACCCCTGGAAAGGACCCGGGCTCTAATCGAGCCAGAATATTCTACGCCAGCAAGGTTGCCAACGGTTGATTGCTTCGGCTGTGTTCTGTTCGGATTTATATTAGACGTATTTTGTAGGCAAGGCTGAAATTTACGGGCTAAAAATATCGTCCCGTCTATGGGCCAATAATGGCATATTCTGTCGAACGGAATTTAAATGGTCCAAATCAAGCATCGCTTCACAAAGCTCGTAATAATCTCCGTCCTCGTCTGTAGTCAACTCGTCATCGAACTTGCGGCAGCTCCCAAGAATGTCCCCCCAGGGATCAATAATAAGCGATCTGCCATAGCTCATGCGAACAACATTTTTGCCGTCTTCCACCTCCACGGTGCTATCGTCGAGGTCATGTTCCCCACACTGGGCCGCCATGATGACATAGCTCTG
The DNA here is from genome assembly GCA_039762375.1 of Keqinozyma sinolaborantium. NCBI lineage: Eukaryota > Fungi > Ascomycota > Pichiomycetes > Serinales > Debaryomycetaceae > Keqinozyma > Keqinozyma sinolaborantium. Next base: position 8,599 of record JAQRFW010000046.1, on the reverse strand, counting down.
GGAGTCGATTGCACGAGCCCTGCCAAGAGTTTCCCAATGAGATTGACCGGTTTTAACGGTAAACGCAGACGGAAATGTTAAAATATTTGCACCCAATTTGAAGAGCTTGAGACTGAATTCCGGAAACCTTATATCGTAGCAGATTTGGTGACCAACCTTAAACGGAGATCCCGGGCTCGTGGGGAAGGGCTCAAGGATCTTATCCCCTTTCAACACCGAATTGGACTCCTTCAAGATCGGCCCGTTTTTGATGTTCACGTCGAAGAGGTGGAGCTTTGCATATTCGTTGACGAGCTCCCCTTTGTTGTTGAAATACAAAAGTTTATTAATGGTTTTCTGGCCCAAGTGCGCCGGAGCTGGCTCGTGAATTCCGATCGACACCGAAATCCCTTTGTTTGCCTCATTGCTACTGTCCGAGCTGTCATATATTTTGCGAAGCTCCTGCTGCAACGGCTCGATCAACAAGGCCTTTGTTTGCAAGCTCAATTGATAACTGTGGGCGGCATTCTTGGAGAGATAGTCCGAAGCCTCAGGTAAAAAAAGCACCGACACCTGTTTTTGCAACAGCTCGTAGATAAGCTTCTTGATGACCTGGAAATTATGAGAGATGTTTGCTGAGGAGCAGAATTGTCCACATGCTACTTTCAAAGACATGTTCAGTAGAATCTAATCCTTGAAAATAAAATTAGTAATCGCGAACGCCAGAGCAATCGGAATCGGAATGGCGTAGGGCACAGCCGAGTGGATTGGGAGTGGTAGGGATGGTCCCAGACTTACGGGCCCAGCATGCTAACCTGGTGAATCATAACCCGGAACGGCAAGGATGCTATTCAATTACTAACACCCAACTCGGTCATAAAACGGCATAAACAATTTGCCCAAACGGTCAAGGTGCGTCTGTTATTTTTAATAGTTTTTCCTAATCGGGCGAGATGACAAAAAGAAATTGACAGCAGGCCCGCTATTATAAAAGACGTGATAATCCAGCTCCCGCCGAAACTACCCAATTTGCGATCATGGTTCCTACATCAAACTCTTCTGATACGCAATCGGAGAAGTCGCACAACAAGTCGCAAACGGAACTCCCGGACAATGACCAAATCCAGCCTTTCCAAGGTGAAGGCCTCGAGAGAGACCTTGAGTCCGATCCCGTGGACAACCAGACCGAATTGGAAAGATACGAAAGTTCGGTTGCTGGCTCGCGTACCGTGTCCAGAAGACTTACTGGCGCCGACGATTTAATAGAGAAGGCTAACGAAAGTAACGAGCCGCTTCCGCCCATGGGTGGTGGAAGAGACTACCCTCCACCTCTTCCCGACAAAGACGCTTACATCGTCAGTTTCAACGGCGCCGACGACCCCTTGCATCCGTACAACTTGCCGTTGGCTAAGAAGCTTGCGGTGTGTGGAGCGGTGGTGTTGAGTGCGTTGAGTATTTCCATGGGTTCAGCAATGTTCAGTGCTTCGGGCCCGCTTATAGAGAAAAACTACCACGTTGGCCGTACGGTGGCCACTTTGGGTACGTCGTTGTTCGTGTTCGGGTTCGCCTCCGGTCCGGTTGTGTGGGGCCCATTGTCTGAGTTGTTTGGCAGAAGAATTATCATGGTTTTCTCTGGCTTTGGCTACATCTGTTTCTGTTTCGCCGTGGGAACCAGTAAGGATATCCAGGCCATCATGATCTGTAGATTCTTCGCCGGGTTTATCGGGGCTGCTCCGTTGGTGGTTGCTCCTGCCGTTATGGCCGATATGTTCGGGGCCAGAACCAGAGGTCTTGCCATGTCGCTTTTCGCCATGGTTTTATTCGGAGGTCCCATGCTTGCCCCCATCATCTCTGCCTTCATTGTCAAGAACCCCCACATGGGCTGGAGATGGACTCAGTACATCACTGGTATCATTGCCAGTCTTGCTCTTGTGCTTATCGTGTTTCTTTTAGACGAGACTCACCATCCATTGATTTTGGTCAAGAAGGCCGAAACCTTGAGAAGAAGAACCGGAAACTGGGGAATCAGAGCTCCTCACGAGGAAGTCAGCTTGGACTTTGGTGAGATCCTTGAGAAGAACATCTCCAGACCTCTTTTCATGTTGTTCACTGAGCCAATCTTATTCTTTATCACTCTTTACAATGCCTTCATTTACGGTATTCTTTACTTGTTCTTGACGGCCATCCCCATGATTTTTGCCGGAGTTTACAAGTTCGAACCCGGTGTGGCCGAGTTGCCCTACTTGGGTATGTTCATTGGTATCTTGCTTGGAGGTATTTGTTGTATCTTGTTTGAAATTAGATTCAACAAGCAGTTGGATGCTCGTGGCGGAAAATTGTGTCCTGAAGAGAGATTGCCATCGATGATGGTGGGATCCTTCTTCTTTGCCGCTGGTTTGTTCTGGCTTGGCTGGGCCGGTGCTTATGGTCACAAAGTGCACTGGATTGTTCCTACTATTGGAGCCGCTTTTGCCGGATTCGGTTTGGTGACGATTTTCTTGCCATGCATGAACTACATCATTGACTGTTACTTGTTCTTTGCCGCTTCCGCCTTGGCTGGAAATGCGTTTTTGAGATCGGCTTTCGGAGCTGCCTTCCCATTGTTTGCCTACCAAATGTTTAACAACATGAAGATCCAATGGGCTGCCACTTTACTCGGTTGTTTCTCGGTGGTGTTGATCCCCGTGCCATTCATCTTCTACTACTTTGGGGAGAAGCTCAGAGCAAAATCCAAGTTCGCCTTTGTCTTGTAAGTAATATCGCATATCTAGCATGTCTCTGACTTAATATCTAATAATAAATTATCAATTTGAGCAACCGTCTCTATCAGTAAGCCTTCTCTTACCACTAGCATCAGGCTAGTGACTCGTTACGGTTCCACGGGTATTAAGTTGACGGTTGAAGGAACAATAACCTTATTTCAAAGAAGCTTATGAAAAAGCCTACGAGCAAATTGTTGTCAAGTAACTCAAAACAAACAATACAAAGCAAACCTTGCCACGCAATAATGTGACCCTATCTGTCAAAATAAAGTTGGGCAGCCAATTAAACTTCGCCGTTAAGCCGATAAAAAATCAGATGCAAATTACAGATCAGTTCATGCCAGATGTTTATTCATAATTCGTTGTACTAAGTGCAAAACTCAATTTTGCTTGTTAACTGGGCCCGGAGTGTGCACCTCGTCAGCGGAGTACACGGTTGGGTGGAAAGTCTCGTCCGGCTTTTCTTGCTGGTGAGCAGCGTTGTATTCATTGATCAAAACGTCATCGTTGGAGATGAGGTTGGCGTCGCTCAAGCTGTGCAAGTTGAAGTTAATTGCTCTTTGCTTGGACGAAAAGTGTCTCGAAGCGGGCGAGGCGGCTGGCATCCAACATCTGGAAGCAGTCTTAATGTTAGCGAGTCTAAGAATTTGTCTGGAGGACATTTGTAAAGATGGTATTAATGAAGAATTAATCAGGGGGATCCGGTGAAATTTATATTCCCCAGATTTGGGATTTCCGTAAATCCGCAAGTAATTCTTGAGTCATCCGATTTAAGATTTTGATTGAATCACCTCGGAAAAAAAATGGGCGCTTGAACGGAAAGGTTTAAACAAAGGAACTAAGCGCAATTGTAAGCCCGAGTCGGGCCACAGTGGTTATTGTAGTTGTGCCGTACGCCATGAACACCATGGCCAAAGTAGCCCCAGACTTTCGCCCCCGGTCGTCCATTTTTCGCTCCATTAAACCCCCGTTCCTTGCATCCGATAACTATGTCATTATTGGCCCACATGCACACCACAATCATCCCATTAGTCCAGAATTTCGCAAAGTTGCCGAGTGTCCGAACCAATCTAAACTCCATTTCACATGTACTCGCACTACCGACGGACCAGTGGAGTTAATAATCTGGGGACTCGAACTTTTTGTTATGGGAACTGCATGGCAATTGACCAAGTCCTTGAAGGACCAGATATACCGGTATGCCTCATATAAACAAACGTCCATATCGTTGCGGCAAATGGTCCAATTCGGGCCCAATCCCAGTCCGGGGTCCATTTTTTTGGCTTCCCAGTTCATCGTTGAAGAGCTACCAATCCGGTTGGCTTTGAAAGTCAAAGATTTGGAGGCGGCTCCCTTGGGCTTGGACAAGACCCCGTCCACCATCAAGGTCAAGAACTGGTACGCCCAGTCGTTTGAAGAGTTGACGACGTTGCCCAAACCCGAGATTTCCCCAGAATTGCTCAAGCTTCTCAACGCCAACGGTGGGCTCACGAAGAAGGTGGAGGACAACGACATTTTGCACACCGACAACTCCATTCTTAAGGAGAGCTTGAACCCGGTGCACCACGAGGTCAACAATCCGGCCATAAATAATGTGTTCAGCGACGACGGCATAGTGGTGCAGCGGCACCACCAGTCGGCCGACCAAAACCAGCACTACACCAACCTGCGGCTGCGCAGCGAGTCGCCCACGTTCGGCAAGACGTATTTCACTCCGACGTCGTCGGATACGGTGTGGCCTAAAGAGGTTCACGACTACAACAAGCAGGTGTTCGATGCGTTGACGAAGATCAAAAAGCGGCACGACGCCACCGTGGCCACCATGGCGCAGGGCGTGCAGGAGTGGAAGAACGAGCACAAGACGGTGCTTGTGAATCTGCAGATCCAAACGTTCTTGGACCGGTTCTACATGCTGAGAATCGGCATAAGAATGCTTATAGGCCAGCATATTGCGTTGAACATGTCGCAGAAGATGACCAGTAAGTCCAAGATCTCCAACTTGATCAACGGCGCCAAGTCCAGCTCCAAAAGCAACTACGTCGGTGTCATTTGCACCGATTGCAGTGTGGGCGAGATTGCCGAAGACGCCATTGAGACCGCCAAATACATCTGTGAAGAGTACTACGGGCTCTTCGATGCGCCCAAGATCCAGCTCATTCTCACCAACAACGAGATTGAGTTCATGTATGTTCCGGGCCACTTGATCCACATGTTGTTTGAAACATTAAAAAACAGTTTAAGAGCCACCATCGAGTTCCATCTCCCTCGTTTGAAGCAGGAAATGATCAAGAAAAACCCCGACCTCAAGGCCGAGGACATTGACATCAACGACCTCGAGTTTCCGCCCATCAAGGTGATTATCAGTGAAGGGTCGGAGGATATAGCCATCAAGATCAGCGACGAGGGTGGAGGCATTCCTCGCTCGGAAATCCCGTTGATCTGGACATATCTCTACACCACTGTCTCCGAAACGCCGGTGCTCGACTCCGAGTACAACCAGACGTCGTTCAAGGCGCCAATGGCCGGCTTTGGCTACGGGTTGCCGATTTCTAGATTATACGCCCAGTACTTTGGGGGCGACCTCAAGTTGATCTCCATGGAGGGCTACGGTACTGATGTGTACTTACATTTGAACCGGTTGCTGAGCTCGTCTGAACCTCTTCCATAGTGTATATAATAGAGCTACGTCTGTATGTCTTCCACTTTCGCTGAGTTGTCCACCCGGTTGATCGACCCAGATCGACCCAGTTGCGTCACGAGTTGAGGTTTTGAGGTGCGCTCCCGAGGTACTGTTGACGTGGCGAGGTCACGGCCTCAACTCCGACATCCTCGGACTTTCTGACTGTGAATTATTATCTTATTATATTACATTTTATTCTATACTTGACGTAGACTAGGCACCGTAGACTCAGCACCACCGCCACCACCGCACCCGCACCTCCCCTCTCGTACCCTACACCTACACCTACACCTCCTCCTCTCACATCCCCATCAAAAACAGTCACGGGCCCAAACCTTATTCCGAGGTCCCAACCAGACTGCCCGAACATCTTCACCACAACACCTTCCACACCTCGGCAAAAACCCAGCCCACCCCAGCACCACCACACCACCACCGCCAGTCCCATCCACTCCAGCACCCTCCCCTCCGGTCCCAGCCTCGCCAACCTTATCCTGCCCTACCCCACATCACGTGCCGTCATCCCCAAGCAAGTCGCAGCGCACTTGATTTTCATCAACATGTCTGTTCCCAGAAAGAAACCTTGGGAGGTATCGTCGGGCACTTCTGCGGCGGCCGCCCGCGGCGGCGAGGCCCAGCTGGCCATGCCGACGGCGGCCGCCCCCATGGGGCATGGCCCCGCCCCAAAACTCCATTCCCGACCGGCCCTCGTCGCTCACACTGGACCTCTCGTCCATGGCCAACACCTCGCCCTACGGCTCGTCCTACGGCACCGGCATGAACTCCGGCTACGGCAGCCGCTACGGCACCGGCATGGGCGGCGGCTACGGCATGGGCGGCGGCTACGGGCTGTCGATGTACGGGCTGTCGTACGGCGGCTACGGCTCCTCGATGTACGGCATGGGCGGCATGGGGGGCATGGGCGGCTACGGCAGCGGCATGTACGGGATGGGCGGCATGGGCGGCGGCATGTACGGACAGCCGGGCATGGGTGGCGGGCTCGGCGAGGGCACGCAGGCCACATTTCAGCTCATCGAAAGCATCATCGGAGCGGTGGGCGGGTTCGCCCAGATGCTCGAGGCCACGTACATGGCCACGCACTCGTCGTTCTTCACCATGGTGTCGTTGGCCGAGCAGTTTGGCAACTTGAAGAACGCCCTCGGGTCGTTGCTCGGCATCTACGCCCTCATCAACTTTGTCAAGAAAATCTTCAGGAAGATCACTGGCACCACATACAACCACGGCATCAACATGAAGGAGTTCTCCAAGTTCGAGTCCGGCCAGAAGAAGTTGGAGGAGAAGATGAGAAGACAGGCTTCCGGCACCCCATCTCGCATCTCCTTCAAACCGCTCTTGCTCTTCCTCGCCGCCTCCATAGGGTTCCCTTACTTGTTGAGCAAGGCCATCAAGAGAATCAACGAGCAGCAGCAGAGACGCCAGCAGGGCCACCCCCAAATTCCCGGCTCGTTCGACCCGCAAAACCTTGAATTCGCCAAAGCGCTCTACGAATTCAACCCTGAAAACCCCAACATGGAGCTCGAGCTCAAGCCCAACGACTTGGTCGCCATCTTGTCCAAGCTCGACCCCTTGGGCAATGAAAGTAAATGGTGGAAGGTCAGATCGAGGTCTGGCAAAATCGGGTACGTGCCCTCCAACTACCTCGGCATCATCGAGAGAAACAAAATGATCAAACCTGCAGGCCCAGAAACACCAATGTCACCCCAGCCAGTACCGCAACAAGCCATGCCCGAAATGGTGGACGAATTTAAAAAGTTCCAGGGCTAACCGGACCTACTTAGTTAATTGGCGTTATTTATTGTTCTATACACATTCACTCATACAGCATCATCGGGACGGTTTTGTTCAGACTCGGCCTTGGCTCCCTTGTCCTGTAAGTCCTTGTAGCCCGAAGCGTTGGCAGACACCTTGGCTTTGGCCTTGGCGTGGGAGACATCAGGCACGGCTTTCTCAGCTTTGTCGATTCCGTCGGCCAATACTTGGCCGGTCTTTTTGTTGATAGCGTCACCGGCGTTCTTAATGGCTTCGGGGTTGGCGACTTTTTCGGTTTTTTCAATGCCGTCTGCCAACACCTGGCCAGTCTTTTTGTTTACAGCGGCTCCTGCCTGCTTGATGGCTTCGGGGTCCGCAGCGTTCTCGGTCTTCTCGATGCCGGAGGCCAACACCTCACCGGTCTTTTTGTTGGCTTTGGAGAAGACCTGTTTGGCGGACTCAATAATGGAGTAGTTGGCTCTGGGCGTAACGCTCAAAGTTCTGCGGGCTAATTGTTGACGTAAGATAGTTTGACGAAACATGGTGTGGTTCTACAGATTACGGCCATGGGTGGTTTTAAATATTGCACAAAGCACACAGCAATGGTTGCGGTAGCTCAATAAATTGCTGACAATTATGTAATAGACCAAGTGGGCAGGGGCTCGTGGTAGTCTTGGGCTAGGGACTGCGAATATACGACATTACCACAGCAAGGAGCAAGTGAGACCAATGACGGAGACCAATTGAGCAACGATCAGATCCATTGACAATAAGCAGATCTATGGACAGTGATCAGGTCCATGGACAGTGACCAGATTCATGGACAGTTCGCTGGCTACAGAGGCTTCGCAATGCTGAACAGTAGTTGCAGATAGTACAGTAGACCGGTTTCCGACCAATAAAGTTTAACGGTTTAACAAAAGTGTTATTTATAGATGTCGCTTATCGAGTTCAGGTGCTTCCGATGGGCCATTTGACTCAGGCCGGGAATGGCGTCAGAGTCGGTGACCAGGCAGTATGAAATGTACCCAGGCTGCCAGGCAGTTACAGAAATTGGCGACCAGGACTACAGACACCGCAACAGCAGCAGCAGCAGCAGCAGCAGCAGCAGCAGCAGCAGCAGCAGCAGCAGCAGCAGCAGAACACCAACACAACACCAACACAGCCCCAACATAACACCACAACTGCATCAACACTCACCAACACACACCCACTACACTACACCACAGTACCACTACAAACAACTACAGACCATGCTAAACAAAAACGGTACACCTCCACCGTAAGAAAATCCAGTACCAGCGGTGCCATTGGTGGTACTGCCGCCACCCCGCTGCCGCGGCCCGGGGCGCCCCCCCCCCCCCCCGCCCCCCCCAACCACCCCCCCCCCAGCCCCCAACCACAACAC
>JAQRFW010000045.1:0-80610 GCA_039762375.1 Keqinozyma sinolaborantium | reverse complement strand
GACGAGGCCCGCCGCCAGCACGACGCCGACGTCGAGTTCGACGACGTCTTTGGCGACGACGACGACATGGGCACCGACCGGTTGATGGACGGCGGGCTCGACGGCGAGCTCTTGCACGACGGGCTCGGCGACATCGACCTCGACGACATCTACGGGTCGCCGGCAGCCGAGGCGGCGCCCGCGGAGGCGGCGCCCAAACGCCGCATCCAGTCGGAGGAGGACCGCCAGCGCAAGAAGCAAAAGGTGCAGCAGCTCGTGGCGCACCTCGAGCGCCGCCAGATGAAGCGCAACTTGCGGTACCACTACCCGCAGTTCCGCTCCGACAAGCCGTTCAACAACCACAACTTGTTCCAGCCGCCGCCGCTCTTCTTCAAGTTCAACGTCCCCCCCATTGCATATAAGCCCAAGCCGCTCATCCCCACCAAACTCTCGCTCAACATCGACGTGGACCAGCGCAAGATCTTCAAGTCCGGCAAGCACCCGGTGCGCTACTCCGCGGCGCTTCCGGGCGTCACCGGCATCACCGACGACGACGTGCTGTTGGCGGAGCGCATCGCGGAAACCGGCTTGGAGGTCAAACAGCTCGTGCCGCTCGCGTACTTGACCAAGGACGGCTCCAACGACGACAAGTTGCGCAGCTATAGCAAGGACCTTATCTTGGCGGCGGCGGACTGGGACGACGAGGCCATTCTCAACGCCGGCGACAACGACTCCAAGAAACGCATCACGTTCGAGGAGAACGGCATCAGTCTCGACTTCAAGCAGGGCGACGACGACGACGATGAGTACATCTTCGACGGGCGTTTGACCAAGGACAAGATCAAATTGGACATGAACGACCCCAACTTGTTGTTTGAGCGGTCACAGCCCAAGCCCGCCGCCATCGAGAACAAGTTGAAGTCGCGGGCGCTCATCCCGCTCAGCGACAAGCTCATGAAGCGCAAGTTCAACATTTCTAACGACAAACAGTACGAGGTTCTCACCAATAACTACAACACCAAGGTGAGAAACCAGATCGGTAACTTGAATATCGAGCACTCCATCCCTGCATTACGACTCCAAAGCCCCTACTACAAGGTGCGGCTTTCCAAGGAGGACTCGCGGTCGCTTCATCGGTCGAAGTTCCTCGTGCGGCCTGGCACTTTGGTCAGTTTCTCCAAAATCAAGACCCGCAAAAAGAAGAAGGACAAGGGCAAGACGCCCCAGGAGATCTTCCACAAGACCAGCGAACTCACGGCCACCGACAACGCCACGTTGATTGGCATGGAGTACTCCGAAGAGTACCCCATCATCTTGTCCAATTTCGGTATGGGCTCTAAATTGATCAACTACTACAGAAAAGAAAGAGAAGACGACAACGCCAGACCCAAGGCGCCTGTGGGTGAAACGCACGTGCTCGGGGTCGAGGACCGGTCGCCGTTCTGGAATCTTGGGTACGTGGCGAAGGGCGATTTCGTGCCGACGTTGTACAACAATATGATCAGAGCGCCGATTTTCCAGCACGACCCCAGCCAGACCGACTTCTTGCTCATCAGATCGCAGGGATGTGGCAACCACCAGCGCTACTACTTGCGGAACCTCAACCACACCTTTGCGGTGGGCCAGACGTTTCCTAGTGTGGAGGTTCCCGCTCCGCACTCGAGAAAAGTCACCAACACCTCCAAGAACCGGTTGAAGATGATTGTGTTCCGGACCATGAACAAGAAGGGCGAGGCCAGGATCTCCGTCAAGGACATCTCCAAGCACTTTCCGGACCAGAACGATATGCAGAACCGTCAAAGGCTCAAGGAGTTTATGGAGTACCAAAGACACGGTGAGGAAGACAAGGGTTTCTGGAAAATCAGAGGCCAGGACACAGTCCCGTCCGAAGAGAATATTCGCCGCATGATTACTCCCGAGGATGTGTCGTTGTTGGACAGCATGCAGGCTCACCAGCAGTTGCTTGACGATTTGATGTTGTTGGTCAACGACGAGCATCAGCAGAAGGTCAAGAAGGAGAAGGAGAAGGCTGAGAAGGCTGCCCAGGAAGCTGAAAAGGAGAATAATGAAGAAAAGACCGAACAGGAGAAGAAAGAAGAGAAGAAGGCTAAAAAGGAAGAGAGAAAGAGAGAAAGAAAAGAAGTCGATCCGGAAGATGGAATCGACGAGCAATTGGCCTCGTGGAACTTGACCCGTAACTTCATCATCTCCAACCAGACCAAGTCGATGTTGCAGTTGAACGGCGAGGGTGATCCTACCGGTATCGGCATTGGATTCTCTTTCCTCAGAACTACACAAAAGATTCCTTTCTCTCCATTGTTCCCACCACCAAAGGAAAATGTTCCCAAGAGTAACCAGGCGGCGTACCAGCAAAGATTGTACGAGGAGGAGTGTAGCAGAATCTGGTACAGTCAAAGAAGAGCGTTGACGGTGGACTCGAACGAGCTGGACCACAACTTGAAGAACGTCTATTCCGAGTACCATCCTATGAGCCACCACGAGGCCTTGCGCAAGAAGTACGTCGAGCTGACCATCGAATTGACCAAGCAATTTAAGAACAAAGCATTGAAGATCAGCCGGAGGTTCAGAGACGAAAACGGAATTGTCCAGAGAAAGACCGAAGTCATCAAAGACCCAAGACTTATCAAGGCCTACATCAGACGCAAGAAGCAGATTGAAGACGATTTGCTTAAGGAGGTTGATCTCGACGAGATTGTTCCTACAAACGATAAAGAATTAAACAAGATTCGTCGTAAAGCTCTTGAAGAGAAATTGGCCAATTTGGAAAGAAGAGCAAAACACAGCAAGGGCCGTAAACCGGCTAAAGATCCCTTACATTTGGCTGCTGCTGTGGGGGGAAGAATCATTGACGCCAACACGGTTATGTTACCTGACGGTTCCTACGCTATTGGCGGTAAAGGTATCGGAAAAGGAAAGAGCAGAACTAGAAGATGTGCCGCATGTGGGGCATTTGGACACATTCGGACCAAGAAATCTTGTCCCTTGTATAACCAAACCCAGGGTGGAACAATTGACATTGGGAAGGCAGGGCTGCCTGTGCAACCGGGTTCGCAGCCAAGTAGCCAATCGCCAGTTCAGTCGGTTTCGGCACCTTCAGAGCCAGCAGCTTAGCCTCCGGATAAGGGCACAACATCAATAAATCGGCATTTTGAAGGTCCTGCAGAGTGTTTAACGGCTCTCTATTGTTAAGATGAAACTTTAAGAATTGTTCAAAACCAATTATGCCCCAAATTACTTCTATCATATATTACCCATTACCATTAACTGTATTATAAACATTTAGCACCAGAATCTGTAGGATCTGTACCAAAAAGGCTTAGAACGAATATCTTCTCTTTCGTCTGCAAGATCTTGTCTTAATTTTTCAACGTCTACTTCTCTTCTTCCGGTATCAATGTCGATGTCGATGAGCTTGACGTAGAGACTGCTCCATGATCTGTGGTAAGTCTTGTGGCCAGCCCACAAAACAAGCATCAATGGAAGCGATAAACAAGACATGAAAAAGATCTCGGGGTCGGGGGCATATCCTGTGGGGAAGATAGAGATGTAGATCTCCGCGATGAAGATCAAGGCCAAGATGAACATACCAATGTAAGATCCGTAGATTCCTGTAGGTGAGATGAAGACAACCTCATCCAAAGATCTGCCTTGTTCTTTTAATGCCATTCTGAATCTGACGTGAGTTAAGCAGATTGTAAACCAGATAAAGAACGAGGATAATGAGCAAACAGAGAAGAACCATGAGAACACGGTCGATTGGTTTTGGTTTGCAATCAAGAAACCTAATAATCCAAAAAGACTGGTAAAGACAATGGAGAATAAGGGTCTACCATTTCTGTCAATGTACCCGAAGATCTTTGGAATCAACCCTTGCACAGCCAAAGAGGCCAATGTTCTGGAACAGCCGTACACGGACGAGTTACCAACGGAGACCACAGCAACTAAAATAACTGCGTTCATGATGGATGGAAGTACCTTTATTCCACCGTTGACAATAGCAATGACGAAAGGAGAAGCACTGATATCCTGTGAGCTCTTACCGTTCAATAACTTTGGATCCGTGTAAGGAACCAAGCATCCAATAACGATAGAGGTCAAAATGTAGAATAAAAAGATTCTCCAGAAAACCTGTTTGATAGCTCTAGGCAATGCTTTTCTAACATTTTCAGTTTCGGAGGCAGCCAAAGCGGCCAATTCTACACCACCAAAGGAGAAGGCGGCTGTAATAAATGTGTTACAGACACCTTTAAATCCATGGTTGAAAGCACCGGGATCGGACCAGTATCTACCACCAATGTACCCCTGGTCACCAGCACCACAAATGATACAAATACCACAGATGATGAAACCAATGACAGCTATGACTTTGATCATACTCAAAACGAATTCGACCTCACCGTAGCCTTTAACACCAAATAAATTGATGGAGGAGACAACAACAAAAAACACTGCCACCCATACCGCAGGATTCACAGAGGTGTTCCAGTATGTGATAGTGATGGCACAAGCAATCAACTCCGATGGGTAGGACACCAACCACGAACAAGCATACAAAATTCCTAAGGTGAAGCCCCAAGATGGCTCAATAAACCGAGTGAAATAAGCGTTGAAGGCACCAGAAACTGGGAACTGACAAGCCAATTCGCCTAGCGCATGCATCACACACAACATGGAGACACCAACTAACGTGAAACCGATGAGAAGTGCACCTGGACCATAACTCAATGCACTACCAATACCAACAAATAAACCGGTACCAATAGAACCACCGATGGAAATCATCTGGATGTGTCTGGCCTTCAATCTTCTGGCCAATGGGTGTCTGGAGGTGGCATAAATGGACTTTTCCAACTCGGTCATATTGGAAGTATCGAACCCTTCATCTTCGATATTGTATGGTTTAAATGAATTAACAACCCTGTGGAAAGCTCCGACCGGTTTTTGTGAACTGTCTGAGGATTCCCAGGAGCCAGCGGATGACTCGAGGTCCGTCTGGGATTCGTGGCTCTGTCTTGCAGCATGTGCATCGGCAGACTCCAGTTTGTCCAACGACATTGTGAAATTGAAAAAACCTCCGGATCAAATCCTTATATAAAATAAAAATAATTCTAAAAAAAAAACTTTTCGTAACTGAGGCAATTGGAGCCCGATTAAGTTTAATTACTACACAGCTGAAAGATGTGGCGCACAGGTCACGGAGACTTAGGTGATGCACCTGACGACTCCTGGATCAAGACGCCTTAAAACAATACAACAATAGGCCGGCAGCAGCACATTTCCGGTACCTCGCTGGAACAAGAAAAGAACAGCAGACTAAAAAATAGTAATTTTATTTTCCAAAAAGGAAGTGGTTCCCGAGCGATGAGTTGACGGCACAGGTTTTTCCGACACGGCAGAATCACCTCTCCCCAAATGGACCTCCCTAAACGGCAACCGCCTCAAGCACCTCTGCTAGCGAATTGACAAGTGGCCCTAGATCGCTAAGCCAACATCGAAATGAAAATCAAAGTTTAATTATGTAATTATGGTTACATTCTACGTTTTGCCAAACTCATGATATACATTTCTTATGCTAATAATACACTAGTATTGCCTGTGGGCAATTTGCACATTGTCGTAGCCTGGGTCGGCTTTCGTGTAGATTCTCCTCAAGGTGCTCTGGTTATAGTATTTGGTAGACATCCAGTAGACACCGGAACCGTAGACGACACCGCCTAATAAAAGAGCTCTTAATGGGGTAATTTGAATCATTGAATAGTTGTTATGAAAGTTGATGATGATCACTTACCCCGAATTGCCAGCTTTTATAGTCCCCAGGTGGGGTGGTTTTCAAGGTAACCTGATTTTCAAGTGGGATGGTCATCTGGGTTATATGCAGGTAAGTGGTCCCACAAAGTTTAATGATCAGTAGATTCTGAACCCATCTGAGGGGGACAATATCGGGAGGAATTGTCCGATTATAAGCATCGGAAGGTCAAAGAGATCACGTTTGACGGTCCACACCGAGCAGAATTCAATGTATTCCAGGTCGGCGTTGTTGCGGATTAATTTGCACTTGGTGATAATACTGGAGTGCAAATTTCCCACTGCCACCGACTTGAACAACTTGAAGTAGTGCACAATGGACTCGTCGTCGTACATGAGCTCCATGATAAAAGTCCGGGTGCTGAGCACCTCGTCTAAATTAATTCCAAGTAGGCTGGCGAGGTCGTTAGAAATGGACACGATTTCACCGGTTCTACGCCAAATAATCGTTGGAGACGAGTTCAACGTCGCCAACTTCTCGTAGTCAATGAGACTTCGCTGGAACGTCATCTCGAGAAACTGCAAGTCCCACGGCTTGTACAACGATTTATGGGCGCTGATGAAGGTGGGCCGGTAACTGGCGATCAACTTGAGAATGACAAGGAGGTTCTGGCGTTTGCGCTGGCGCTGTTCGGCGTCAAGCCCGTTGCCACTGAAGCGCTTCTTCAAGAAGTGCGTCAACGAGTGGTACGACTGAGGGTAGTCGAAGTCTATAACCTGGTGTGAATAAATATCTCGAACCGACTTGTACACTTGGTGGCACGTCAACGGCGACACGTAGTGCGGCGTCAGCGGCTTGTGTGGGTTCGGCAGCTTGAACTGCGATGCAATGTTATTTTGGACGTCGTTGATCGAGTTTGTCTCGTCGTTGACGCTTTCGTCGTCGTTTGTCGGGAACCCGAGCGAAATGAACGGCCGCGTGTCCTTGTACTTGTCTTCCGCGAGCACCTGCGCCGGCGAGATGTAGGACGTCGAGCTCTGCGACGGCGACGTCGGCTTCAGCTGCAATATTATATCGCCCAACATACGGTACTCTTGATTCAAGTAGCTCGAGTCGAATTTGTTGTCGATGGGCATGTCCAGCGACGCCAGGTGCGCCAAGTCTGATGAGAAGAGCTTCGATAGCACCTCGTTGGTGGTGTCCAACACATTTTTCACCTTAAACGGCGTGGTTTCGGCGGTTTGAAGGGCTGTAGGTGATTCCGAAACCGACTCCAACCCGGAGTACCCCGAGGGCAACTCCGACCCCGAAACGCTTTCCACAAGCGAGTCGCCGCTGAGGCCTCGGCTGCGCTTCCTGGGGACCTTTTCGCCGCCATTCGTGGCATCTCTTAAATACTTTGCTCTTTTTCGCTCGATGTCTTTGCATTCACCACCGATGTTTCTTTTCACGCAATTTTTGCACGGCCTCAGGTTGTCACACTGGAGATGCTTGGTGTGGCAGAACACACACGCCCGGCTGGCGGGCTTGCGGTCTTTTTTCTCTTGCACAGAGAGCTTTTTCGTCATGGCAAATATCTGGGGTAAAACACTCGCACTTTTAAATACCCGGGATACTTCGGGTTGGCCGAGAACCCCGGAAGGTCTAGACGTGGATCTTTAACCCAAAACTTTTGTTTACATATACGTTCATGAGGGGTGATGGGCTGCGGCGGCGCCAATACTCCGAAGCTGGCTCCGACTGTTCGATTTAACTGTCTATGGTTTATTTTTCACCCGGGACGTAACGTCAATTTCTTACGTGATCAGCAACATTGACAGCGTACCATAACTAGTCCTCGTGACTACCACCGTTGCGTCGAGTTGTTGAGGTCATTTCGTTAGTCATCATCCGTTTCGTAGTTGTTCGGACTTATCAGCTTTGTCAGGACAATTGTACCACATTCTCGCCCAAGGCGTTGCCAACTACTAGTTGTAGAGCCAACGGCTACGATTGCCGCACCAAGAATCTCTTAGAGTTCAGAGACTTGCCTTTTTGGGTCGCTCACTAAAACCGGTTACTCAGAGGTCTATTTCTCAATTGGGAATTGGACGTATTTCCAGTTCAAGCAACTATGCGCCCAATTGGGGCACTGGCTAGGACTTTTTCGAAATTATGGGCATTGCTGCATCCAAGATCTTCCAAGATACCTGAAACCTTAGTGAGTATCGAGCCTTGAACTCCTAACCCAGCAACTGCTACTTATGAACCACCACTTTCAAAATCACGGAAGGACCATGTTTTGGCATTTTCAGAAACCAACTACAATTGGTGGTGGCAGCGGCAGCTACATGGTTGCAGCAACAAGTTTTGGGGTCAGTTATTGATGTAATTGAGTTAGCGTTTAATGTTGTGCCCCGCAGTAGCCGTAGGCCTCACTACCCAGCTTTTGGTTTGGAAGCTTATCGGACATACGTAATATGAACTTTATTCTTACTCATACTTTCATCAAGCACAGCACTATAGTGGTAGCCTAAACAGTCTAGCGCAACCTAATGAGATCCTTCGTTCCAGTTCTCTGAGCCTATTGGTGCCAATAATACTATATTGGACTTGCGCTTTTATTATCGGTATCTATAAATTCGAACTATCATCTAAACCTTAATGATTGACGTGTAGTTGATCATCGTAATAGGTAATTTATTCCTCCTAGTACGCAAGTTTAAACGGTGTACGTTGAATTTCACTCGACGGTATTGTTTGTTAAGCGGAATATCCAGCGATTTCTTGATTCATAACCAGTAACTTGGTTTGTCCTAAAAAAGTTTGCTATTGTTTAAACTTACTTGTAACAGTCGAGAATGAAATCCTAGAAATATCTGGCTCTTATATATAATCCCTGCTGGTGCCAATTCGTATAATTGCAAACCTTCATAATGATGAAAAACTTATTGACTATATTAGCTTTGCTTTCGTTTGCTTTAGGCAAAAACATTTTACTTTCCAATGACGACGGATGGACTTCCACCGAAATAAGGGCTGTATACCGAGACCTCAAGAAAGCGGGTCATACAGTGATCATGGTGGCTCCAGTAAGACAAATGTCTGGCAATGGTGGAAAGTTCGATGTTCCAAAGACTAACAAGCTCGAACTGGATGGTGAGTTTGGTTACGTCAAGAAGGGTGATCCAGCTTGGGATTACGATCATTCTGTCAATGATAAGAATATCTGGTACTTTGACGGTACTCCTTCCAGTTGTATCTCATTTGCATTCGACTACTTGCTTCCCAAAGAGTTCTCCAATGTCTCCATTGATTTGGTAGTTGCGGGTGTCAACCAAGGACCTAATGTCAGTCCTGGCTTCTACACTGCTTCGGGTACAATGGGTGCTACCTACAGCTCGATCTACAGAGGATACCCAGCAATTTCGTTTTCTGGGTTCAACCTTGCTAACTCGTTCTTCAAAGATTCTTTGAATGATGATAAATATAACTCCGCCAATATCTACTCCTCGCTTGTGGTTGACTTTGTTAACGAGATCGTCAAGAACGATCCAATAATGCCAAAGATGCAAGGAGTGAACGTGAACTTCCCTAAGGTGGGTGACTTGAACTCTAACAAAGATTCTTGTACTAAGCCTGAATGGCAATTGACCAGATTGATGGAAAATGGTATTTTCTCTCAGGTTGTCAAACACGATGATGACAAGGACACTTTCAGCTGGGATGTTAAGTACTTTGACAACATCGAAACCGACTGCAACTTGGGCGATGCTTGCAAATTGTCTGGTGAGTACAATGTGTTTATCAAGCTTGGATGTACCACCACTGTGTCTGCATTCTCTGCTGACTACAGCGTCAACTCCAAGCTCAACACGCAATTGCAGGATATTTTCAACAAGTTGAAATGAGCCGGTCTTCTCTGAAGCAAACGTTTTCGTAGTAACTAAGATGTTACAATAAAAGTATGTACCAATAATAAAAGATACTGTATGAGATACTGTATGGGATACTGTATGAGATACTGTATGAGTGTTTTAAAAGTCATATTAGCTTTCGGCTAGGTGTCTGCAATTGACAAGTCCGATATTTCACTGCCTTTATACTGCAAATTTTTACCGGTGTTAATAAAGACGGTGAAATTGTTCCTACATTGATTGTTGACAACACTTTGGATTGCCTATCATGGTGTGGAAGAGTACAGGTGGTCCGAAGTGACACATTCTCGGCGAAGGTTCTGTTGAGCTTAAACTTGTTCTTTCCCAATCGAGAAACGATAATCCAACAGGAATGTTGCAAAATACACTTTGAAATCATCTGGTGCATTTCACAAACAGAAATAAAATAAAGCGGCCTGTTATTTGCTGCTACTGGGTTATCGGGGCCTAGCCTAAGAGTAAATATCGGCAATAGCAAAGAAAAATATGTAGGTAGCAGATTACTACCAAAGCAACCGTCGAAAGCTACCGATCGACGTGGCCGCCTGTTGAAAGCTACCAATTGGCGTAGTCGCCTGTTGCAAAGCCTAAGTCGAGCTGCCGTTGAGTCAGACTCAAGCGTAGTCTAGCGCTCAAGTCATAGTCAAGCGTGGCCAAGTTGCAATTCAAGTGAGTCAAATTACAAGTTGCAGCACCAACGCAAAACAAACTACGAGCTACACCAGCTACACGGCCGGCGCCGCATAACACTACGTACACTGTGGCATACATCGCCCAGCATATTCCCCTTAAAAATCATTTATCAGGATCGCGAACTCAACCAACTCTATGGGTATCAATAATCCAATCCCACGAAGCTTGCGAAGCGAGTCCAAGTATGTGCCCGGACGCCCGAGACGTTACTAACATCCAGGAAAGCGGCTAAGATCCTTTCGTCGTTCATCAAGCCCAACCAGCTCGCTGGCCCCGATAAAGTCATACCTCCAGACGTCTTGAAAAATGCCAAAGGCTTGGCCGTCATCACCGTGTTGAAGGCCGGATTTCTCTTTTCCGGGAGAGCAGGGTCCGGAGTCATCGTTGCTCGTTTGCCGGACGGGACGTGGTCGCCTCCCTCCGCCATCGTTACGGCAGGTGCCGGAGTCGGTGGCCAGATTGGGGCTGAATTAACGGATTTCGTGTTCGTTTTGAACACCCAGTCCGCCGTCGACTCTTTCGCCCAGATGGGGTCTGTGACCCTTGGTACGAATATCTCGGTGGCTGCCGGCCCCCTTGGTAGAAATGCGGAGGCTGCCGGTACTGCATCGTTGAAGAGCGTTTCCGCCGTTTTCGCCTACTCCAAGACCAAGGGCTTGTTTGCGGGTGTCTCGCTTGAGGGTTCCGCCATCGTCGAGCGCAGAGAGGCCAACCGCAAGTTCTACGGTGACAACTGTAAGGCCCGTTTCATTCTCAGCGGAAGAGTCGAGGCTCCGCCCGCTTGCGACTCGTTGATGAGAGTGTTGGAGAGCAGGGTCTTCAGCAACATATCATACGAAGACGACTACGACGACGACTACTACGACGACGTCCCCGACCCAGACGACTTCTCCGACTCGACGTCGGCCACTCCCTCTAGAAACAGACGTACTACTTCGCGCAGAAGATACTCCGACGACTACTCCGACGAGCAGTCGGACGAAGACGACTACGGCTACAGCCGGTCGTCCAGACGAGGTAACGGCGGCCGCACCAGACAAGCGTCGTCGTGGGAAGACGATATCTACGATTCCGGCAGCAGAAGAAGAGGCAACAGCGACGTTGATAGGCTTGGAGACCGCTTGGGAGGCACTAGAATCAACTCGACCAAAAGTCCTAATAGACCTCCAGCTTCCAGCAAGCCCAACTTTGGCGGGGACCAAAAAACGAACTCCAACCAAGCCATCGCCTTGTATTCGTTCAAAGGCGAGCAAGCAGGCGACTTGGCGTTCAAGAAGGGTGACGTTATCGATATCTTGAAGAAGAGTCAGACCACAGACGATTGGTGGACCGGTAGAAACAATGGAATCACAGGTATATTCCCAGCAAACTATGTTGAACTCATCTGAGCCTGTCCAATATGCTTCGAATGTATGAATATATGGCACATCTCGTTCATTGTCTATATAGTTGTATATATCAAATTTGAAAAACTTCCTTTATGAAGTGTTTAACCACCACCTTGCCTTCTTCGAAAGTGGGATCTGGGAACCGAACAATGGCCGCTCTGTGGGTTTGCTTGGTGTTTCTAATCAACACCGGGTATTTGTTCCACTCCAAGCTGTTCAAGTTTTTGATAATAGTTGCTTGATCATCGCTCAAGTTCAAATCGAATTCTTGAACTTTTCCTTTCAAGTTGATCAAGGTTAAATTTTCAGCGTCTGACGACTGGTCCGACACACTTGTTTTGGAGACGTCATAATGATAGTTCTTGTAGGTGTCACTATTCATTGCCGAAAAAATCGACTCGACAATTCCATCAGTATGGTCCTTAACAGAATTAGTTATGTCTTCGAACAAGGTTTCGCCATTGGTATTGACCCTGGCGAGGCTGTAGTCATCGTCAGTAGAATTCTCAGATACGTGTTGAGAGTACAAGTGGTCCAAGTCGTTGTTGAAAAACGAGTCCACTCTAGTTTTATTTCTAAATCTCTCCAAAACCGAGTTGGTAATCATCCAAGCCGCCCAGAATGGAGTGATAATCACCAAAGAGGCCACCACCTTGACCCAGTTGAGCTTACGAGCAAGCGAGCTCCAGACCCTGGTAGGAGCTTCCAGGCCCTTGGCAGAGCGCACAGCGCCCTGTCTTTCGATGGCCTTGAACTTGACTGGTTTAGTGATATCAATAACGTTTGGTTCGTAGCCTTGGATGAAGTCAAGATCGTAGGCACTGAAGTTTTCGTTGATCATTGAGTGGAACGGGTCTCTCAAGGAAATGGCTGCGGTGAAATATGCTGAACGCTTATCGTTGATGATATTGGCGTAAAGATTTCTCTGTCCGAAGCATTTCAACCCCTTGTAGAAGACCGATTTGGGGTGCGTCATCCATACCAACAAGGGGAAGTTCTCCACCTCGTTCTCTATGACGACCTGCTTATTGTCAGACAAAAATAAATGGGTTCCCGTGTGCACCAAAATGTGTGGAACAAAGTAGTTGAAAATCCGGTTGCCCCAACTAGTTCCCGGGTTCCGAGTGCCTGCATGTGGAGTACAGAACGTGGTGAACTGAACCGGTTCGATCTTGTCGAAGTAGCCGGTGCTGTAAAGATATCCAATCGCATATCTTGAAATGAGCCCTCCTAAAGAATACCCAGTGATGGAAATCTTCACCACTTTGTCTTTTTCCTGCTCGAGCGACGCAGTCTCTCTCTCGATCTCGTCGAAGACTCGTTTGCCAATGACATCAATGCCGTCGTAGGTGGAGAATCCCGTGTGGGATCCGGTTTTATAAACCACTAACTGTTCATCCTGTGATTTCCCAACCAAATTCTCTTTAATTTGACTTTCAATGTAGTCCATATGCGAGGGGTTTCCCCAGAGCCTGTTGTTAGTATCTTTGTGGACGCTTGGCCTCGTACATACCCGTGTACCAACACTACCAAGTGATATTTGACCATTGTAGATTATTTGAATAGCCTGCCTGTGATAAGGTTTAG
The DNA here is from genome assembly GCA_039762375.1 of Keqinozyma sinolaborantium. Lineage (NCBI taxonomy): Eukaryota > Fungi > Ascomycota > Pichiomycetes > Serinales > Debaryomycetaceae > Keqinozyma > Keqinozyma sinolaborantium. The sequence goes on along the minus strand of JAQRFW010000045.1, from coordinate 67,279 downwards.
TTGGGTAGTGCGGGACCATTATCATATGCTAGAAACTATGTGGGGCTTATAATTGTAACATGCAGTATCTATGTCTGTCGAAGTCCTGGGTTGCTGACGATGGGTGCAACTTGCTGTTGGTGGTGTAGGTTAGACAATTGATTTTTTGGCCTTTTTTTTGAAGACTTCTTTATGTAGAAGTTACCTTTATTGTAGAGTACCAGATTGAGTCTACAGATCGGTGGTTTCCTTGTGTTGTTAGCCCATCGGTTTGGCGCCTTTATCTGGGCCTTCGCCTTCACCATTTTCTGATACATATAATTGTGAAGTATTTATTGCAAGAATTATCAAATTGGAATTGTCTACTGAATAATTAGAAAAATAAAGTGGAATACACCTCAAGACCCACACTTGTTCCGCTGATCGTAAATACAAGCAAAACGCACACTCCGAAGACGTTACACCCGTTCATAAAATATGTGGGATTATGAAAAACCGTTATCTGTCAACTATTTATAGAAATCTAGGAACTGCTAGGCGTTTGCAAAAACTTCGAGAGCATCACACCGCACGCCACACTGACATTAAGCGAATCCACAATTGGATCGGTTGGGCCCTGTTTGTCGAGACGAACGTAGTTCAGACACAAGTTTTTGATGGAAGCTCTGACCCCCAGACCCTCACTTCCCAAAACCAAAAGCACCGCCGATTTGTCCAAGGCACTGCTGATGTCCTTCTCGGGCATCTGCTTATCTGAACCGCTGTCGGTTGCTATTAACTTCCAATGGCCATTTTTTTGCACCCGGTTCAAAAAACTCAAACTGCTTTTCACCTGATAGAGGTTCATGAGGTCCAAGGCGCCGGCCAGTGTTTTGGCGGTAACGGGCCCGAGTCTGGCCGTGGTGTGATCTGGGAAAATAATAAAGTCGGCGCCCAAGAAGTACGACGTTCTGATGATAGCGCCGGCATTGTGTGGGTCGGTGACCTCGTCTATGTAGATGCCCAAGGGGTGCTTTGTTCTCGGAGCCGCCCGAGCGACCTTGCATGATTTTTCAACGACATTTGTCTCCTGCGGCGTGAACTGGCTGACGGTGTAGCTGCCGTCAGGGTTTACGGGCCCGAGGTCCTTGAGCAAGGGGATCCTTATGCGGTCTGTCTCGAGAACAATGCCATTGTGCACGCCGTTGTGGGTGAGCCGGTCGAGCTCCAGGCGGGACGGTTTTTCAGAGACTCTGATGCCATATTTCAGTGCAAGTTTTAGAATGGGCTTCATGTTCTCTTTGGGGTTGTGGAGAAGAAGGCGGTCGAACGAGCGACGCTTGTTGGCGAGGAGGGCCGAGTGCACTGCATGGCGACCATAAACGTACTCTCTGAGCGGATGCTGGAGTTTTCGTGCTGAGCTCATCGTGAGAAGATAAAGAGGTGAACGGAAGTAGATGGAAATGTGGCCATGGAGGGAAATGTAGTCAGCGTCGAGGAACTGAGAGTTTCGGAATGTGTTAGGACGGCATGTGCAGCATTGTCGCCATCGAGCTATCGGTCTAACTTCTTAACGCTTATCAGATCTACAGGTCGATGAGTCACGAATAAATATTTTATCTATGTATACAGGCAGCAGAGCTGCTGGAGCCGTAGTCGGAGCACGTAGTCGGAGCACGTAGTCGGGACGTAGTCGGAGCAGCGCCTAGAACAACACGCCCTTGGTGCTGGGGACGTCGTCGGTGCCGTTGCTGGAGATGGCCTCTCGTATGGCGACCGCCAACGCCTTGAACGCACTCTCGGCGCGGTGGTGGTCGTTGAACCCGCGCAAGCAGTCGACGTGCAACGTTATGGCGGCGCCCTGGGCAAAGCTCTCCAAGACATGGGGGATCATCTCGCACGAAAGGTCTCCGATCTTCTCCCGCTTCAAGCCCAAGTCGATGACGGCGTACGGGCGGTTGGAGATGTCGACCACAGCCCTACTCAAGGCCTCGTCGAGCGGCGCAAAGCCCGAGCCGAACCGCTTGATGCCGCGGACCTGGCCCAAGGCCTTGTGGAACGACATGCCCAAGGCGATGGCCACGTCCTCGGCCGTGTGGTGGTCGTCGATGTGGAGGTCGCCGATGCACTCGACGATCAACAGCCAGCCGGCGTGCTTGGCCAAGGCGTGGAGCATGTGGTCCAAGAAGCCCACGCCGGTGTGGACATTGATGACCTGCGAGGCGGAATTTTGGGTGGCGTGGTGGTCGGCCGTCTCGAACAACGACTTCTCGACCGCCACGGCGCCGCCGTCGAGGCTCAAGGCGATCTGGATCTTGGTTTCGTTGGTGACTCGCGAGATAAAGGCCGTTCTCATGGTTGAAAAATTCGCAATGAACTCAGTGGCTACTTATAAGCGGACAGAGGTCATCGGCCGAGGCAAGTTCGGCGTGGTGTACAAGGCGTTCAACAAGCTCACCAAGCAGGTGGTGGCCATCAAAGTGCTCAACTTGGACACCCAGGAGGACGAGGTGGCCGATGTGCAGCAGGAGATCCAGTTTTTGGCCGAGCTAAAAACCGTCCCCAACGTCACCCACTACTACGGCCTGATCCTCAACGACACCAAGCTCTGGATCATCATGGACTACTGCGGCGGCGGCAGTGTGCGCACGCTCTTGAAGGCCGGCGTCTTTGAGGAAAAGTACATCGCTGTCATTGCGAGAGAGCTTCTAGTGGCATTGCTGGCGGTGCACAAGCTTGGTGTGATCCACCGCGACCTCAAGGCCGCCAATGTGTTGATATCCAAGGAGGGCAACGTGCAGCTCTGCGATTTCGGCGTGGCGGCCAAGATCACCACCAGCTCGTTTAAGCGCACCACCATGGCCGGCACCCCCTACTGGATGGCGCCCGAGGTCATCCGCGAGGGTGACTCCTACAACTACAAGGCCGACATCTGGTCGTTGGGCATCACGCTCTTTGAGATCGCTACGGGCAACCCGCCGTACGGCGACAAAGACGCCATGTGGGCCATGCAAATGATCTCCAAGCTGACACCGCCCCGTTTGGAGGGCCGCGAGTACTCGCCCAACTTGAAGGAATTGGTGGCGCTCTGCTTGGACGAAAACCCCGAGGAGCGCCCGCTGGCGGACGATCTTCTCAAGAGTAAACTTGTCCGGTTCTACAAAAACCTTCCCTCCACCATTTTGAAGGAGACCATCACCCGCTACCTCTTGTGGCGCGACCACAGCAAGGCCCGCGACTCGGTGTTTGTCAGCTTGGAGGACGATATCGCTCCCGAGGCCCAGGGCGAGACCAATCTCCAGGTCAAGTGGGACTTTGACTCCTTGAGCAGCCGAGAGTACATTATGGATAATGAAATCGACATGCACCAGGTCGACGAGAAGTACGACTCCACCCACGACTACACCTACCAGTCGGAGCGGTACCCCACGGAGCCCACGTTGAAGGCCGACATGAACACCTTGAACGGGTCCAATCCGTCGTACGAAAAGCTGACGAGGCTGAACGCCAATCTGGGCACGTCAGGAATCCCCAAGTCGCTCCAGAGCTTGTTCGAGGAGGAGTCGCCCGAGCTCCTGGCCGACGGCGCCTACGACCTCCCGAAACCGGGGTTGGGCTTGGGCCCCAGCATGGACACCCAGATCGAGCTGCCCACCATCGAGATCCCCGATTTCGACAAGATGCAGAACCTCAGCGCCGTGTCGTCCAACAATGCCTCGTCCACCAACGTGCTCAACAAGCCGCCGGCGTTGTACCACTCGCAGAGCGCCTCGGGGTCGCTTGAAACCCGCTTCAACACCTCGACTTCCTCCGGCACCGGCCGCCAGCGGAAGAAGACCATTTCCAACACCTACAGCTCGTCGACCAGCTCGATCTTTGCATCCACCACGCCCACGCCGCACACGCCCGCAACCCCCCCGCCGCGGCCCACCAACCCCCCGCCGCCCACGCCGCCGCCGCCGGCGGCGTTTGCCAGCACCGGCACTAGCTCGCCGTCCAAGTCGATGAAGGCGCTCCACTCGTCGTCCAACCCGCTCTTGCAGCCCATCAACTTCAAGGCGGACAACCCGGCGTCGGCCAGCTCCACCAACCTCGCGGCGGCCGGCACCACCAAGCATAAGCCCAGACCGGGCCTCCACATCCAGATGCCGGCGCCCAGCGCCGCCAACCAGCTCTCGGCGTTGACCAGCTTCGAGGGCGAGCCGGGCGAGGCCACCAACCAGTTCGGCGTGAGACCGTCGCAGGTCGGGCCCATGACGATGACGCCGGTGACCGAGAAAGACGGCTTTATCCAGCCGGAGGACGAGCGGCGCGAGCGCTCCGAGTCGATCTCCAAGGCGTTCTCGATCACCGCCAGCCGCAAGCCCAGCACCACGCAGGTGGCTCCGCCGTTCAACAAGCCCACCATGGCGTCGCCGCAAGGTGCGGGCCGCCCCAAGTTCCCGGGGATCCCCGCGATCAACGGCGAGTTTTTCCTCGACTCGACGCCCAAGCCACGCCTCGTCGGCGAGCTCGACACCATGATCAAGCTCTTCAGCGCCGGGCTCGAGGCGCTCGAGGACCGCATATAGATTAAAGAAATTCACGTGACCCGCTCGCACTCATAGCGAATTTTCGCGGCCTACCCACCATGGCGCCCCGAATGAGAAGGCGGATCACCTCCGCCAGACGCCAGGAGATCGAGAAGGAGCAGGAGGCCATGTCGCGGTCCATCGTGCGGCCGTTCGACGTGGTCTCGGGGCTCCCGGTGTCTTACTCCAAGCCGCCGTACGGCCACTACGAAGAGGTGCTCAAGAACCCGTTGACCGTCAAGGACTCCGGCGTGCTCTACCGCTCGCTCATGAAGTCGCGCAACAACTACATCAACGGCGGGGCGATGTTCCAGCTCTTCTGGTCCAAGGCGGCGGCGCGGCCGCCCCAGGCCGGCAAAGAGGTCGTGGACCGGCCGCCGGTGTTGGGGCCCGATGTCAACGCCCGCGACGTCATGGTCAAGCTCAGCGACGCCTTCATGACGTTGGGGCCGCACAACTTCGAGATCCGGCTTTTCATCGCCAAGGACCAGCGGTCCGAGAAGAAAAAGCTCGAGGAGCAGAAGGAGCTCCAGAAACAGGCCCAGATCAAGTTGGAGGCCGAGAAGCTGCTTGCGCCCACTGTTGCAAAGCCGGCGCCCAAACCTGATGTGAAGACGGTGCCGAAACCGGCAAAACCGGCGCCAAAACCGCTCCCACCGACGCCTCGTGTGGTGCCGCCGGCGCCGCGGCCCGCCGTACCGCGCCCCGCGGGCGCTGGAACCATCACCTCCAAGCCCATGCTCGGAAAACCGGCTCCGCCGCCGCTCACGGCGTCCCAGGCCAACAAGAGCGCCGCCGCCGACAAAAACGACCCCAGCAGCATGCTGTCGCCGCAGAACGTGCTCATGATCTCTAACCTCAACTCCATAGCTCGTATCGACCCGTCGTTGAATCTCTTGATGAAGATCGTGGCGCTGGGCAACGCTTCGCAGAACCAGATCATGACGTTCCAGGGCTACATCGCCAGGGCCCGGGAAATGGGCCCGCCGCCCCACCCGTGGTTGCATCCAGACACCCGGATCGACCCCCACCAGCCGCTCAGAATACGAAAAGTGTTGAAGGAGACCAAGCGCCCCAAGCTCGGCAAGGACCAGAAGTTGACGGCGTTCCAGGAGAAGTACATCTCCAACGCCACGCTCGTGTTCGAGTTTGCCGAGAACCCCAACGTGCGCTACGTGCTCCCCAAAAACGCCATCTGCGAGGTGCTCCCGTCCAAGAACAGCTCCGACGAGCGGGACATTCTCATGAGTTTCTTGTGGATCCACAACCAGAAGGAGTTGGACAAGTACAACAAGGACTTGGAGGAGTACGAGGACGAGATAAAGGAGAGAGAGCGCCAGAAGAATGAGGAGGAGGCCCAGGCCAAGGAAGAGCAGGAACGGCTCGAAAAGGAGCAGAAAGAGGCCCAGGAGCCCGTCCAAGAAGAAGCTGAGGAGGCACCGGACAGCGAATCGGCTGCACCCGAGGAAACTGATGCTACTGATGGTGCTACAGATACCGCTACCGACGCTGCTAATGACACTCCTGCTGATGCTCCCGCCGACGCTGCCGACGCTGCCGACGCTCCTGCTGAGGTCGCCGCTCCCAAACGCAGGCCTCCGCCGCCCAAAAAGAAGAAACCCGTCAAACCACCCAAGAAACTTGTGCGCCCCATCGAGCCCGACTACCGGTTCACGGCGTGCTCGTTTGTGCTTCATGACATCCCCGCCAAGTTCGTGCCCATCCTCACCAACAGCGTCAACCACGAGGACAAGGTGAGACAGTACATGAAGAATATTATAGACAAGGGCACCCGGTCGCTGAGCTTCTACCTCTGGTACCAGGTCGACGGTAAGGTGGACGACGCGCTTGCCGAGTCCATCCGTGTGGAGATCAACCAGGAGGAGAAACGCGTCATCGGCGTGCCTCATAATGCCTCATTAATGGCTGCAGCCGCCGCTGCTGCTACTAAGAAACGAAAAATTATGTAAATTATATATACAAGTTAGTTTGAGCCTCCGATCAAGTTCAACAAGTTCTCGAGAGGAACGTTATGCTTGGTGTTTCTTTCACTGGCGCCCTTGACGTCAGAGTTGGATCCCTCGTACACCGAAGGGTTGGGGTTGGCTCTGGTCCACGAGCCGGTCTTGACGCCGTCAGCAAAAAGCTTGACGCGACCGGACTCGGTGATCTCGGCCTCGTTAACCTTGAATGGCAACACGAATTGACGTTGGTGCTTGCCGGGGAAGTTCTTGGTGTAGTTTCTTTGCATCGACATGACTCTGTCGTTGAAAGTGGCGATAAAACCACCAATGGCGGCCTCACGGTCGCCCACAAGTCTACCGGGGGCCATGACGCCGTACTTCAATCCGTTGGGCGTGTTGGTGATGCGTCCCTTTTGGAGGTACGAGAACCCACCGGTACCCTGGATTTTTTCGGCGGCCTTAGCGTCCGCAGCGTCGAAAAGCAGCACCTCGTGCTTGGTCACGCTGTCGGACTGGAGGAACTGCTTCAACAACTTGCTGATGTTGGTGGGGACCCGCGAGACAATGGCCTCGGGGTGCTTTTCCACCAAGAACTGGTGGAACTTGTGGTATAACTGGGGATTCTGCTTGAGCACCGCCGCCACCTTGGCCGACAGCACGTGGTTGCTCAAGTTGAGCCCCGACAACACGTTGTCGGACTTGGAGAACATGGCGTTCTTGGTCTTGGTGGGGGTGCTGGGGAAGAGCGGGTTGGACTCCGAGTAGTAGGTTTTCACGGGGAGGTCCAACTCCTGGTACTTGAGACGGTTGTGGAAGGCGCCCGAGTACTTCTCGATGTCCGGGAGGTTCTTGCGGTTGTCTATGTCGTTGTAGACCACATGCGAGAACCCGTACTGCTTGGGCAAGGTGGTCTTGAGGCCGAAATTGGACCGGAGCGCCGAGGATTTGGGCGTATATATGATTTGGTGGGTGGGTGCCTTGTTGCCGCCACGCAACTGCTTGGACAACGGCTTGGCGACCTGGGCCAAGCGCGAGTCCTTGAAGAGACTGTAGAATTCCGAGTTCATGTCGACGAGTGAAAAAATTGCGATCTTCAGATGGTGGGGGTCACGTGAGTTTCTATAGTACATTATTAGTTGGCGTACGAGAGCGACACGCCGAACTTGGCGAGCTCGGGCGCCTGGCCCACGCCCACCTGGACCCCCGTGCTCACGAGGAAGTCCTTGACGCGGCCCTCCCAGAGAAGTTTCACCATGCGGTCGTTGATGCTGGTCGACAACTTGAGCACGCTGGAGAAGTCGCTCTCGTTGACGAGGTGCTGGAACGCGCTCATCACCGACTCGCGGTGGCGCTGCAACTCGAGGTTGTGGCCGGTGTAGGGGACGTCAATTGGCTCGACCTGCGGCGCCAGTTTCTGGTAGTTGTAGAGCTCGAACCCGAGCGAAAGGTTGCTCTGGTACGAGTAGAAGTTGAAGTCGTACTTGGAGCTGAACGTCGACGCCACCGACGTCTTGACGGTGTAGGTGGACGAGAGCTGGCCCAAGATGGGATTCACCGCCAACGTCATGGTGAGCGGCTTGCCCGTGGTGGTGGAGCGCGTGGAGTAGCGGAACGCCGTCGAGAGCCCCGGGCTCATGGTCATGGCGGCGTACCAGATCTCGGTGCCCACCGAGACTACAGAGTTATCGAACTTGGGCATGATCAGCGCCGCCGCCGGGCGCGTGCCGAAGTTGTAGAGACACCGGAACCCCAAGAGCGCCTCGTTGGTGGAGTACACGAACTCGCGCGAGAGCTTCGGCGTGTTGTGCTGGAGATACACGATCATGGTGCCGTTTTTGGCGACGTTGGGGTTGGAGATCGACTTGACGAGGAGCTGCGTGTGCGGCAGGAACTTCTTGATGACCATGGCCTCGAGCGCCGACCCCGGGAAGTACATGCGGCCGTAGAGCAACGAGTCGGGCCCCGGGCGGGCGTGGGCCTCGAAGTGGTGGAGCGGCTCGATCACCTTGAACCCCGAGATCGCCTCCTGCAACGACACCGCGTTGGTGCCGACGGTGTGGGCGAGCGGCGCCGACGAGTACAAGTACGCGAGCGAGCCGTTGATGACGTTGTGGTTGGACAAGGTGAAGGAGGACGCCAGAAAGTCGGTTGTTTTGGACGACACGTCGACCTTGGCGCCGCTGGGCACGCCAAAGTCGAGAATCGCCTGGCTGGACCCCGTGAGGCTCGCGAACATGTTGTCCTCGGCCCACCCCGTGGCCTTGTAGAAGCATTTCTGGAGGTATTCCATGTAAGTGTACATTATTGCGCACTACACCAAAACATTGAGGTTATCGATGAGGTTGTCGATGCCCGGAAACGCGGGGCGGAGCTCGGCCGCCTTGTGCTGCGGCGTGCGCACGGGCTGGCCGGCCGCGATCGGCGTCTCGTCGGCGAGGTACACCACCAAAAACTCCATGATTTTGAACGAGAGGCCCTGGTGCTCGTGCTCGGGGTCGAACCGGCGGAGCACGCGCGCGCCGCCGCCGCACCGCTCAAACGTCCGGAAGTTGCCCACCTCCTTGAGGAGAATGTGCACCAACGACGACACAAACGCGGTGGTGGCCTCGGGCGCGAGCGGCGCGTCCACGTAGCGGAGCACCGTCTCCATGTGTTTTTTGGCGGCGAACACGCCGCGCGACGGCGGGTGCACGAGCAAGAGGCCCTGGAGCGCCCGGTTGAGGCGTATGTAGAGGTCGGCGCTGGCCGTGCTGGCGTGCGGGCGGAGCGTCTCGGCGGCCGCCGGCCAGTGCGCCGCCAAGTTGTAGCGCGGGGCGTCCTGGAGCCGCTGGAACTGCCCCCACGGGCTCTTGGGGCCGCCGCCGACGTGCGCCGCCACCGCCGCTAGCACCGTCTCGAGCTCCCCCACGCCGCGCACCACGTCCGCGTACTGGCCCCCCCACAGGTCGATGATCTGGGCTATTTGGGCGTCCATGTTTACGGTTCGCGCAATGCTCCATTCTATCGTCGTGGGGTGTGTCGTGGCGGTGGTGTCGTCGGCCGTGCAGGCGCTCGGCATCACGCTCCAGCGCAAGGCGCACGTGCTCGTGGTGCCGGACCGCCACCGCCGCAAGCGGCTTCTCTGGGGGTCCGGATTTGTTCTTTTCATCGTCGCCAACGTCTTGGGCCTGTTGATCCAGATCACCACCTTGCCGCTCATCGTGCTCCTGCCGCTCCAGAGCATCGGGCTCATCTTCAACTCCGTGCTTCTGTGCGTGCTCTTGCACGAGCCGTTCACCGCCAAGTTGGCGTGGGGGACCGGCGTCATCGCCGCGGGGGCCTTTATCATCGCCTACAACGGGCTGGAGGCGCCGCCCGCGGACCCGGGCTCGGCCGAGGAGCGCTTCGCCGAGGTGCTACGGCGGCTCGCCCGGCCGCCGTTTCTCGCGTGGTTCATCGGCACTTTTGTCGCCATAGCGGCGCTCGTGGCGCTCAACGCCGCCCTCTCGTACGAGCGCACCAAGCTCAAGGGCGTGATCGAGCGGCGGCACTCGCGCGCGGCGCTCCGGGCGCTGGAGAAGCTCCGCTTCGCCAAGGGCATCGCCTACGGCTTGATCTCCGGCACCTTGACGGCCCACACTTTTCTCTTTGCCAAGTCGCTCGTAGACGTGGTCGTCGACACGCTCTTGCACGACGCCCACGGGCTCCGCTCGTTGTTCTCGGCGAAAAACGCCACGCCGTTCGGGTTGTTGGCGGCGATGCTCGCGATCGTCGGGTGCCAGCTCACGGCCTTCAACCTCGGGCTCGCCCACATCTCGACGTCCGTGCTCTACCCGCTCTGCTTCTTGGTGTACAACTTGGCCAATTTGGTCAACGACTTGACCTTCAACTCGCTTTTGAACGGCGCCATGACGCCGGGCCAGCTCGCATGGGTGGTGGTGGGCTTGGGGCTCGTGTTGGTGGGCGTGGTGACGATCTCGTGGGACGGCGCCGCGGCCACGGCCATCCCCATCGCCGGTGCGCTCGAGGACCAGTACATCCTCAACTCCAAGTTCCCCTACACCGACCACACGGCGGTGGAGGCCATCGAGCTCCAGCCGCGGATGTACCCGGAGAACTCGCTCCTCCCCAAGCCCCGCAAGCCCGCCGCCCACCGCCGCGTCTTCTCCTACGAACAGACCCAGTTGCTCTCGCTGGTAGACTACTAATTAGTAATGAACATCACGACCTCATCTCATCGCGCATGTCCGACCGCTTCCACCGGCACCCGGCCGTGGTGCTGTACCGCACGGTCGACGACCTCATGCTCCTCAAGGAGTGGTTCTACAACTTCTCGGCGGCACAGGATCTCCGGGCCCGGGCCGTGCAAAAAACCAAGGCCTTCAACTCCAGAGGCCGGCTTCCGCATCCGGTCGAGTCCACCTGCTTGCTCACGTCGGTGTGCTTGACGGACCCCGCGGTGTGCCCAGCGTCGGTGACGCTCCAGCGCGACGCCAACGTGCTCCAGTTGGCGTACTCCATGGCGTTGACGAGATTTGTCAACGGGCTCTTGGACCCGCTCCAGCAGTCGAACTTTGCGCTCCCGTTGCACCAGCTCGCCAAGGCCGCCGGCATCCCGAGCTTCTTCGTCGAGCTCCGCCACATGGCCACCCACGAGAAGCTTCCGGCACTCGAAATGCTCCGGATCGCCGCCAAAGAGGCGCTTCTCTGGCTCTACGACAACTACTGGACCAAAATCGACGACGTCGACTCCGACTCTGACGAGCCACTCGCCCGCGCCCGCGACCAGGACTACGTCAACGAGCAAGTTGTTGCTGGCAAAACTGCTCGAGACGCTGTGGCCGCTAGCCTCAAGACGTTCAAGAAAATCCGCAAGCTCGACTTGAACGCCGTGTACAAGTACGGCAACTCCACGGAGACGGGCCTCAAGTACTGGAAGGCCGTCAAGCACATCAAGGTCTGCGTGGAAAAAGGCGACACGGCGCTCAAGACGCTTCTCTACAACTTCATGGTGTCCAAGCTGAAGGGCCCCGAGCAGGCGCAGAAGTACGTGCAGTTGGTGGCCAGGCTCTACGAGCCGCTTCTCGCCGAGCTCGGGCCGCAGTTCCGGTTCAAGCTCCTCAAAGAGCTTCTCCGACCCCAGCCCACCGAGGTCGAGGCCGCCGTCGACAAGCAGCTCGGGTTCGAGTGGACGACGGAGGCGCAGACGGCGCAGGCCGCCCAGTGGGCCGTGGAGCTCGTGTCTGGCGTGCTCGGGACCAAGGTGCACTTTGACGGCGCCTGGCTCCAGGACCCCGACTCCATCGCCGACTACATCGCCCCGCTCGCCGCCAACCTCGAGCCCACCCACGCCATACGTGTGCTCGAGCACCTACAGACAGCGAAGCTCGGCGCGGACGTCAAGCGGCGCATCTCGTCGCTCATCGCCCAGGCCAGGGTCCGCAAACTACACCAGTACGAGCAGATCCCGTCGCTCGACGAGGAGCCGCCCAAAAAACGCCACAGGCCCGCCGCCGCCCACCGCCTCCTCGCGCCCGCCGCCGACTGGACACCCACGCCGTTCGGGTCCGTAGCGTAGAAACCATATATACAGTCTCCACAGTATCGCACTATCTTATCTATGAGTCCCCAGTGGTTGCCGCAGAACATCCAGAAGCGGCTCCTCTTGTACGTGCTCCAGCAGCTCCTGCTCTTCTCGGAGATCGACCTCCCGAACTTGGAGGAGGTGTCGCTCAACAACATCCATTTGAAGGACGTTTCCATCGACCCCGAGAAAATCGGCCGCTTGCCCGGCTGCAGCGTGCGCTACGGCCAGGTCGCCGACCTCGCGGTGACCGGCGGCGTCATGGGCGGCGTCAACGTCGAGGCTCGCGGGCTTGAAATCGTGGTGGCGCCCAACCTCGACCTCCAGGACCTGATTTCCAAGAGCGTCTCGTTTCTGTTGGCCCAGAGCACCGCCGACTTGGCCAGCACCATCATGGAGGACGCGGCGGCCGAATTGGGCCTGGAGCAGTCCGACGACGACGACGACGAGCCCGTCAGCGGCCGCAGAGGCTCTTCCGCATCGGCAAAACCGTCAGCGTTGGGCGGAGTCATGCAGCGCGCCGTCGACATGGCGCTCCTGCGGCTCCACATCCGCGTGGCCGACATCCGCCTCAAGATCGTGTCGGAGGTGTGTGATTTGGTGGTGCTCGTGGACGAGGCCGCCGTCAGCACCGTCAACGGCACCCGCAGCGTCCAGGTCTCGGGCGTGCGGGTGGTGGCGGGCGCCAGCGTCAATCCGGGCGACTCGGCGGTGGCCCACGCGGCCCAGGACGACGACGACGAGACCGACGGCGACGCCGACTCCGACTACACCGACCCGGCGCTTCTGGCCAGCATGGTGTTCACGCACGAGGAGGCCAGCTCCATCTACATGAGCGCCACGGCGCACTCGTTGCAGAACAGCGTCAAGTCCGAGACCGAGTCCCCAAAGCCCGAGCCGGTCATTTTGCATCTCGACACCCTCGACATCGAGTTCGAGGGCCTCAGCAACCCCCACAACGTGTGCGTGGGCTTGGGCCGGCTCACGGTGGCGTGCTGCCCGCTCATCCCCACGGTGTTGTCGGTGTTGAACGGCGTGACCAGAGGCCTCAAGCTCAAGAGCTACCAAAAGAAGTCGACCCACGCCACGGACAAGTTCCCGCAGTACGACGACGACGACGAAATTAACGACATTGACGACCCTAACGACGACGAAACCCAGTTTTTCAATAAGCTTCATATCTCCACCATAATTGTGTCTATCACCTCTGCCATCTTCCACGACGGCCTGTTTGCATCGCCGGCCACCAACATGTTCTTGGAGCTCGGCAACTTCACCGTCAAGCAGAAGAACGACTCGTTGGTCTACGGCGGCGTGGAGCTGTTGCTCCTCAAGATGACGCTCAACGGCACCACCGAAGACGTTTTCCGCTTCGAGAACTTGGACCCCACCCAGGCCGACACGCCCAAGGCCGACATTCGGTTCGAGTACTTCTCCAAGACCGACGACTCGGGCGCCATTATCAACGAAATCACGGCCTTATTCTCCAAGCCCGCCAAATTGGACTTGGACGCCTTTTCTCTAAACAACATCATAGAGCTTGTGAAGGCCATAGATGTGTTGTCCGAGGGCTATGCCTCCTTCCAAAACACTTACAACACCTACAAGGCGCTCAGCAACTCGAATCCTGTCAAGCCGCTAGTTATCTCTGAAAACCATATAGTTGTACAAACTGCCCAGCTCGAGTTGAACCTCCAGATGCCGGATCTCAGAATCGTGAAGGTCAAGGTGCTTCCCATCGCATTCAGTCTGGCGTCCAACGAGCTCAAGTGCCTGAAGGTCTTGGTGGACACCGTTTTGGACGACAAAACCGCTAGAATTGGAACCATCTCCGGCATCCTGATGAGCACGTTGATCAAGCAGTTCCAGGGCCACATGAGCCATGTCAGCCACTTTTCCCAGCTGATCGTCTTGAGCACCTCTAAAAACGTCCATATTCACAAAGTCGAGGCTCTGATCCAAAGCGAAGACTTGAAGGCTTTGATCGGCCAGTTCAGCACCCTTCTACAGACCGATACGTCTCGCAAGCGGTACGACCTCTTCATCCCTTTGGTGCAAGGCTCAACCATAAACGCTTGGAGACAGCCTCGCCGAAAGAAAGTGACGATAAATACTACTAACTATTGTGACTTCAGGGTTTCTATTGAATTCGTGAACTTCGCCTTGAACAACGTGACACCGTTGTTGGGTAGCTTGACCAACCACTATTCGCTGGTCGAAATCTACAAGCTCAATGGCGAGGTATTGGGCCACATCAAAGGCGCTTGGCTCAATAGGACCCTTGGAGATGTCAACGAAAGAGTCATATATGATTACAAAGACGCCAAGGTGTCGCCCACTGTTCTCTTTCACTCCAAACACAACATATTTGAGGTCAAGCTCCGAAATGTGATGATCGAGGTGTATGCCTACTGGCAAGAATTGTTTGATAAGCTGCCAAAGGAGGAAAGGACAAACGAGAAAAAGGCCTCGGACTCCAAGAAGACCGACATAAGAGTACAATTGCACGACTGTGCCGTTGGTGTGAGCCCCAACAAACTTGCTTGCAAGGCGGTGGTGGCCCTCAACAAGGTCCATGCTGATATAATGGTTTCAAACGACAAGATTTACGTGAAAACGACTCTCAGAGACCTTGACCTTCTTCTCATCGATGAGGTGAATCACTTGAAAGACCCCAGCACTCATCTGTATCTCTCTGTAAGACAGTGGTTCACTCACCAGGGCTACTTGAAGACCGGGAATATCAGCAATTTGCATATAGGCATAACCGTCAACTTGGACGAGGAAAAACTCGGCGAGGTGCATAAGAACCAGTACAACAAGTTGTCGATCGTCGACATCAAAATCAATCTCGATGAGCTCAATCTTGAGGTTTGCGGAGACTCGTTCTATACCCTTGTCCAATTGATCAATGATCTCAAGATTCCTTTGATACTCAAGGACAAAGAGAAGTTCAAGGTCACTCTTGATGAAGAGCTCAATCTTCTTGACGGCATTGATTTTGATGCGTTCAAACCCAAGGCGCCTGTGGAAGACTTTGAATTGATCGATGACGATCGAGACGACTCGATTGAAATTGTCGATGAGTACTACGACCACAGGAAAGCCTCTGCGTTGTCCAGCCAGCTCGAAGAATTGAGGTTGGATCAAAGCTTAAAGGACAGTCTCGACGTCCAAGATAACTACTTTGTCGGATCTAAACATAAGGAAGCGTCTGAAATCAACCCCGTGAGCATCAATATCAACTTGGGGAAGGTCAGTCTCTATATGTATGACGGTTACGACTGGAAGGAGACCAGAAGGTTGATCAAAGGCATTGTTAAAAAGGTCGAAAAGGAGTCGCTCGATGAAGAAACAGTCGAAGAAGACAACGACGAAGTCGAAATCATCGAAGAAACCTTGTTCGAGTCTATTCATGTTACCCTTCCCAAGGGCATTGACCCAAAGACCCTCACGAAGAACATCAACAAACAGGTTCAAGAGGAAGAGTCGCAACTGTCGGGCTACAAAGATTTGAAGCTTAAAAGATCTAACCGATACAAGGTTCTTATTGAATTAAACAATGTCGATATCAATTTGGTTATTTTCACGTTAAGGGACCCGATCTTAGAACCCACTGAAAGTGAAGACTTCGAAGTTTTGAATGAAATGGAGCTCCTCGTAGACACTCTTACCATTTATGACAACCTCGTTAATTCCAGCTGGAACAAGTACTTGACTTACATGTCCACACATGGTGAGAAGGAGGTTGGCAAGAACATGATCAAGCTCAACTTGTTGACCTTGCGGGATCCGCCAAACTTGAATTTCAATGAAACGGTTATAAAACTCTCCTTACTTCCAGTAAGGTTATTTATCGATCAAGATACTAACGAGTTTATGGGACGGTTCTTCAAGTTCAAGGATGAGAGGTTCAAGCTTCCGAAGCTCGAGGAGGACTTGTTCATTAAGAAGTTTGAAATGGTGCAATTGGTGTTCAAGATTGACTATAAGCCCAAGAAATTCAACGTGGTTGGATTCAAGAATGGAGAGTTCAATGAATTGCTCAATCTCATCAACATTAACGGGCTTGGACTCAGTTTCAGCTCCATTAAATTGTATGGGATCAAAGCAATTGAGAATCTCTTTGTTGGTCTCTTCAAGTATTGGCTTCCAGACATTCAAAAGACTCAATTGATAAATCTTTTCAGTGGAGTCGACATGTTCAAGCCGTTCATCAACATTGGGGGCTCGCTCAAGGATATGCTAGTTCTACCAATAAAGGATTATCAGGCCAATGACTTCAACAATCTGGTGCTTTACAAGAGTTTGAATAAAAATGGACTCAATTTCTTGAAGATCACTAGCTTTGAACTCTTGAAATTGGGCTATAAGTTAACCAACGGTACCCAGAATATATTGGAGCAGGGCGAGCAGATCTTGGGTGGACAGGGGTCTAAAGTTAGAAAGGCAAAACCCAAATCAACGGTCAAGCCCTCGAAACCTGAATCTACTTCTGGCACGAGTTTAATGGAAAGATCGATCCAGTTGAACAAAAGCATACGTGTTGAAGATAGCATCTACGACAGCAAGAAGTTTATACGAGAGTATGACGAAGAAAACGATGTGCTTAGTGAAGAGGACTTGGACGAAGAGCAAGAAAAGCTTATTAGTCTCTACTCCAACCAACCCAAGAACTTCAAACAGGGGATATCCAAGGGCTACAAGGCCATTAACAAGAACCTTTTGTTGACCAAAGACGAGTTTCTTAAGATCGTGGAGAAAATGGATGACGCTGAGAACTTTGAGTCAAGCTTAAAAGTGTTGCTCAAGAAATCACCAATTCTCTTGATACGACCTATGATTGGAACGACGGAGTTAATTCTGAAAACGCTTATGGGATTGAGTAACCAGATCGACTCTGAAGAGCAGATCGACTCCAATGATAAGTATAAAAATGAGGATTAGCAAATTGCTGCATTATTTTTGAGAGCGTTAAATAATACATCAAGTTAATCCGTTGCATATAATAGCAGACTTTTGATTGCATTTCAGGAAAGGTATTATCAATATAAGTGTGTAAGACATCACACCATGTACCGGTATAGCATCAGTAGTTCATACCGACTCAGAAGCGATATTTAAAGTATGGGGCGGATTAAGTTCCCAAAAACAGAAATTCCGACAACAAGAGGCACCAGATTTATAACACCACTCCACCATTGACTTCGTCCAATCATAGTGAGCTAATTGTTGCCAAATCTGTAGAAGTTTGAATAAGATTTTCTTGTTCGGCGGACTGAAATTAGTATGTACGATCGAACGGCACTGACCCCAGCTTCTTGGACGAAAAAAGAAATTAATGCCGTAAATTATAACTCAAGTGGACAGTTCAAGGAGAGGTGGCCCACCACTTTGGGTCAGTCATCAAGTGGTGGTGTTCTCCTGAGGGGATCTAGCGGTGCAGGATATACGACCTAGATCTACCCGTATGATGAAAAGTTCGAGCTGTCAATATACTCGAAAAACAATTAATTTTACACGTTTTTTTGTAAATCAAGCTTCCAGGCTTTTGAGTAGAGATCTACGTTGACAACTGTGTTGTTACAACTGATAAGATAACAAAAAGTATGGGGAACAACAGGTTTAAATCGTCATTACGGGACTCCGACGGGAACTCCATGTTTCGAAATGGACAATCGTTACATTAACGGCACGGAACATATATTCCATCCTGCACATAATCCGGAATATTTTCCCTCTCTTGGCTTCTCCGTACTAAGTTTGTTCTAGAAAGAGATATTGATGCCGAACGGGATACAAGTACGATTGGATCAACCAACGGTAGACCTCACTTTTGCACATCCAAGTTGAGCCGTATGGAACCAGGCTTATTGTAGTCGTATTTAAGTAACTAGACTTTTAGCTGCAGAGAATTGTTGCACAAAAAATATTTTGCCTTGCCTAGCTAAGGGCGCCTTTGCCTTTTTGGATGATCAAAACAAAGTTAAACTCGCTAGGAGTATTAACTTTACTGTTGGCCGAATTTGCAGCTTCGGTCATTATTTGCATGATGGTACTGTTGTTTTGGTCTACCTATTCTTTCCTCAGGACGAATAACATTGACTGAGGACCACACTAAGCCGGAAAAAAAAATAAAAGTAAAAGCCAAATGGGGAATTTTTGCTTGATAAGACTGAAGGGCATTTTGTTAATTTCTTTTTGCAATAGGCACTAATCCATCTCTTTATCTCCAAACTTTTACATTATATAAAAAGAACTTCCAACTTTCAACTCATCATAAATTGAACCCCTCCTTCAACATGGAACCTGTTAGATCAGCTAAACTGATCCAAGAAAATCTTGACACTATTGAAAGTCATCGTAGTGACAAAAAAGTTGACTTGGAAAAAGATGTTGACGTCTCCTCCACTCAAGAAGTCTCCTCTGACGATGCCTCTGGCTCTGGAAAACCGGGCATCTGGGCCAAGATCAAATCCAGGTGTCCATGGTATAAAACAGCTTTCCATGTATTTTGGGCTTGTTTTTTTACTTCTTGGTGGTTGTCCATTGTCATTCAAGACAAACATAGACACAAGTGGTTGATCCCTACCATTCTTTGGGGATGTATCATGGTCCGTTTCATTACTTGGCACTATCCAGTTATGCATAAATTATTATGGCTTGCATCCATTCCTTGGAATTTTGCTTGCAATATCATCTACAACAAACTTTTCCCCAAGAAGTGGCAACGGTTGATTGCTGGTGCGACAGTGGTTGTGGCTACTGTCTTGGTTGGTACTTTTGTTCCTACGGAAACTCCTTATTCTAGAAGAGAGGACAGAGCTGTGTCCTTTTTTGGAGTTGTAGTGGCTATCGCTCTTTTATACATCACTTCGAAAGACAGATCTAAGGTCAACTGGAACACCGTTATTGGAGGTATGTTGATGCAGTTCATCATTGCTTTGTTCGTGTTGAGAACTAAAGCTGGTTACGATATCTTCAACTTTATTTCTACTTTGGCCAGAGAATTATTGGGTTTCGCTAGAGATGGTGTTGCCTTCTTGACCAATGCCGATGTTGCCAACTTGCCATACTTCTTCTTTGGTGTTTTGCCTGCTGTTGCTTTCTTCGTGGCTTTTGTTCACATTTGGTACTACTTTGGTGTCATCCAATGGGCTATTGGAAAGTTTGCAACCTTCTTTTTCTGGTCTCTTAGAGTTTCCGGTGCAGAGGCTATTGTCACTGCTGCTTCTCCTTTCATTGGTCAAGGTGAGTCTGCTGTTTTGATCAAAGATTTGTTGCCTTACTTGACAAAGGCTGAGATGCACCAAGTTATGTGTGCCGGTTTTGCTACCATTTCTGGTTCCGTCTTGGTTGGTTACATTGGTTTAGGTTTGAACCCTCAAGCTTTGGTTTCTTCCTGTGTCATGTCCATTCCTTGTTCGTTGGCTGTTTCTAAATTAAGATACCCAGAAACTGAAGAACCATTGACCGCTGGTAAGGTTTACTTCCCCAAGAAAGATGAAAAGGACACTCCAAAGAACGTTATTCTTGCATTTGCCAATGGTGCTGCCTTGGGTTTGAGAATTGTTGGTTCTTTGATGATCCAAATCATGTGTATTATTGCTTTGGTTGCTTTGGTCAATGCTTTGTTGACTTGGTTTGGTAACTTCTGGAACATCAATAAATTGACCTTGGACTTGATGTTGTCCTACTTGTTATACCCAGTGGGATTCTTGTTGGGTACCCCAAGAAACGAAATTTTGCATGTTTCTAGATTGATCGCTATCAAGACTATCTCTAACGAATATGCTGCTTATGAATTATTGACTACTAAGTCCCCATACACCGAAATGAGTGACAGAGGTACTTTAATTGCTACCTATGCCTTGTGTGGTTTCTCCAATTTTGGTTCCATCGGTATCACTATTGGTGTGTTAGGAGCTATTTGCCCTGGCAGAGCTAAGGATATTTCCTCCACCATCATTTCAGCATTCATCTCTGGTGCCATTTCCACCTTGATTTCTGCCGCAATTGCTGGTATGGTCATCCATGACTTGGAAGGATTCCTCCAAAAGCACTAAATCCACTTGTACTATAGCGTAATTATCTTATCATTAACTAAATAATAACATCAACGAATCGAGATTCCTCTTTTTGATGTTGTATATATGCCAAACTTCTGTTGAAGTACTCATTGATCGACGTGAACATTTTGTATTCGTTGTCTTCCTTGTTAAGGTTGCCATCTTCTTTCAAATTGTCGATGTTCGTTTTGATCAAGTCAATAATCCCGTTCAAGTAGTGGGAGTCGATCAAAGGGTTGCCGTAAATGCTGAAAATCAAGCATTGGTTCAAGATTTCCACAAACAATTTGAGCGACATGTATGGGTCGATGCAAGAGTCGGCCACCTTCAACGATTTTTGAAGACACTCCAAAACTCGTTTGGGGTCCTTATACACTTCGACAGACTCGTCGCTGGTGAACTGCTCGGTCCACCACCACAAGTATGAGCAGAGATACACGGCACGGCACTGGTCCTGCTTCTTCAACAACCGCGACCCGTACAAGGTCACTTTGGTGATGAGGGCATCGTAGTCCTGCTTGGCCAAGTGCCGCGTCGACGTCAACTTGTTGGCAATGAGGGTGATCGACTCGTACGCCAACGAGTTGCTGCTCAACGGGTCGGTCGAAACGGCCCCCGTGGCGTTTCCTACCAGTAGGCTTTCCTCGTAGACAATGAAGCTCTTGGTGAAAAACTCGTTGGTGATCGACGACAACCGCGCCTGGTCCGACACGGCGGCCGTGCTGAGATAGAGGTTCAAGATCAACGGAGAATGGAACGTCGAGTGGTACTTGTACAACTCGTCGATGATGATGGATAAGTTCTTGAACTGGGTGGTCAATTTCGCACTGTAGGCGCCGCCGACCTTGTTGTTGACGAGCCCGATGATGCGGAGGTTGTTGAGAATGGACTGGATGAGCGTGGGGTACGTGTAGACGATGTTCTTCAAGTTCTTGTTGAGGTACTTCTTCTTGATGTAGACGAGATCGTTGATCTTGCGGAAGTAGTTCCTCGAGTTGGCGTTGAGCAAGTGGAAGACCTTGCAGAGGTTGGACTGGATGGTCAACAGGTCGTTGGAGATGGAGTGCTCGCCGCCGTCGATCTTGACGGTGGGCACGAGCCCGATCTTTTTCGACATGTTGACCTCGGTGGTGTCATCCTTGATTAGGATCAACAAGAACTTGAAGATGACGTCGATCTCGTCGGTGGACGCCACCGCGATGCTGGGGCTGTCCAAGAGCTTGTGCAAGATCTCGATGGAGATCTTCTTCTGGTTGTGGGCGCCGGAGATCCGCGTGTAGAACTCCGAGAAGAAGCTCAAGTTCAACAACTTGAGCACCGAGTCGAAGTTCTGGATGGGCGTGACCAAGAGGTTGACCCAGACGTCCTCGTGGGCATCGTCGGCGGTCAAGTTCTCGGTGATGAACTGGTAGATGAGGTTCAAGTTGTCGTAGTTTTCCGGCTCAAACACCAAGGAGAGCTTGATAAAGCTCTGGAGAATGAGCAGGTGCTCGTCGACCGGCATCTCGAGCTTCAGCAACTTGAGGTAGAAGGCCCAGAACACGCTGAAGAGCTCGACGTCGTGCGCAGCGTTGGCGTTGTTGTTGTCGGACTCAAACTTGTTGAAGGTGATGAAGCGCTCGATGAGCCGCGAGATCAACTCGGACCGGTTCAACGACGGGCTCAAGTTCATCAACACGCGGTTGAGGAGGTCGTCCAACGTGGCGAAGTGGAAGTTGTCGGGGAAGATCTGGATCAACACGTCGATCAAGTACGACTGCGCCAAGTAGTCTTTGCACTGGATGATCTGCTCGGTGATGAGCGGGAAAATCCGGTTTTTGTAGTAGGTGGCGGCGTCGTACGAGTCGTCGGCGTAGTCGTCGATGACCTGCGAGAGCCGCACCAAGTTGGAGCCCACCAAGATCTTCAATTCCTTGCGCTCCATGGTCCGCAAGTTGCGCTCCGACGAGTGCCCCTGGTGCTGCAACCGCACCCACAACTTGTTCATCTCGATGAAGTTGGTGATGAGGAAGTCGGTGGTATCGTCAAACTCGGCCTTGGTCGCCAACGGGAGCAAGTCCTTGATGCGCTGGCTCAAGTAGTACCGGAGAAAAAGCCCGCGGATGGGGTTCTGCACCCCGCGGCACATCTCGATCATGTCCTTCATGATCTCCTTGGTGGGGGCGTCCTTGGTCTTCATGTAGGTGGTGCCAATGACGATCATCATGTACAATCGGGGCACAATATTGCCGCTGTACTGCACCAATTCGTACAAGTCCGCCAAAAACGGCACGCTGTCGTCGGCCTTCTTCTGCTTGAGCTTGTACGACGACAACAAGTGGTTCGACAAGTGGTCGAGCGAGTCGAAAACCGCCATGTACAACTCGTAGTACTGCTTGGGACTCAATTGGTTGGTGCGCAACTCGTTCAAAAAATTCGAGCAGTGCTTGAGCGCCTGGAGCAAGTTGTTGTCGTTGAGGCTCTGCTTCATGAGGCCCGATTGGTGGCCTATATTACTAAGACAGCCCTGCATGAGAGCCTTGGAGTCAGATTTGTTCATGCCGAGATTAGCGTTCGCGGTGCGATAGAGGTGTGCTTAGTCAGTGTGGGGCGGGTGCTTACGTGCGCGGGAAACAGTGCTTACGTCATGTTAGTCGATGTGCTTAAGTCAGGGAATAGACTTCGCTTACGTAATTGCATCCATTTGCTTACGCTAGCGGCCTGCTTACGCCAGCTAGCTGCTTACGCTAGTGGGGCTGGCGCTTCTTAAGTCCACTGTGATTCACGAACTGTGGAGAACCCACAGCCATTACCAATTGCCATTTCCAATCACCGGGTATAAAAACACCGGCAATTGCCTTCTTTTCATTATCAATATCAATATGTCCACCACCTACAACACTACTAAATTATCCAACGGAGTCGAGCTCTTTTATGTCGAAGCCGGCAAGAAAACCCTCCCCAACTTGGTTCTCTTGCACGGGTTCCCGACCTCGTCCCGCCAGTTCAACCAATTAATTCCTCGTCTCGACGACAAATTCCACATTATTGCCCCAGACTTGCCAACCTACGGACGCACCGAGATCCCAGATGACTTCGAGGTGTCTTTTGCCAACATTGCTTCGACCATTGAGTTGTTCCTCGACCAATTGGGCTTGAAGAATTTCTCGATCTACATTTTTGACTACGGTGCTCCAACAGGCCTCAGATTGGCCTTGAACCCCAAGTACAAAATTGAGGCGATCATCAGTCAGAACGGTAATGCCTACGACGAGGGTCTCGGTCCTTTCTGGAAGCCTCTCCAGGCTGCCTGGGAATTACTTGAGGCCGGAAAGCCAGTGACTTCGGAACTTGAAGCCACTCTTTCTTCGTTTTTCTTGGAGCTTGGCCCCTACAACGACCAGTACGGCTCTGGCGAGCCCGATCCCACTCGTGTTGACCCCGAGGATGCCATTATCGACCATGCTTTATTGGTTGCGAAAAAAGGCACCTCCAAGAACCAGCTCCAATTATTTTTGGACTACCGCAACAACGTTAAGCTCTACCCGCAGTTCCAGGCGTACTTTGCTGCTACCAACGTGCCAATCTTGGCCATTTGGGGAGTCAACGATTCGATTTTCGTCGAGCCGGGCATGGTCGCCTACAAGAAGCACTCCAAGAACGTGAAGGTCGTTGGGTTGGATGCAGGCCACTTTGCTGGTGTCTCGCACGCTAAGGAGATCGCTGTGGAGATCTCCAAGTTCTATAGTGAATATGTTTAATGCCATAGTTTTTTTTTGAAGCCGTACGTCATGTGACCGTAGTTTAAGCAATAGGTTTTTCAAATTTTCAGATTAGAAATCCTCCCAATGTCCAACCACTTGCCGAAGGAGGCCACATTGTGGAACCAATTACTCCATGGGAAGCCCCGCGAAGTCCGTCATGTGGCCCTGGAGCCCCCACAGTCGGAGAAATCTGGTGTTTTCGCCAATAATGGAAGCGCAATTGTTCCAAGTCAACTTAAAACCCGGAAGAATCGCCAAACCAAATTAAGAATGGTCAACATTGTTTTGGTGTCGCTGTTGCTCGTGTTGGCGGTGTTCCACTTGGGGTCCGTGAAAGCCCAGCAAAAAATCGCTGACGGCTCCTACTCCGGTTTAAGAAAATTGGCCCTCCACCAATTTGGTCTGCTGAATTCTCCCCTGGACCCTGGCCATGAGATCTTCCAGGTGCATTATCCCGACGTGGTCCGGCCGTACTTTGGCGAATCCTTGAAACAGGTCAAAATTGTCGACCATGTGTTCGGCAATTCCTACGGGAAACCAGCCGTGGTTTCGTATACGGCACCAGATTTCGATTTTGATAAGGTTGTGTTGACCCTCAACACGTCTGTGTCCGGCGTGCAGTTCGACCGCTTGGCGCACTTGTACCTCGAGGGCGTGACGCTCTGGACTACCTCGACCATCGAGCCTGGCGGCCATCTCACCTACTCGAGCTTCCAGAAGGACGTCTCGGGATACTCTACATTGTTCGAGAACGACGGCACTTTGGCGTTCCACTTGGACAACATCGTCAACGACCAGTACACGGGCTCGTTTCATGTGGAACTCTACATCGACTTCTACAAGTCGTCGGATAAGTATGAGAAGCAAGATACCGTGGAGTCGCTTTTCTCGACCCACGGCAAGCCCAGCTCTATCATCGCCGTCAACCCCAACCACGACATCGTGGACCCCTCTGTGCCCATCCCCAACAGCCCGTTCACGGTGTCATTGCCGCTGGTGCCGCAGAACACCACAAGGTTAAAGTTGGCGATCTTCACCTCAGGAAACTCGGACGAAGAATTTTATTACACCAACGTGCTCGACAAGTACGCCAGCTACTACGACGGGGCGCTCTTCGGTCACGGCCCGCTCCGCCTAATCGAAGTGTCGTTCAATCTGAAGGTAATTGCTAGCGTAAACCCCCAGCCCGTAGTGTTTACCGGAGGAATTTCGCCTGCGTTGTGGAACCCGGTGGTGTCAACCAGCGCCTTCGACTTGAAGAGCTACGACCTCGACCTCTCGCCCTTGTTGCCTTATTTGTGGGAAGGGTCCAAGTTGGGGGGAAATAACCAATTGCAAATCAAAAATTCCAATGGACAAGTTGGAAAAGACGCCATTAACCCGGTGTGGGCCACCACTGCTAACCTTTTGACTTGGGAAGATGAGCGGGTCGAGAAGGCTTCTGGTGAGGTCGATATCGTCTCAAAGCCGCCACAGGTGGTGGTGATTGACACCGGTAACCCTTCAAAGTTCAACACTATCTTTGCAGGACATTACTCGGCGTCTATCAAGGGAAAGTTCGACTTGCAGCTTGCCAACGGGACTACTCATGCTTTGGACGTGGTGTCGCAGGTCGACTCGTCCTCGTCCAACGTGGAACAAGTACTGAATGACACTAATGCTCAGCTGAATGTCGCCAATAGCAACACCAAGTCAAAGTTTCTGGTTTTGAGCGGCGACGATGCGGTTTTGCAGACTCTGGTCGAACATGACTATCCCTTTGTGTTGACGTCGTCGCAGCTGCAGACCGGCAACTCGACGGTGTTTAAGGTTGAAATTGTGGGGGGGAAACTGTCAAGTATGACGTTAAACGGAGTGAAGGTCATTGACACTTACTCGATCCAGAACGGTACTTCTGTGTTTTATATTTCGCCTTCGGGGAATCATGGAGATGGCCGAACCACTACGAGGTTCAGATTCACCATGAGTCCGCCTTATGAGGAGGTAGATTACTATAGACAGGTGGATACCGACCATTATGCGGTTGTTGGAGACACTAACACGCCACCCGCACATGACAATGAAGTTGCCAGTCTTGTGCAATCGATCAACGGTGCTACCGGAACTTCTGGTGTTGGAGGTGGAGCTAAGTTTTAGTTTTAGTTATGGTTTTAATTTCAGTTTTAAGTTTTTCAAAAAATAATTCAAAAAAGGCTCAAACAAAGGGCCTAACCAAACCCAGACCACTCTATGGAGAAATTCATTCCTGGTTCGTCGTTAAGGTTGTCGTTGGATTTGCGTTCACAAATTACCCATACTTTTTTAACCCCAGTAGCCAAACGACCGCCCACGACCATTTCCATGGGAGAAATTTCATTGGTAGTATTGACAATCAAATGGCTATGATACCTCAAAGGATCACCGGGGTAAGCGAGAAATTGCCCACCAAACTTTAATCCAGGAAGCAAATAAAATCCAGAAGCTCTTAAAGTATGAAATGTGAGATATTCACTTTTGAACCCCGGGCTTAAACTTTCGACGAACTGCTCCGTCGGAATGATAGCATAACCGTCCGCATCGATGGTCTCCGAATAAGGGGTAATAAGGTAATTTCCGTTATTGGAGGCATCGGGGGAATTCCCACCTGAAGCCAAATAATTTTTACGGACCAACACCGCATGGTGATTGAGGAGTAGCCAGGTCACTTCGAACTTGGAGAGCTTTATGGGAAGCCCTAGATAGTTATTTTGTTGTGGGGCGGCGGCTAGCGACCCGATAGCAGTGCCTAAAATGCCCAAAGTTCTTAATTTCTTGACATCATCGAGGTTAAAAAGCAACACCTCGCCGTCGATGTATGGCAACAAGATCTGGGGATCGAGCGGAGATGTCGAGGCGTCCAAATCGTCGCCGGAACTAATCCCAGAGGCGGCTGAACTGACATCCATCTCAGTTCGACTACTGAAAAATTTACATCGCGCAGTAGAGTACATATATTCAGCTAACACCAGGATAGCGTAAATACTAGTCAATTAAGCTGGAAACCGAGATCTTGGTCTCGGTCGTATTAGTGGCAGAATTATTATTGTGGGTTCCCGGGTGGTCTTTCTTGTGGGAGGCCATAAACACATGGTTAGAGAGATTGGAAGAGCTCTTGGTAAGATTGAACGTAGGTTGCGTAGGAGAGTGGTTTGTCTCGGGGAGTTCGTTGATGCCACCCGAGAGGCCCTGTAGTTTTGTCGTGCCAGCCGAAAGAAGGTGCTTATGGTCTTTTAGAGGGTTGGGGAAGAAGTCCGGGGCGATGGACGACCGTCTAGAGGTGGTGGAGGAGTTGTTTTGGGAGGTGTTGTTCAAGGAGCTGAACTCGAACATGGAGATCGAGTTGTGGCGGGAGTTGGGGTTGCTCAAGAGCAAGGGCGAGTGGTTGGGGTAGTAGGGGCTTTGATTTCCCGAGGCCAAAGTGGAATTGGACCCGTTGTAGGGGAAGATCGAGCTGCCCACGGTGGCGGTGGAGTGTCTCCTGGAGGGCGGGTGCTCGTCGATCAAGCGGCGCTTGGCGCTGAGCACGGGCGGGAGCTGGGAGTTGGAATAGTCCAAACTGGCGGATCTGGACCCGTGGAAGAACGGAACCGGCCCGTCCATCCGCTGGGGGTCGTTCACCATCGGCTTGGAGTTGGGAGTGGCGAACATCGAGGTGTTGAAGGCGATCTGCCCGGGGTACGGCATGGGCGCCGGAGCATTTGCTGGCGGTTGCGTCGGAATCTGGGCAATGGAAGGGCCGCCGTGAGAGCCGCCAGGCCCGAGCTGGGGGAGCGGCAACGGACGAGGGTCTTTTGTATGTACATTTTTGTCGTCCTTGGCGGGATTTCCCATCATGCTGTCGTGCTGAATAGAGGCCCTCCTGCGTTTACTGGCACCGCCGTTCCACCAATTTTTGATCGAGTTATCGGACCTGCCGTTAAGATGCCGGGCAATCTCCGCCCATTTTTTGCCGTACTTGGCCACGAGCTGCTCAATAAGCTCGCCCTCCTCGGGGGTGATCGGAGTTCTATTGAGCGACGGCTTGAGGTTTTGGTGGTAGCGTTCTCGGCACTGTTTTGGGGTCCTGGTGCCCAAGTTGTTGGAGATACGCACCCAGTTTGTGGGCCCGAACACCAGGATGAGCTCCATGAGCTTGTGGTCCTCTTCTGGCGACCAGGGCCCTCTGCGGGACGCCGAGCCATTGGGATTTTTCGCCGGGGTGGGCGAGTTGGGATTCTTGGAGCCCGAGGGGTCGTCCGAGTCCCCACTGGACCTGCGGTCGCTGGACGGCGGGTCGGCGGTAGAACTCGTCATTTCAAGTAGGGTGGACACCGGAGGGATGGCCGAATTCGACATTTGAGCGGTGTGAATATATGCGAGATTCACCAGCTAACAAAAGTAATGATGTATGGGCAGCGAGAATGTAGGGCACAACAACTGATTAAAATAACAGTAAACTGAACGGATACGAAATAAACTTCAATAATAGAATGAGATTGTTCAAGGTCTAATTTTGGGAGTGTATAGTGACTTGGAGTTAAGATTGTGTATTTTACCCATAAATTAATCGGCAACGGCGTTAACCGTTTCAGGCTGGCTTAAAACGGTAACGGTCATTGATTTAAAATTCAAAAATATTGAACGGTTAATGCAATACCCTTACGGTTTTAGGCAACTTTGACGGGGGGAAACTTTACATCTATTATTCAACGTCAAATTTAGGAAAATATTCCTCGGAGGTATGATTCAGCAATTTAAGGTTATGGTTAGGATCGTTTCATATCTTTCGCCTTTTTAAAGGGTTATAATTCCGATATTTGCTATGTGTGAGCTAAGGCTAAAGTTACTTCAAAATTGACATGCTGTTTTGGGAATCATGTACCAGGTTTTTATTTTTATTATTTTATCTCATTTTGTTCCTTATTACTATAACCGGTAGGCAACTGTCCGATAGTCTCCTCTTTTGCTAAAGGGTTCTCCTCTCGTTTGATTATGATTTTCTATTATATTTTCCCCTAATCATCTATAGTTTCATATTTCCGGCATTTCCTGTCAAGTTTCTTGACACCTTGCGCTTTCGTATGTTGGGCAAGATCATTTATTAAAGTTGGAAATTCTTTCGGCAATTGTTGCCAAATAATCTCGGGTAAATTTGCTTTATTAATTTCAAGTGAAACGCCTCAATCAGAACGGCTGTCAAGGACTTATTGACACCCACTAATTAGATTTCTATTTGATGAACCTTATTTTTTGCTCGTCCCTGCATCAACATCTGCATTGGTTACGAGTTTACCACTTTTCACCCTCGATCCAATCAAATACTACCCAGTTGCACACATTGTTCTAACCTTGTATTTGCGTTACTACTATACGAATAACCCTATTACTACCGTTAAAACTTAATTGTTATCGTAAACCCGATATTTATTGCCGATTACAAATCCGATCGGTTGACTATTTTGTGTTCCTTATATACATTTCCTGCCCAACCCAAACTCTTTAAAATCAATTACTCAGCTTTTCAGCCAATCTGGTCGTAGTATTCGTCCAAGTCCTCTGGCTCAAATATCACTCTGACCATGAGTGAACACGACGGACACACAGCGATGTCTTCGCCGTCCTTCAAGTCGTCGATGGCGATGCTGAACTCATCACCGCAGGGGCACGGGTGCTTGAACAACTGGGTGACGGGGTCGAACGTAAAGTCTTCGATCTCTATCTCATCGTAGATGTTATCCATGAAAAATAACGATGAGCAGCGATGACTTGTGCGGATGCGCTAGGGCTGCAACCCTGGGGTGAGCGGTTTGTGAAAATGCGGTGCGGCCACGCCGAAAATATCTTTGTGTCGCAACCATCCTAGTCTCACACTCTGAAAAATTTTTCTATTCTCAACCTTTACTACTTTATTGATTTAGTTGACCATGGGTATTTCTAGAGATTCTCGTCACAAAAGATCGGCCACTGGAGCCAAGAGAGCCCAATTCAGAAAAAAGAGAAAGTTCGAGTTGGGTAGACAAGCTGCTAACACTAGATTAGGTGCTAAAAGAATCCACAGTGTCAGAACTAGAGGTGGTAACCAAAAATTCAGAGCTTTAAGAGTCGAATCCGGTAACTTCTCCTGGGCCTCCGAGGGTGTTTCCAAGAAGACCAGAATCTCTGGTGTCGTCTACCACCCTTCCAACAATGAGTTGGTCAGAACCAACACCTTGACCAAGGCCGCTATCGTTCAAGTCGATGCCACTCCTTTCAAGCAATACTTTGAATCTCACTACGGTCAAACTTTGGGTAAGAAATCCAAGACTTCTGACGAAGAGCCAGTTAAGAGATCCAAGAAGGTCGAGAGAAAGTTGGCTGGTAGATCTTCTACCGCTTCCATCGAATCCGCTGTCGACTCTCAATTCGGTTCCGGTAAATTGTACGCTGCTATCTCTTCTAGACCAGGTCAATCTGGTAGATGTGATGGTTACATCTTGGAAGGTGAAGAATTGGCCTTCTACTTGAGAAGATTGACTGCTAAGAAATAAATACAACCATCTTCATAATATATATATACGTGTATATTTGTACCTCATAGTAATATCAAGACTTGATTCACTGGTCGGACGTAGCATCTGGGCTTGTCTTGGGGCGAATTTCCATTTGGCGAACGACCGTTTGGAGAATTCCATTCACTGCTCTCCGTTCAACGCTCTGGTTGATAGAGTATGTACTCATCTAGCTCTGCGTGCTCTACATCTGTCTACTGGTGTTGTCGTAAATCATACATTACTATAAATCATCTAATCATTCATTCATTCATGATATGGCCATCTTCAGTTAGTATAGATACTCAGAATTGGACAAATAGTCAGAAAAGGCAATAAGTTTATCCACATGTAATTCGGTACAGGTCTGTGTTATTTTTTTCATCATCTATTTGCTAGAATACATACATTCAGTGACAAAGAAAAGTTTTTCACCAGATGGTTAAATAGTGCTGTGGTAGTGTCCGACACGATGTTTTTAAAAGCTGGTGTAGCTTTGACAATTTGTTGTGCTGTAGAAACACACCATGTAATGAGGCTTGCTTCGTATCCTTGCCCTCTGGCAAACATATCATGTTTATTTTGCAGTTGTCTTTTTTCCCATTATATTTTGTCCTTCATTCACTTATTTGTGAAATTGGTATTTATTCAATTTGGCTTCATCTTTCGCAACCGTTACGATTAAATAAATACCAGTAAACTAAACAAAAAATTGAAAGCTATTCTTACGCAACATCTGTAGAAACATCTCCTAGCAAAGATAGTCATTCTCCATTAAATCTTCTCTTGTTGTATCAGCAGCAATTTTGAATGACTGAGTCATATAGTTCTTAACTCCTACAAACCTACCGTGAATATTACCAAGTGGAGTATTTTCATTGACAAGGTGGTATGAAGAAAGGCCATTATAAAAAGTATTGGAACTATATCTCCTAAATGCGTGTATCTAGAACGAAGGATGAAACATAACCACAGTTCATAAACGAACTTATGGCTAATATCCATGGTTATCATCGAAGCAGAGATATACTATAATTACTATCATATTAAAACAAATTTGAAATTAACTTTGAAGACTCCTGTTGAAATACAGGTAACATATTCTGGCCTTATTATTTTTACGAACGTCGTCCTCTTGCGACTTCCAGGTTATTCTTTTTAAGCAGCTCCGTATGGAAGAACCATCTCAAATGACGGAATGCGTCTTTGATATCTCTTTCTCTATTCCAGGGACTCCGCCCCTCGATCAGTTCTGAGTCTTTGAAGCCAAATAAATAAAACTTTCCTGCTGCCAAAAGCATATTATCAAGGTTGATGTAACCAAACTTTAGCCCGGCATCATGGATTATTTCGAGCTGGCGCTTGGCAAGTTCATAGACTTCCGTAGTCCAAGGAATCGGGTCGCTTTCAATGAACCTCGATATGATGGCCATTCCAGATTCCGGATCACCATCTTGGTATAGAAGTTCAATTTCTACTTCCCTGTGTTCCAAGTAGAGGTTATTGTACTCTGAAAACCGCTTGAGTCGGTCAATTGCTCTTTTTTCTTTGAGGTAATACATTTGGGCTTCCCTCTGGCTAGTTCTATTTGTAATTCCTTCTTTATGGTAATGTAGAAGATGAAAAATATCTGGATCATAAAGGTTTATAACCACAAACTCTTCGTCACCTATTGTGTCGAGAATCACATCTTTCAAATATTTGGCCTTGATCTTGTAGGAATATGAAATTGGTTCGTCAGTGTGAGACCTTAAATAGACACAGTGTTCCAGGTATACAACTTTGTGGACCGTCTCCGAAGGATGGGTTTCATGAGGAGAAACAATATCATAACCGCTGAAAGAAGAGCATTGAGTGGTTACATCCAGTCCGTCAATAGCTTGCAAAGACAAATGGATGGAATCAAAAATTTTGGAATATAGAGTTTGAATCTTCGCCCGTTTGGCTCTAGAGATAAAGTAGATTAACGCTTCAAGGAATGAAGGACAAGAGCTATTGACATTGAGGATACGGGCTCTGAAAGGAATGCAGAATTTCTTATTGAGTGGACCTGTCTTTTCACTCTCTTCAGCAGACAGGTCAACAAGGTAGTTATTTTCATAATAAGCTTGTTCTTCGGTAAACTCAACCAATATCAAATGGTAGCCGTCACACAGGATTCCGAACCGCAGGACCTTTGCAATCATATACGTTTGTAACTCTCTGATAGTTTCTCCGATTTCCCCATAGCATAATTGATCGATTGGTGGAGATGAGGTGTATTCTTTCGGAAATTTGAATGGTTTGGCGATCTTCACTACGCAAACATTCTTAACATCATGATTTCTAATTGTGAAGTCAGGAGGAAATGCAGGTGTTGTTTCTTGTGTCAGTGGGAGCAATGGAGAGTCATCTATGCACTCGATTGGATCATTCGAGACTCTCAAGTGCAAAGGATGAGCAATCAGATTTAGAATAATTTTCAAGGTGGAGGTTTCATCTTGTTCCAGCAGATTGTACATATACCGGGAAATACTCTCAAGTATTTTCTTATAGTAGCGAGTGTTCCGTGCGACCTCACATAATTCTTGTCTTATCTCATCATCTGGAATTTCACTGATAACTTGTGGTTCCAATGTGAGCTTTGAGTTTGCACTAGGTAAATTGTAAGTCTGTTTGGGTATGAATGGGACCCCAGTTTCTTCCTCTGTGTCATATACCAGCATTGGCATCGATATATAAAATTGGGACTGTTTCCAATTACAACAGAAAAAGGACTTTCCGAATAGGTTAAGAAAGTGGTTTTTATCAGATTTTGAATCATTGGAACGGGAAGATTTTGTTACATTATTGTAAGTAAAGAGATATGGCTGGGGAAATAATTTTCTGTAATCCAAGAATGTATAACTGTCGTTTTGATCTAGGTGGCGAGTTTTCCGAAGGATGGAAAAGTCTTGTCTCCAAAAAAAGAGAAGAGATATTGATTCCCAGAAAGATATTTTAAACCAAAACATACAGGCAAATACAACTGGGAGCACCAATATCAAAGCAAGTAGGAGAAGCGATGAAAAGGACATTATGTTGTTTTGGATATACTAAAAGTTTTGAAAATTACTGGATTTATATTTCATTTGCAGCAACTCAAAACTTTGACCTGCTGCACCCTGCATAAACAAAACCGAACAGATTATTTTCAAAAGATACCAATACTTACTGTGTTTAGCCTGTCCATGAGTAGGCGACATATGATAAAAGCTGTCAATTTATGCATTACCAGTTGTTCGAAACCATAGACATATCTAAGAATTAGAGAAACGTTTATGCTGGACAAGAGGCTACCAACATTGCCCTATACCATGGGTGAACCTCCAATAGTAGCATCGTGTCACAGGTATCTGAGGCCATAATTGCATATGTACATCCAATTTGACTACACTATCCAGCAAAAAAAATGAGTGTAAAGATGGTCCCTTGGCCCAGTTGGTTAAGGCGTGGTGCTAATAACGCCAAGATCGGCGGTTCGATCCCGCCAGGGACCACTCTACTCCAGGGCGTGTGGCGTAGTTGGTAGCGCGTTCGCTTAGCATGCGAAAGGTCTCCGGTTCGACTCCGGACTCGTCCATTTTTTTGCATTTTGCACCCATCACAATCATGTTGTTACTCCAGGTTCTTTTCCAAAAGTTAGTTGTAAAAGTCACGAGGCAATACAACACCCCGTTCCAGATGTTTCAGTCCATGTCGTTTATGTACCCATTGACTGTATGTATTTTTAAAAAACTTAACTAACGTAGGGCGTGCAGTATTTCGTCCAGCACCAGGACCTCTGGCCGTTTTTCTTTACCATCTTGGTCCCGCAGCTTGTAGTGTTGCTTTTGGTGTATATGGTTATGTATGTGACGGTTTTCCCGGCGTTGACGTTTGTCTGGGTGGTTTTCAGCGGCCCCATGGCCTTTTTCTATGCCTGGGTGACGGTTCTTCAGCAGAGCGGGTTGATAGCCAAGATGCTTGTCACGACGTTCTTGCTCCCCGAGATCCAGCAGACCACGTTCGACGCCATGCTCTCGCGCGAGGGCTTGGATGAGTTGGTGATGAGAGGTAAGTTAAGAAGAATCGTCAAAGTGCCCTTCATTGCCAAATTCTACAACTTGATCTGGTCGTTGCCCGGCTACCTCGTGTTGCCGTACGTCATTGCTCGCGGCATTGGTCTCTTGTTGATCAGCTCGATCCCGATTGTGGGGCCATTTATTGTGATCTACTTAAACGCTCCAATGAAGGCCATATCCTCTCACAGCAGGTACTTCGCCCTCAAGGGCTTCGACGAGCGGCAGATCAGAGCGTTCTACAGGGCCAGGAAGGGGCAGTACTTGGGCTACGGCCTCGTGGCCAACCTCTTGGAGTCGGTTCCTGTATTAAGTATATTGTTCATGTTCACTAATACCATTGGCACAGCGCTATGGGTGGTAGATATTGAGCATGGCACAGTCTAATATAAGTAAATGTTGTCGACGCATCCGAACCCGGCGGCCACGCCACCTTCGTTGCTGGAGCTGAACTTGGATCTCAACAACCAGCCGGCGTTCTTGTTCTGCTTGATTTCGCCGGAAACTTCGTCAAACACGAGAATGCCAAAGATCCCAAGCTCGCTGATGATGTCCTCGTCGTACACCTCGTTGTTGCGGATGAGCTTGTTCTTGTGGGTAGGCGGCGTGATGAGCTCCATCAAGACGTATGCGCCCCAGTCCTTCTCGTCCACGCTTTTGAGGAACCCGGGGATGTCTTCCTTGTAGACGTTGTTGCCGCCGCCCTCTCTCTGCGGCTTCAACACGTAGTTCTGCGGCGACTCGAACGCCAACTTCTTGGCCAATTGGCCCTGCTCGGTGTCGTCGAGCGGGTAGATCTTGACAAACGTCGAGCGGATCTCCTCGAGCTGGTCCTCTTCCGCGTCAGAGAGGAACTTGGCGAGAACTGCCTTGTCGGTCAACTCCTGCTGGATCTTCTTGGTGCCTGCCAATTGGGTCAAGATCGAAGGACACTTGATGGCGAGAGTGTTCTCCAAGTACAACCGGGCGTCCCAGTTTGCGGGGTTGATCTCGTAGTCGGACGGCGCGTAGCCCGACCGGTAGTACACCACCGAGACCTCGTCCATGGTGGACTTGATGTACAATTTCTGCTGGCTGATGGTGGTTTTCTCCACTACCTCCTCCAACGTGAGTCTGTAGCTCTTGATGCCGTGCGCCAACAACGCGTACTCGACGTGGCGCTGGTCGAAGCAGTTGCGCTCGTTGGGCTGCACAATAAAGAGCACCACCGACTTGGTGTTGTCGGTTTCGCCGTTATAGTAGTAGTTACCGAGCGCCAACCCGTGAGCGATCTCCTCTGCCGAGCTGGAGATCGGCAACTCGTCGTCATCGTAGTACTTGCGGGCGTACTCCGGGTCGTAGGCACCGCTCTTGTTCAAATAGTTGTGCAATAACGGCGTCTTGGATGCGAGCCCGCCAAACGACACACTGATGGTGTTGAATTCGATTTGCTTGATCTCCGAAACAGCCCCCGACTCGTGCAACATGTAGTCGGACCGGAAGATCCCCAACGATAACGGCTGCACCTGCTTGCCGCCGTTGGCTTCCAAACTTTTCACATACACTTCGTACAATTTGCCAGTGAAGTCGGCATCAAACACCGACAACTGCTTGATTTTGTCGGAAAGCCACTGGATGTCCTTCGACACGACGTTGGCGTACAACTCGTTGTAGGTTTTCTGCACGCTGACGGCCCTGTCGAACAGGGCCCGGGGAATCGGCGTGGGAAAGAGCGTTATTGGGGCATTATTGACGCTGAAATTCTGGAAATTGGGCGGGTACATCACAAGCCCGTTGGCAAGACACCATTGCAACGTCTTGTCGAGCACATCCTCCTGCTGGGCCGCGCTGAGCACGGGGAAAGGTTTGGGCAGCGCCATAGCTTGAATTTCTAATCACTATGGCGTGCATATAGATGGTGCGATAGCGGCCCGGCTTATCGGTGATTGATACGGATTTTGGCGGCTGGTGGGCGGCGGTGACACCACAGATGACACTAGCACAGTGGGCCATGGGTGCCACCTTTCGGCGGCTCTCTGACGGACCAAATTCATTTTTTCACATGTCACGTGCTCGCGTGACTGCTCACCTGCCAGCTATACTCGCTGAAAAAAAATCTCTTTCACTACATAGACAAAAAAGTATGTACCGCCCAAGA
The DNA here is from genome assembly GCA_039762375.1 of Keqinozyma sinolaborantium. Classification (NCBI taxonomy): domain Eukaryota; kingdom Fungi; phylum Ascomycota; class Pichiomycetes; order Serinales; family Debaryomycetaceae; genus Keqinozyma; species Keqinozyma sinolaborantium. The sequence goes on along the minus strand of JAQRFW010000045.1, from coordinate 30,671 downwards.
TCCCCCACGAATTTGAGTGATATCCCCTGAACAACCGCACATATCGACACAGCAGACCGTCCAAAGAAACCGCTGAATTTGGAGCTCCGAAGCCTTTTCCTCGATGATTTTAAACCCACTGAAAAATTACGTATCCAACGACCCTCCGTCGAAATGGTCAATTTTCCCCTGAAAAACGCTTGCAGTCAGCGCTTGTAGCATTCCCGTTGGCTGTGTGAAGTTCTGCGGCTCCCACTCTCTGTTGTGGTGAATTTTTCACCCATATACTAACTGTCAGTGAAATACTTAGCTGCCTACTTATTATTGGTTAACGCCGGTAACGCTTCCCCATCTGCTGCCGACATCAAGAAGGTCTTGGAATCCGTCTCCATCGAAGTCGATGACGAGAAGGTCGCCAAGTTGATCGCTGAGGTCGAAGGTAAGAACGCTGAAGAGTTGATCGCTGAAGGTAACGAGAAGCTCTCCTCTGTCCCATCTGGTGCTCCAGCTGCCGCTGGTGCTTCTGGTGCTTCTGCTGGTGCCGCTGACGCCGCTGAAGAAGCTGCTGAGGAAGCCGCTGAAGAGTCCGAAGACGATGACATGGGTTTCGGTTTATTCGATTAGATTAATCTGGTTGTATCATAAAATAATATAACGTTATAATTCATCGTACTCCATGTGTCTTCTCATGCCGTTGGGATTGCCGAAAACGAGGTTTCTGGCTTCCAACATGGCCTTGTCGAAGTCTGGATCGCTACCACTATATAGATTGTCCCGCTTGCGGCTGCCGTCTTTTCTCTGAGCGGCCTCGGAGTCGAGCCACTCGATGAACCCGTCCGACACCGGGATGTCGTTGTTCTGGTGAAGCGTGGTGAGCTTGTCGAACTTGTGCTTGAACTCAGACTCCGAATCGATCGAGTTCTCGACAAATTGCCTCTGGAGGATCTTCGCCACCTCTACAGGGTCCTCGAACTTGCGGGGAGCGGCCGGGATCTTGATCTGGGTGCTGGGCTCGAACTGGTGTACGAGCTTCAAGTCCTCAAAGAGATTGAACACTCTCACCTTGGCGTCAGCGCTCAAGAAAGGAAGAGCGCCGGTCAACTGTCTGTAGCCGAGCGACTGGTCACCGTCGAAGTACCTGGTTCTGAAGGAGTCGTTGGCGGTCAACGCATGGATGATGCCCAAAATCCGTTTTTTGATCACATCTGGGGTAACTTTAGAGTGGAGCTCGTCGAACAAAAACCCGATGTACGACGCAGGCTGCACCGCCAAGAAGCCCTGGACGGCCTCGGCGTTGTTTCTGAGAGCCGAGAGCGTTATTCTGTAGATCTGGTCGACGATGTCGGTGCTGGCGTGTTTTTTGGTCAACAGGTCTAGGGCCTCAAAGAGGCCGGAGTCGGCGGTGATTTTGACGCCAAACTCGAGATCGTGGCTCAATTCGCCAAGCGCGTCGAGCGCGAGGCCCAACCGGTGGTCGTTCGAGTCGTCGTTGTCGTAGGCGATGATTTCGTTGACAGCATTTCCGTAGCTGGCGAGCTCGGACTCACTCACTTTTGGGGCGGAGGACGCAGGCTTTTCCGGCTGGTCTTCGACAAGCACCACGCCGTGCTCCTCTTCGGGGGCCATGAACTTGGCCTGCTTCTCTCCGGTGTTGACGTCCATTCTGACGTGGAGGCCGCCGGGAATATCTTGACCTTCTCTGATTACTTGCCACTCGTGGGAGGGACGGAAAATTCTGGGGTAGCAGTCGTTGTCACTAGCGCAAATGAGGTCCTGGGGGTCGACAGCAGAACCGAAAATGCTCACCAAATAAAATGCTAGGCAGAGAAGAGTGGCGTTCATGAACTTCGCAGACTAAAATAGAAATAGATGCAGAAACCGTTGAAACTCGCATGGATGCAAATCACCGAGCAAGTAAAATCAGAAGCGTTGTATCCTACAAGGTTGCACCCCACTTGATAACTAATCAAACGTACAATTAGTGTATTAGTCTATAATCATTACTGAGATTTTTCCAAGGCCTGTTCGACGTCCTTGATCAAGTCCTCGGTGTCTTCGATACCGACGGACACTCTGACCAAGTCGTCGTAGACACCGTTGAGCTCTCTCTCGGCCTGGGGGATTCCGCCGTGGGTCATGACGGCTGGAACTTCGACCAAAGACTCGATTCCTCCCAAGGACTCAGCCAAAGTGAACAATTGGGTGGACGAGGTGAAGAGCGAGGCGGCTCTGGCGCCGCCCTTGATTCTGAACGACACCATACCACCGCCAAGACCGTCTCTGTGCTGTCTGAGGACCACGTCGTGGTTGGCGTGGGTCTTCAAGCCGGGGTAGTTGACGGCAACCACATGGGGGCTGGCAGCCAAGAACTCGGCGATCTTCTGGGCCGAGGTGGCGGCCTGTCTGACACGCAAGTGCAAGGTCTTCAAGCCTCTGTGGGCCAACCACGAGTCGAAGGGCGAGGGGACCGAGCCAATGGCGTTCTGCAAGAATCTGAGCTTGTCGTGCAACTGGTCGTCGTTGACGGCCAAAACACCCATGACCACGTCGGAGTGGCCGTTGATGTACTTGGTGACGGAGTGCACGACGATGTCGGCGCCGTGGTCCAACGGGTTGGACACATATGGCGACAAGAAGGTGTTGTCGACCACCAACAAGACCCGGTTGCCGGTGCTGGCCTCGTGGTCCTTCAAGATCTGGGTCACCTTGGCGATGTCGGTCACCGACAAGGTGGGGTTGGAGGGCGTCTCCAACCACACCAACTTGGTGTTGTCTCTGAGAGTGGCTGCAAGGTCTTTGGCCAAGTCCGGCACCAACTCGGCCTCGACGCCGTGCGTGGGGGCCACCTTGGTGAAGTATCTGTGGGTGCCGCCGTAGATGTCGCCGGAGGAGACGATGTGGGAGTTGACAGGCAACGACTGGATGATCAAGGCCGTGGTGGCCGAACCGGAGCCCAATGCGATGGCATATTTGGCGTGCTCCAACGAGGCGACGGCCGCCTCGAAGTTGTCTCTGTTGGGGTTGGCGGATCTCGAGTACTCGTAAGCCCCGATCGGCTTGGTGGGCTCGGACTGGGCGAAGGTGGTCGATAAAGAAACCGGCTCGATAACGGCGCCGGTGTGGGGGTCGATGGGGGCACCCACATGGATGGCTCTGGTGCCGAAGCCGAGTTCTTGGGTCTGTTCAATAGTCATGGTAGCCGATAATAAGTTGAATTATCACTGATTTAGAAGGTTGGACTTGAGGTCTTCGGAAAAAGCGATGCTTATAAAGAAAAAATTGTGGCTCAAATTTCTTTTGACCGTTTTCCGTCAGTTTGTCAGCCGGTCAATAAATGCCGTATATTAATCGTGACCGGCCTTGGCGCTGGCCGCCACCTGCAGACCCTTGTAGATGTTCTCGTAGACTCTGGTAGACCCCTGTAGACTGTGGTGGCACAGTTCCTGCAGGTAGCCGGGGTTTGCAATGTGTGTAGCCACACTGCCAATCGGGCCTACATATATTAAATACTAGTGTTGACGATGGCCCGGATCGACTCGAGGAAAAGCTGCGTAATGGCGCCCGCGTCCGATCCCGCCTTCTCGCGGTTGACCGAGAGCACGAGCCCCAAGCCCTCGGACGTAGCCACCGTGTTCAAGGCCACTAAACTGTAGGGCCCCAAGTTCTGGCTGAAAAAAGCGTCCTCGAACTTCCACGAGTCGGTGCTGTACAGCAACTCGCCGATGTCCGTGACCTCCACGAACTGGAGGTGCTCGGTCTTCTGCTCGGGGTCCTCGAAAAGCTCCGGCCCAATGTACTTAGTAAACCCGTACGACTTGTTGGTCTCTTCGGTCTGGATCTCCTGGTTCAACTGGCCCGAGAACTCCTCAATTGACGCCACAAACTCCTTCACCGTAGTAGGCTCGTCCTCTGGCGACTTCTCCGCCAAGTGGTTGGGCACCACCAACTGGTACCTCAACACATCGCCAATATCTGGGTAGTACGAGGACCCAGAAAGCAAAACCGACGAAACCTCGTGCTCACCCAGACCAGTAACGACCTTGTGGGCGCTGTGGTTGATCACAACCGCCAAGAGAGCGATCAACGAGGTTCCGTGGTCGTTGCTGAATTTATTCAAGGCTGCAAGTTCCTCTTTACTTAAACGAGCGAGTTCGTACTCCGTGCCGTAGCCTTGCACCGGCAGCGTGAGCGAGCTCTGTAGCGCATTGAGGCTGTCCCGGTTCACGATATCGATGACGTCGGTGGGGCCGGGATTCAATTCAGGAAGTGTGTCTTTGGCAGTTTCGTAGTCGAACAACTCTTCAACAAAGGCAGAGCTGGGGTCAAATTTATGGAATTGCTCCAAGAGACTAGAATGGAATTTCTGTCCCACAGAAGGGTCCGCCAACGTGTGGTTAAATATAATGCTTAGATATTGTTCAAAAGGTGTCTCATGCACTAACAACCTCCAGAACGGCTTTTCAATGTTTATGTCAACTGGAGTTTCTCCAAGCTCCTTTAATTCACCAACACCGAACTCTTTGGAGCTCGTGAATTTCACCACATCCTCGAAGTCTATTTTGGGAACTGGTCTAATAACAAAATTGTTCCAATCGTCTTGGATTTGGTCACCGACCTGAAATACGTTGGACGACAAGAGCGGATCTTTGGCCAACAAGTTTCTGAGAGCGGAGGAAATGATGGACCGATCCAATTGTCGGTTGTACCGGACTGTGAGGTTGAAATTGGGGTACACTCTTTGAGCTTGCAAAGAAAGATAGGCGCTTTCGAAACCATTGACGGTTCTCAAATGCCTGCCTAGCACAGAGAAATTGGACTTAAGAACTGACATATATTATTGAACTGAAAGAAGAGGGAGTATTAAATATTAGATTAGTAAATTAAAGTTAATTCATGTAGCTTGCGCAAAGGTCAGTTGGTGAATTTGGATATGGTTTGGTAAACGAGTTTCTCGTAGGCGTCAGCATAGACCGATCCTGGTGCTAGCTCGCTGTCGAGAATTGCATTGACCCTCTGGAGATCTTGCTGGGGAATTTCAACATTGAATTCCTTAGCAATAGAAACACCAATATTGATGCCACCTTTGGGAGTTCCTGCCACAGAGTGACTGAAGGAAAGACTGATCCCCAAGCTCTGACTGAAGAACGCATCGACAATTTCCCACTTACCGGCTTTGGCAACAAATACCCCGGCATTAGAGATCTCGAACGTTTCTTTGGTTTTCGACTTGGTTGCAGTGGGCTTTAAATAATCGTAGAGATCAAGCCAATTGAAAAACTCAATTTTTTTGGTGTTGTACCTGGTAGCAATGTCGTGGTTCATGTGGGCATTGACTCTCTTCAGAACCGCCAACAAGGTCGAGGGGTCGTTGTTGGGAATAGGGTCAAAAATTGGGTAGCATCCGAATGCACACAACAGGAACTTCAACTCCTCTTCCAACTCGGGATAGTACCGTCTGGCAGAGATAGGGAGCACCGACATGACCGAGAGTTCATCATGTGTGTACTTCTTGAGGAAAGTCTCCTGGAGACAGTAGCCTGCAATCGATTGCAATAATGGAGTGATGGAAATACCATTCTTGCGAGAAACCGTCGCCAATTGCGCCACGGTTTCGGCTGGTAGGCTGAACAAGAGGGGGTCTGGATCGGTACACCGCTCGTGCTCAAGCTCCACTACCGGGTGTTTCTTGATATCGGGGTAGAAAGGAAAAAGCAGGTTCCAGTAGCTGATGACTGATTTTGGCAAGACTTCCGAGAGAATGATGGAAAAACGCTGGTAGAAAGAGCCCGTGTGCATTCCGGAGGTTCGAGACGATGCCTCGGTCAAGGCGGGCAACGAGTCCTTCTGCTTTTGGTAGTCAAACAAGACCGGTTCAAACTCTAAAGCTTGGGATTCAAGATCTCCCAAGATCTTGGTCAACTCCAAGAAAAAGTGTTTTCCCGACTGCCCGTCGAGGAACAAGTGGCAGTTGTACATGGTGATGTACTGGGCGTCGCCGTCCTCGTAGACCCGAATTCTCCACGTGGGCTTTTCGGTGTTGGTGGGGCACTTCTGGCTGTCGATACTTTTCAAAGCGGCTTTATCGAAGGGCCCTTGGTGGAAGCTGACGACGTCGTCGAACAAAATGGTGGCGGCCGGCCGCAACACGAAGTTGCGGTACTTGAGCTTGCGGTCGTCGGCGGCGGAGCCCTCGGTCCTGAAGGCGTTGCAGGCGAGATTTGGATACTTCAGCAAGAGCGCTTTCAAAGCCTGGGATAAAAGCGGCCTGTCGACGCTGTGGTTGAAGCGGGCGGTCAACTGGAAGTTGTTGTAGAGGTCGTACATGGTCCGGGCCAAGTAGTAGGTCTCGAAGCCATCGAGCGTCCGCTGGTGGCTGGGAAGAATACTCATGAAAAATAGGAGAAATAGGGGAACAGTTTCTAAATAATGTCGTTCATTCGTCTATACAGTGCTAGTCCTGCAACTCGTCCAAAAAGCTCGGGTTGTTGGACAACTTACTCTTGAATTTGTCCCACCAATTGTCGAAGGCTTTCATGGGGACCTTTCCGGCGCCGTCGACAAACGACCCCAAGAAATTGTACGCATGCGACACGATCTTGTTGGCCAAGACCGCCACCTGGTCCGGGGCCTGCGGCACTACTGGCTTGCGGGCCGGCACCAAGGCCGAGGAGTTGCCGGCGGATTTGGCCTTTTCCTGGGCCAATTGGATTTCCGCCTGGTCCGTGGGCTCGATCGAGAGCCCGATGTTGATGGTGTAGGCGTCGGAGGTGTCGATGACGTCGTCCTGCATGATGGCGTCGGCGTCCACGGGCTTGGCGGTGTTGTTGAGCTTGTAGATGCCCGAGGGCTTGAGCGGATTGAGCCCGCCCAAGAGCTTGAACTCCTGCGAGTTGGGGAGCTGGAAGTAGATCAAGGCGGTGTAGTTGGGGTCGGTGAACTCGGTCTGCGGGAGAAGAAAGATGGCGATGTGGGAGATATTGGACGCATTGGGGATGCTGATGACGTATTTGGACGGCTCCACCTGCGCCGCCAACTGCATGGGTCTTCCCGAGCACACGGCGCCAAACATAGTCCTGAGCAAAAGTCCGCTTTAGTCGAGTTCCGCACAGCTCATCTGAAAATCTGAAAAATTTCACTATACGCTTTTTTAGCAAAGGCTTGCTAACCGGGCGTATAGAGGGCGATTAAGAAGATGGCGGTCCGGCGCTGCTTGCAATTGCTTGCAGTACGCCGATGGGCCGCGGTCGATACGATCGTCCTATAGCAAAAACGTTGAACATATTTTCCATCTTTCGTGCTCATATCGACAAAAGATGAATATGGGAAAGATACCTCGTGACATTAGACCTCTGTAGCGACCCAGGACGTAGCGCACCCGCCGAACACCGCCACCACGGCAGCGGCGTCGTCGTAGACCAAATTTAGGCGCCCAAATACCACCTCGTCGCCCACGGCCCGGCCACAGTTGCCGTGCTCGCCCCAGCCCCACGCGTACACCTTGTTGGCCGACACCACGAGGCCGTGCTCGCTGCCCACGGCCCACTGGTCGATGCGCACGGCCCCGGGGTACTGCTGGCGGTGGCTGAAGTTGCCGTACGACTCGATGGTCTGGCCCGCCGCCACATGCACCGACGACCACATGGCGCGGAAGGTCAGCCCCGGAGGCGCCGCCACGTCGCACGCGTGCTTGCCAAAGCCCCGGACCCGGCCCTGCAGCCGCACGAAGGTGGTGTCCTTGCCGAGCTGGAACTCCTCGACCGGCACGCCGAAGTCGAGCCGCGTGGGCGTCCGCAAGCACGTCTGGCGGGGGCCGGAAGCCTCTAGGCGGCCCAACTCGCCCTTGCGGCCGTTTCCCCAGCCGTAGAGCGAGCCGTCCGTAGTTTCCACTATCGTGTGGCCCATGCCGCTCTGGAGCGCCGCCACAGCGAACGGAACGGCCAAACGAACCAATGGCGTCTGTGTGACGGTCCCGAGCCCCAACTCGCCCCTGGCGCCGGCCCCACAGACGTAGACGGCCCCGAGCTCATCTACAAGCACTGAAAAATCCCACCCACACGCCACGTGCGTCCACTTGCAGGTGTGTGCCACCTCCGTGAATACCGCGAGCGTCTCTGGCGCCGGCTGGGCGCACTGGCCCTTGGAATTGTCGCCGGCGCCGAACACAGCGCCGTTTTTCAACCGCACGAGCGTATGGTTGCCGCCACAGGCGACCTGGGCCGGGGGCGAGGCCAAACGCGGCGAGTCGCCGAACACGCACGCCGCGAGCACGTCGGCGTCGTCGGCGTGGCCCACGCCGAGCTGCGAGCGCCCGTTGCTGCCACAGGCTAGAAGCGAGAACATATTTAAACCTACAGCGAGACCCGAACGCCAGCGATACCAGCAGCCAGATCGGCGCCAAGCGAGGCCCGCGGCGCACCGCTCTACAGGCCTGCACCGCTCTACAAGCCGCGGCGCCGTATAGGCGGCCCATTATGTATGCACAGTAGGAGTCTCACGTGACGCTTGACAGCGCCGAAAATTTTCGAGGCTAAGTTTCACGCTGGCTCGTCACATTCGCTACATGAATAGAGTAATTTCCGGCACGCTTGCCCTTGCGGTTGTGGCCGCTTCGCTCCTTTTGATCTTCCAGGCGTCCCCCGTGGCGCAGATGCTCGAGATCCCGTGCGTGGGCCGGTTTTTGGGCGCCAAATCGCCCGAGTATGGCCAGATGGGCCAGGTGCAGTTTGGCGACGAGCAGTTTGTGCGCCGTGACGACGACGATGAGGACGACGAGAACAACACGTTCGCGCTGCAGCGCGAGCTGTTGAGCAGCTACATCGCCTCATTGTTCCCGTCGTCGGGCTCCTCCAGCAGCTTTTCCACCAGTTCGACCTCCTCGAACGACGGCCCGTCCGCCGCCACGTTCGACTTCAGCACCGGCACCGGGCGGCGTAGCGACTTCTCGTCGGCTCCGACGTCGTCGTCTTCCTCTTCGAGCTCCAGTTCGAGCTCTTCATCTTCTTCGAGCTCTTCATCTTCATCATCTTCGAGCTCCAGCTCCACCAGCTCGTCACCCAGCACCGAGCCCTCTGCATTTGTGCCCTCGGCGTCGCCCAGCTTCTCCGACACCAGCTCGCCCAGCTCCACCGCTGATACCTCTACTGATACCACCTCCACCTCTGATACCACCACCTCCAGCCTGAGCTCCACCACCTCGCCCAGCGAGTCCGAGCACGTCACGACCATCTCGTCCGACGACAACGGCAGCGTGGTGGTCGTGACCAAGACGTCGCTCGTGTCGAGCCTGGCCACGCCCACCGGCAACAGCAGCAGCTCCGGCGGCTTGAGTCTGACCAACAAGATCGTGGTCGGCGTGGTGGTCGGCGTGGGCGGGTCGATCTTGCTCGGGTTGGCGGCGCTCTTCTTCATTATCAAGAGAAGAAACCACCGCGACTCCCAGAACGGCAGCTGGACCTTCTGGCGCAAGGACGAGAAGGAGCCCCAGGACGAGTTCTTGACTGGCGAGCTAGGCGTCAGAGACAGAAACATCAACCAAGGCTCCAACTTTTGATAGAAATGAATACTTTACGAGTACATTGTAGATTTGGTCCGGACCATTGCCTAGACCAAGTGACAGCTTGATGCGTTAGCCGACTGCAGGGACCAATTGCGGCAAGTGTCAAATATCACCCCCAATGGGGATTTTAGGTTTCTGGAGTCCTTGCCCACCACCTTAAGGTTTGAGACATTTGTGGTGGCGAACACAAGGTTCTATGGTCCACCTTAGTCGTCTAGCTAAGCGAGCTGCGATCGCCGACCCTATTCCCCGATCGGGGCGGGACCTGCATGCAGCTGCATAGACGGAGAAATTTCCCTTGGTCGTCAGACCTAACTACACCCCCAACGGCTCACCCCAGACTTTCCTGCAAGGAGGTCCGGCCCATGTCTGAGTAGTTTAATTGCTTCGGAACTCCAATGCACGGTCCAAGACGTCACCAACTTTAATGTTTTGTGTGATAAACTTACCGGAACTCCGCATATTTTGGCTGCTCTGAGACATTTGTCCTGCACACCCACCAAGGGATCGTAATTTCTGAGACAAAAACAAAATTTGCGACATACTTACTTGCTTTAATTGTCAGGTTTCTGATTTTGTTAATTAGTTAATTACTTATCCCTAAGCTTTTCCTCAAACAACTCATTATTCATTCCTCTTTTTCCCTATCCAATTTGACGAGTGAAATATTGCCCCAATTGACTTCTTTTTGTCACACCCTCATCAAGCCTTTTAAACCGTCAAATCGGTCCAGCTGAAATGGTTACCATTCCAGAAATGTTAAACCACTCTGACTCCTCAGAAGATGGAATCCCAAACTCGCTCAAACCCAACAGGATGAGTCGAAGCAAGGTTTCTTCGTCACCAGAGGACAAGTCTCCAGAACACCGTCCCGATTCGGTTGCGACCAACATATCCAGTAGTTCCGACTCGTCCACCCCGATGTCGTCCGAGATGTCCTCGCGCCCGTCTTTGTCGTCCAGCTCGGAAACCTCGTCCTTGACGTCTTTCCCACCGTCAAAAATGCAAAAGATTCTAGCACCACATAATTCCGCTCAGCTTAGAGCCAATTCCGCCCGGAATAGACCCAGTCCCACCCAACCTGAATCCACACAGTCGCCCACAACGCCAGAGGACCCAAAGTCGCAGGTGCCCAAGAGTAAAATCAACCAGAAGTTTCTCACCAGAAAGCTAGTTCAGATAGCAATCCGGCGGAAGTCGGCCAATCTGGCGCCCAAGTTCTCGACTGCCGACCACCCCAACTCTAAGCTTCACATTAAGTCGCTCGAGGCAGGTTTGCGGGTGAAATTAACGCTTGCATCGGACATGACGTCGCTATACAATGCCTTGACCCCCCACACCACCAGAAAGCGGCTCTTGAACGTTTTGCGGAACCCCGAAGACACCAGCAGCAAGACCGTGATGGGAAACGACAACTACTTGAGCGACATCAACCTCAGCACCAAGCCAGTACAGTTGATCGACAACAATTTGGTAAACTTGCTGGGATTCTCCAATAAGGTTTTGAAAAGCTTCAAACTCAACAAGACCCATAAAACCAGCGACAGCACAGACAACAGCCCGCTCCCCACGTTCAACTCGCTCAACACCGCCGTGCACTCGTTGTTTGGCCTTCATGAGTACTCGCTCGTGAGAATCACTAGATCCACCACCACCGACTTCGAAGGGTCGGTTCTCCTCAAGTTTGAAACCTCCATGCCCGGAGACTTCAGCCTTATTGACGATAATGACTTTACTGACGACTTTTTACATTCATTAGGAAAACCCCATGACGACCCCGGTAACCTCTTTATCAAAAAAGTGGTGGCCAGACCAAGGTATAAATCGGACATGAAGATATACATCATCCCTGGACAAATCAATTGCTCTTTGTATGTGGACAAACGCATGTTGGAGCGTGATTTGGTCAATGGGGTGGTGGACCTCGACAGTCCTAGTGCCAAATCCATCATATGTGGGTTTGATCCCCAAGATGTGGTAGACAACTACAAAAACCTTGTGGCCTTGACCAACGAAACTTCAAAGACCTCTTACAGCTCCTTCTCGGCATCCAGTACCAATACAGGCTACGGGAAACAACCGAACCAATTGCCACCATTTAAACCACAGCTGCAGTCGGCCGCTTATTACGGGCCCGGTCACACCTCCGTGGCTCATGGTGTTGCAAGTGATATGGACAATAGGATGCCGATCACTAAGAATACCTCTGGGTACTACCCAGAATACAGTCCTACAAAGCTCCCACCGTTAGGTAACGGGTTCAAGTAACTCCTAACAAGGGGCACACCTGTTGCGAAAGAGGTGAAGGGCTACGATTATACCAAGTGTCATTTACCATTTATTTTTATCAAAACAGCCTGTAATATAGCAACTCGAGATTCACAATACACGTCATGATTAAACGCTTAAAGCAACGTTCTCCTCGTTAATGTACTTGCTGAATGGCTTCAAGGCCTCGGCAACGTCCTTGTTGACGAATTTTTCGGTTTGCTGAGGAGCTCTACCCACGAAGGTGGAAGGGTCCAACAACTTGTCCAAGTCATCCCAGATTGGCTTGAAGTATTCGGTCTTTCTGACTCTTTCGATCAAGTCGTTGTCACCACCTTCCTGCTTGACCACAGCACTGGCTTGGTGCGACAACACTCTGATCTCCTCGTGGCAGTCTTGTCTGGAACCACCCTTTTCGACCATGGCCATGATGATGTTCTCGGTGGCCATGAAAGGAAGCTCGGCGTTGATTCTTCTCTCGATGACCTTGGGGTACACCACCAATCCACTGCAGATGTTGTTCATGGTGGACAACAAGATGTCGGCGGTCAAGAAAGCAGAGGGAAGCGAGATTCTTCTGATGGCAGAGTCGTCCAAGGTTCTCTCGAACCATTGCACAGACGAGGTCTGGATGGCGTCACTCAACAAACCACCCAAGTGTCTGGATAAAGAACAAACTCTCTCACATCTCATAGGGTTTCTCTTGTAGGCCATGGCGGAAGAACCAATTTGGGACTTCTCGAAAGGCTCTTCGACCTCCTTCAAGTTGGCCAACAATCTGACGTCGGTAGCGAACTTGTGACAGGTGGCACCGAAAGAGGCCAAGGGAGACAAGACGTCGATGTCGATCTTTCTAGAGTAGGTTTGGCCGGTAACGGGGTAAACGTGCTCGAAGCCCAACAACTTGACGACGGTCTCGTCCAAGAGCTCGACCTTGTCGTGGTCACCGTGGAAAAGAGACAAGAAAGAGGCCTGAGTACCAGTGGTACCCTTGACACCTCTGAGGCCAATGTCGTTTCTGGCTCTCTCCATGTTTCTCAAGTCCCACAACAACTCCTGGATCCACAAGGTGGCTCTCTTGCCGACGGTGGTCAATTGAGCGGGCTGGAAGTGGGTCCAACCCAAGACGGGCAAGTCCTTGTATTTCAAGGCAAACTTGGCCAATCTGTCGATGACGTTGACCAACTTGGGGATCAAGATGTCGTAGGCGTCTCTCAAGAAGATCAAGTCGGCGTTGTCGGTGACGAAACAGGAGGTGGCTCCCAAGTGAATAATTCCGGCGGCATCAGGACAGACATTACCGAAAACATGGACGTGGGCCATGACATCGTGTCTGACGATGGCCTCCTCCTTGGCGGCGGCGGCGATCTCGTCGTCGGAGATCTCCAAGTTGGCCTTCATCTGCTCAATGGCTTTATCGGTGATGATATCCAAACCGACTTGCTTCTCAGCAATGGCCAAATTCAACCACAATTTTCTCCAGGTGGAGAATCTGTTTCTCAAGGAGAACACCTTGGACATCTCCTCGGACGCATATCTGGAGGACAAGGGGGTAGAGTATTTATCGTTGTCAGACATAGTGGTATGTTAAAATAGATGAATGAAAAATTAATTGACTTCTCGCGATGCGTGTTTGACTCAGTAGAATGGCCGGGGTCCAACGGAGTCACGGGGCCGGGTGGCCGAAGGGAAGGCGCCGGGTCGTACGATGGGAAGTACAGGGCTTTGTGTCTTTAGTGGGATGCTCCAAAGGGCTCTTTGGACGGGATTTACGTTGTTCTATGAGTAGATTTTGAAGGCTGATTTGAAATTTAACAATGCTTCAAGTGGCCGATTCCATGAAAACCCAGGCTAATGTCTGATTCGGAGTGTTGCTGAGTCTGTGAGATAGGACGAAGAGGTACACGGCCAGCCGTAGCACCAATTTGTAGGATGTAGCTCACTTTCAACCTTCTAAGACGAATGAGCTCACTTTAAAAAAGAGCTCTAGTTTAAGAGAGAATGAGCTCGAGTTAAACAAGGACACTAGGCCAGCTCGCTCACGCCGGCGCGGGGGACGGGTCTGGCGACGGCTCCGTAGACTGGGCCTCGTTGTCGTCGTTTTCGTTTTCGTCCTCCGCGTTCTCGGCGTCCTCCTCCAAGTTCTGGTCCTCCTCGTTCTGGAGAAACAACAAGTACACCGCGCCCTTGAACAAGGTGTACACAAGTCCGATCTTCATCTCCAAGTTGCGAAGGTTCTCCAAAAGAAGCTCGGCCTTGGAGTCGTCCTGGCGAGACGTCAACTTGAGCATCTCGTCGTTGAGGGTGCGGAGCTGCGTGGCAAGGAGCTGGTACTGCGCCAAGATCTGGGCCTCAATGGGCGCAAGACCGGCGGCCAGCATGTAATCAGTGGTGTATATAGACATAAACAACAAAGTGAAATTTGCACGAATCGCAACCATCTGAAATTATGCCAGACATCTCCCAATCCAAGGCTGACGAAGCCGCCAAACAGGCCAACACCAACGACACGGTGCCCCCACACTTGCAGGCCCGCAAGTTGATAAGAAAACAGAAGACCCTGGGCGAATTGAAGTACAAATTGTGGGTTGCTGGACACAGCGCTTGCTTAGCCTTCGGCACCATCTCGCTCATTTTCCAGGTCTTGTGGTTGCCCAACAAGTGGTACATCAACTCGATCTGCTACCGGCTCTCGCTCCTCGGGTCGGTGGTGGCGCTCGTGACCACCATGTCCCACAAGTTCGGGTTGACGTACCTCCCGGAGCCCACATCGCTTATGGCGCAACAGAACTTTCAGTTTGTGATTTTGGGCGCCGTGTGGGCCGTCACCTTCAAGAGCGTGCTCAAGCTCATCCCGTTCTACCTCCTTGCGGTGTTGCAGCTCGCAGACAACCGCAAATTGTCGGCGGTGTTGGGCCAGCAGGACTTGCTTGCGTCCGTGATCGCCTACGACGAGCTTGCGTTGATCGTGTACTTGTTCTTGCGGACGTTCTTCTTCCGCAACACCTCGGGCTACCAATTGGTGTTGTACGGGTTGTTCTACTGGCTTAGAATCTTGTATAACAAGGAGACGGCGGTGGTGTTCAGCACTATTATCGACAAGCTCGACGGCGTGGTGCAGTCGAAGGTCAAGAGCGAGAAGGCGCTCCACTACTGGGACAAGTCCAAGAAGATCATCGACGCCAAGTCCAAGGGGTACTAGTTAGTGATTTATGTAGACCAGTGAATAGTAGAACAGGTTGCAGATATGTATCGCAGGAGAGATAGGTCGCAGACAGGATACAAAGTCACAGATGCGTCGCAAACAGGTCGCAATGTCACAAATACAGGTCACAAACAGGTCGCAGGTTGCAAAATCCCGACAGGTCGCAGGCCGACCGCAATTCGCACAAACGCACCGAATTATCGCACCGAATTATCGTCAGTAGAGTCGACTCCTGATGTCTATCGTATACAACTTGGGCCACACGCCCGTCAAAGACCACGTCTTCTCGCCAGACCGCACGCTTGTGGCCGCTGCCAAGGAAAACACCGTTGAATTGTACCGGGTGGCCGGTGGAAAGCCGCAATTGGTGACCACTCTCCGCGGCCACGACAAAACCGTCACTTCCGTCGACATCTCCCCCGACAACTCGCGGATCTTGACGTGCTCGCAAGATCGGAACGCCTTGGTATGGGAGATCGGCGCCGACGGCGAGTACAAGCCAACATTGGTGCTTTTGAGAATCAACCGGGCCGCCACCGTTTGCCGGTGGTCGCCAGGCGGCAACAAGTTCGCCGTGGGCTCGTCCGACCGCATCATCGCCGTGTGCTACTACGAGGCCGAAAACGACTGGTGGGTGTCCAAACACTTGAAAAAACCGCTCAAGTCCACCATCACCAGTCTTGACTGGCACCCCAACAACGTGCTCTTGGCTGCTGGGTCCACCGACGGCCACGCCCGCGTGTTCCTGACGTTCATCAAGGGCTTGGACGAAAAGCCGGAGCCCACGCTCTGGGGAACCAAGCTTCCGTTCCAGACGTTGTGCGGCGACTTCACCAACGAGACCGGGGCCTGGGTCCACGACGTGGCGTTCAGCCCCAGCGGCTCTGCGCTCGCGTACGTGTCGCACGACTCGTCCATCGGCGTGGTGTACCCGGGCGGCGAGGGCCTGCCACCTGCGGCCGTGCTCAGCGTCAAGACCGAGTACCTTCCGTTCAAGGTGGTGTTGTTCTTGTCCGACACCAAGTTGGTGGTCTCGGGCCATAACTGCAACTTGATTGTGTTTGAGGGCGACGAGTCCGGCTGGAAAGAGTCCTACAAGGTCGAAAAGCAGAAGGACTTGATCCACGACACCCCAGTCCGGGACGAGGACGAGGAGATCTCGTCGCACGATGCCTTGAACATGTTCAGACAGATGGACTTGAAGGGCCGTGTCAACAGACCGGGCGCCGACAAGGGTGCCAAGGCCTTGAGCACCATTCACCAGAACACCATTGTGAGTCTCAGACCTTACGGACCAGGCAAGGTCAGCACCAGTGGAATTGACGGCAAGGTGGTTGTGTTTGACGTGTAGATTGTAGATGTGCATTGAGTCAATATATGCTTAAATCGATAGTGTAGTTCGTTGAACGGTCGCTCTGGCCAACTAAATATAGTTATCTAAAGTAGTACCGACGGGCTCAATGGCAACCAGACAGACACGAGACTGGCTCAATGACTAGCATGCTGCTACTTCGCCAACTCAATGGCTGCACTGCTCCAGTGCCCCCATAGTTAGTCTCTCATGGCATGCTATCAACAAATGCTGTCATTTAAATGACCTGCACCTACGCTGGCTTCGCCATTCTACAAAAAGCAAAAGAAAAAGTTCATTGATCAATCCTATAACTGTCTTGAATGTTAGTATCATAATTATCAGAGTAATTCTAGAGCTTGGTAAGGGTTATCTTCATTGATTCAGAAGCAGAACTGATATCATATTTTTTCATCAGCTAATCATAATACATACCGTTAGTATATGACCACGTTCAGATGGTGATGCATGTTTTATCCTGGCTCAGGAGTCACCGGGACAATGTGAGAGAAGATCATCATGTGATTACATACTAGAAGTTAGTGCTGTCCCACCGGTCATAAACGAAGAATTCCTATTGGTTTTTGTCCTGCATGTGCATCCTCAGTTTAAGTTATATCATTGTCTTTAATCATGATGGGACATACCTTCTGCCAGCAGAGATGTATAGGTGATAGTTGAGAACAGTGAAAAATTTTTCTATATAGGCCAGGCCGGGTAACCAGAGATGCTTGGTTTGTGCGGTTTGGTTTTGTGACTTGTGCCGCTTTTTTGGTTGTGCGTTTGTGACTTTGTGATTTTGTACTGAATCCCTAAAATGGAATTGAGCAGCCTGAATTATTTTCCATTTAGGTTACAAACCATTTTTGTGTCCCACAGAAGTGTTACGGAATTTTGTAAGCCTGCAATAATTTACATGACCCCAGAGGCCACATAACGAAAGTAGTCGCTAATGCTTAAAGTCACTTATAGAATGAGCTGGAAATTGACCAAAATAAATATGATATGTTCGGTGAATGACGAAAACAACCAATGGCTTAAATAAAAACCTAGCCCGTAATATTTCCTATGTACAAAGGGGCAACTCCTATTTACAAGATAATATATAGTTGATTAGACCTGATTGGCCGAGTCAAAATCAGAAGGCAAAATTTTGGCCTTGTCACAAAGAGATCTGAAAATAGAATCTGTTTTCTGGTACAACGTCCAAGGGTCGTCATATTCCCGTACCTCACCTTGATCCATAACAAGTACTTTGTTATAGTTGATAATGGTCTTCAACCTGTGAGCTATACACAAGATTGTGCAGTTGCTGAATTCAGTGGCGATGGTCTTTTGAATTTTGCCGTCGGTTTCGAAATCCACCGACGAAGTGGCTTCATCTAAAACCAAGATTTTAGAGTTTCTTGCCAATGCTCTGGCAAACGCAATTAGCTGGCGTTCCCCTAAAGAGAAATTAGACCCATTATCTTCCACAAAAGCATCAAGGTGGTATTTATCCAAGTCTTCGTCACCCTTCTTCTGTGATTTAACATACTCCAATCGATGGAGCTCGATCAATCCAGCCCTTCTCAAAGCTTCCCACAAAACATCGTCCGATTGGGTTCCGAAAGGATCAAGATTTTTTCTAATATTGCCTTTAAACAAAACCGCCTCTTGAGGAATAATAGACAATTTAGACCTAAGCTCATTCAATCCAAGAGTAGAGATGTCTATACCGTCAATCTCTATGGTTCCTTGATTGAGCTCCATTATCCGAAATAAGACATTGGTCATCGACGACTTCCCGGCTCCAGTTCTTCCACAAACACCGATCCTTTCACGAGGTTGGACTTGAATAGACACATTTTTCAAAACATTTGGTAATTCTGGTCTGTAACTAACGCAAACATCGTGAAACTCAATGGCGCCTTTGGAAGGCCACTCAGCAGGCGGATGAGTTTCCGTAATATGGTAGGGACCTTCTTTTGGAAGTCTAAAAGCAAATTCGTCCAATCTTTCAACAGAATTCATTTCGTTTTCCAATTGGGTGTACGCTCTTATCATCATCGTTGAAAGAGACGGTAATGATAGCACGTAGGACACCACTAAACCTGCGGATGAGGCACTAATACGGAAAACCCGGTTAACACTCAATAAATTGACAAGCAATACGAAGCAAAAAATCACAATACCCAAAAAGATCAGTAGCCAACGTTGGACAGCATTGACCATAAAGTAGGCTTCATTCATCTTGTCTATTAAGATGTCGTTCTTGTTAATGAACCTCCCAGAATCATTGTAAGCCTTAATCACGTCACTCCCTGTCAAACATTCATTGAAATTGTTGTAAACAAACGATCTTTGGATAGCTTCTAACCTCTTAATCTCTCTAGCAGTGGCTTGGTAGAAAGCAGCAATGAATATGAAGATAAATATCAATGGTGGGATAGAAATGGCGAACCAAGGTAAATAGATAACACACAAAATTAGAACACCAGCAGAAAAAAACAAGGAAAACGCTACCATTATGATTTGTTGAATGATTTCGTTGTCAAGGGAATCAGTATCCTTAGTAAATCTGTTCAAAATTCGACCAATAGGTGTTACATCCATATAGGACATCGGGACATTCAAAATGCTTCTGCTTGAATATATGTTCAATTTTTCGGAGGCACCAATAACAATGTAAGCAGTTATTATCAAGTGACCAATGAGAAAGCAGAACCCCAACAAGGCAAACATGACATATAATCCAATATAAGTACCACTGCTCAACTTAAACTTCTCCTCAATCCAAAAGGAGAGCCAGGTGTTGGTAAATAAGTCAGAGAAAATTGCCAAAGACATTGTTAAAACGTATAAGAATAGAATAATCCACACATTAAATTTTCCTGATCCAAGTCGAAGATACTGCAAATATATGTCAAGTCCAATGGCATTCACAGCTCTACTTTCATCTTCAATGAGCCTTCCTTCGTCATCTTCCACTGTGGCGTGGTCTGGGTCTTCTTTCGTCAACGACTCCGTCCCTATTTGTGTTCCAATGGAATTTTTTGTCGAGTTTTTGGCATTTTCTCTGCTTAAGTCACCATGAGAAATTAGTTTATTAAACCTATCGTTTCTGGATTTCAACTCTTCAAACGTGCCAAAGTCAACTGTTCCATCACCGTTGAGAAACATTATCCTATCTGCCAATACAGCGTAAGGTAATTGATGAGTAGCCAAGATTCGGGTTTTGTCCTTCAACATTCCTGTGATACAATGTTCCATGATATGTGTACCAACCCTCGAGTCAACAGCAGAGAGAACATCATCCATCAAAATGATGTCTTTGTCGGCATAAACAGCTCTCGCCAAACTCAAACGGGCCTTCTGTCCCCCAGACAAATTAATACCCCTCTCCCCAATTTCGGTTTTATCACCGGCTGTCAAGATATCGATATCACTCCCTAAGGCACAGGCGTCTATAACTTCGTCATAAAGATTCTGGTCGAGAGATTTACCAAACAACACATTTTCTTTGAACGAAGTATTTTGAACCCAGGGAGCACCACACAATAAAATCAGACCATTTACAGTGATATTACCGGATGTACGAGTCATGTATCCAGCTAAAGCATTGAGCAAAGACGTTTTTCCTGTTCCGATTGAGCCCAAAACAAGAATAAACTCACCTTTGTTAATTGTAAAGTTCACATTTTTGAGTCCTGTGAATTTGGCCTTTGCTGGCTCCACAACTTTATCCCCAGGTAACTCAGTCTTGAGTTCATTCACTTCTTTCGACCCTGTATCATCCTCATCGTCGAATGTTTCCCAAATTAGCTCAGCATTTTCAACCTCAATAACCGCTTGGTTGAAATCGCCAGCCTTCGGGAAACGATCAGGAAAGATACTGACATTTTCTTCAATTGCAGACTCAGAACTTCCCAAATAAACACCCACTCTTCCAGCTGATATCCACGCAGGAATGGCTGAACCAAGAGTTACTGGTAACATTGTGACTACTTCACTCAAAATTCCGAATAACGCAAGAGAAGCAAATATTGGAGCAGGATCACGAGTACTGCTAATAGCATATAAAACCAAAAATGCAAAGGTAGAGGAAAGATTTGTTAGACTGAAAGCAAGAGCTACGATGACTCCAACACAGTATTGCAGCTTCAAGAGAAATCCTGATTCATTAGCCCTAGATTCGGAGATTGTTTTGTAGTAAGGCACCTCCCAACTGTAGAATTTGATAATCTTCAAGTTATTAACCACTTCCTTGATATAGTTAATTCTTTCGTCGGCAAACTTCAAGGCACTTGTTCTGAACTTAAACATAAGAACACCAATTGCTCCTATGATAACACTAGCCACCAACAAAAATCCCATACCTACCGCAGTTGGTGCACCGATGTTGACAGCCAAAACAGCTATTGCAACTGCTAAGGGGATCGGAAAAGTCAACCCGAAAGGCAAAAATTCGAGTGCATTATCAATTTTGGCCATGTCGGTACTCATAAAAGCAGTGACCACGCCAGTGGGATATTTATGTTTAGTTTTAGCGTCGACTCTGAATGATTTTTCCAAAATTGCCTTAGTCAATACCGCTTTAGCCTTTGCACCCGACATAGTAGAATAGTACATGAAGTAGGTTGACAAAAATCCGTAGACCAAAATCAATATAGCAGATCCAATAGCATAACCGTTGCCTTTTCCCATTTTTGGTTCCAAACCCATTGATTTCATGGAGACAAACTCGATTAATTTCTTGGTAAGTAAAGGAAGAAGACAGCTTCCCACATTAATGAGGACGCAAAGGAACTGTCCAAGAAATATGTCTGGCCAAAAAGTCAAGAAAATTGCACACACTGTGGTTATGGTGGGGGTCTCGTAACCATTCAAGTCTTCTTCGAAAGGGACAGACGAGCTCTCGACAGTTTCGCCTCTTGCTTTGCATTTCTCACGTACAAATGAGACTCTTGCTTTCATGTTTCTCTCGGTAAAGATCATGATGAATCTGTTGTACATGTGGTCAACTTTCAAATCTTCCGTAAGAAATGGGAGATCAGCAGGTGTGATAGTTCTCTTGTAACCAGATTTGAGCACAGGAAAACACCACCAGAACGTAAGAATAGACAATAAATTTCTGGAGAAGTAAGGTCTACGCTCATCGTCGGCGGGAATGGGAGAAACTCTTTTATTGAAAAGCCATGAAAACATTCTTCTCTGGTAAACTAAACCATCGTTAGTTTCCAAGGATGAAACCAGGTTTTCATTTGAACCCGAGTTTTTCATAATGAACAAGCCGCAACCAAAGTTATAATCAGATATGACAACCGTTTTGTTTATACTTTTATATAGTGGTGTTTAAGGAATTTAAATAGTCGCTATGGTTTTTGGTTCTGCAGGATGTGTTATCTTCCGCCTTTTGCCACCACCGGGTGAAAATCCATAAATAATAACAGGACAAGTCCCAAAAGTTTTACTTTCTATATATGGAAAAAATCTACGAGATTATTACCAGATTAGACAGACATTCAACTATACCCAATATACCCAACACACAAATGAAATACATGTATCAAGTTCATGGATTTTATTTAATTTATTTTCGCTCACTATAGAATTCCGCAAAAAAGTATTGCGAGACGGCGGAGACAGAAACTAATCAGAAGCCGTGTCCTTGCGGGGGAAACCGGTTCAACTGCAGATAATACTTGAAACAAGAACTCTAGGTCCCAGAATTTAATTCAGGTGTAGTTGACTAGACTGAAAGTGCTAGAACTGATTTGTAGATCTGTAGTTGATTCTATGAATGATACCCTCGGTGAGTGACATTTGCCTTGGCATACATTTGCGATAATCTTGACAGCTTTTCCATGTATCCTGTACCTGACCAACCGGGTCGGTGAATTAGCCGGGTTCTGATAATTCCGAAATCGTGGCAAATCTTTTGCCACTAACTACAAGTTGCATTGTATTATGAGCCAGTCATAAACCAAGGCGTCAATTAAAAAGATGTCGTATGTGGAGATATCGGTGTGCCATTTTGTTGTCATTTTGTTGTCAGAGTAAGTTTTGGTAGACATCAAGCAATTTTTTTGCAAATCTGTCGTCCTATATCAGTATGTGCCCTGGGCGGAAAGATGAACAGGGAGCTTCTTCGACAAATTTTTTGAAGAACAGCTCGTCACCTTATTCATGAACTGGCCACAACTACTCTTTGCTTGTTATTTCTGCCACATTAAAAAAAATCAGTCAGCTCCAAAAAAGGAATATTTTACAAAAGTAATATGGAAAATCAATTTATTCGAAAATCTAAAACAGGACCAGCATTCTGATGAACACAAGTGTTGTACATAACTACACATTTATATTTCAAGACTGGCTGTTTGTCCAATGTTTCAATTTAATAGAGAAGCAACTTCTTGTAGCGACTTCTAAAATCCTCTAGGTTCTGTTTTGACATGATGTTTTGGCTTCCTTATACTCGATTTAACTACACGTGCCACGCCCCTATAAATTTTCGATTTTTGGCTCTGGTAAATGGCTCTATGACTACCGGTGTTGAACCTCTTGTTGCCCACCCCAAAAATCTAGACTTAAAAAATGCCTCGTCGATAAATGTTTCATTAATATCTGGATTCTAAACCAAGGTTTCGAACTCGAAACTTGCTATTCAGAACCATATTCACCTTTTTCCGATTGAACTGCTTCAGTTCATTTCATCTTTCAATAATTTATGAAGAGTTGATTCGACAACATAAAATTTCACCAAAACTCATTTACAGCGTCCCAACTTTGATCTACGAAGCGTAAGGTTTTATGACTGCCTGTTCTTTGAGATACTTCCAATGACTATCAGACAATTGGGCGCTCTTCCCTTTGGTTAACGAAGAAGTAAATCTTCGGAATATTCTCTAAAACCACCTTTGTGTCTTTATAATTTCAAAAAAATTTGCCCAAGGTAAACAGAGTCTTAGGTTTTTGGTCCAGAGTCGAATAAAACGCCTTACCATCGAGACATAATTTTGATACTACTAGTCACGCTTTTCGGAACATCCTGCCTCTTAATAGAAGAGCATGCATCTTTGCATTGAGTAATTTCTATATCAGCAATATCAATACACTGTTGCCAGGTGTATTGACAATGTTGCTGCTGTCATCATCTTGTACAAATGTATTTTTGTCAACGATAAAAATAAGTTCCTAACTAACGAACTAATTAAAATAATAAGTTCAGCAATAAACTGAAATAGTAAACGAATCCTTGCCTGTTGATTGCCCAAATATCAATCGGGAACAAAATTCTAATGTGAATATGACATTTTTCTTTATTCTAGTGATTCAAAAGATTTTTGAAGTCTTTTAATGAACCAGAAAAATCCACCAGACATGAAAAAATTATTGTCACAGATAACGTAGAGTAATTATTTATGAAAATATTTTAGAGAGGTTAAATTACTTGGAAAATATTTCACCGTTTTTCCAAAACTTCGTTGTACGGTTTATTGTATTTGTGGTTTGTACCGCTTTTTGCATTAATTTACACCATTTTTGCAATTGTGGTTGTACCGTTTTTACAGTTATGCTTTTGTTCTTTGTAAACCAACGCTTTGTAAACGCTTGTGATACGGTGCTTGCCAAACAACACTGTAGCTAAAGCCGATAAACTCCAGCACAGCCAGTCTTGGCAATTTTTGTTAGTGCGATCGGAGTTTGCTCGCTCATCGCTATCATGCCTGAAGTGCCCAAGCCCATTGCTACACCAGACGCCTCCAGCAAGCGAGCCATCCCCAAGTCGCTGTCCACCACGGAGATTTTCCGGTCGTCGTTCGACTATAAACGGGGCCGGGGTGCCGTTATAGAGTATGCGCAGCCCACGGCCCGCAGAGACTCCGTCGATGCCTTGGAAATGCAGCGCCACCGGTACCCGTCGCCGCCACGGCCGCCACTCATCCACCGGCTCATCGGCGGGCTGTTTGCGGTGTCGAATCCGCCGACCAACGACGTGGCAATCCACGGCAACGGGTCCAATTTGAACTTGCTTGACAGCTCCGCCAGCGTCAAGTCTGTGCCGGACCTCGAGGAGCAGAGCCGGCGCTTGAGTGTGTTGAAGGCGTTGCGGCCCATCCGCCTCATCGGCACCTACAAGCGGCGGGCGTGCTGGAGCCACTCGTACCGAGCCGATACAGGGTCCATCAAAAAACGAGGACTCCGAGAATACTACGAAAACCAGAACCTGCTCATCGAGCGGCTCGAGGAGATCGACAAGTTCCTCGACTCGGGGTTGCACGTCAACATGTTGACCAACTACGGGTCGGTGGACGACCCATCTCGGATCTACACCCGGTTCGAGCCTGAGCCCGACGCCGACGACGCCCCCAAGATGGCCCACGACGCCTCCACCGACAGCTCCAACTCGCGGTCGTACCGCCACAACGAGGCGCCCACCAACTTGGACGAGGCTGCCCGGATCTTGGGCTACAACGAGGAGGAAGACAACCAGACGGTGGTCGTGGCCATCTTGGTCAACTTCTTCATCAACACGCTCTTGTTGGTCGGCAAGATCGTTGTGACCATCTTGACCAACTCCATGTCGGTGATCGCCTCGTTGGTGGACTCGATCTTGGACTTTTTGTCGACCTTCATCATCTACATCGCCAACAAGTTG
This sequence comes from Keqinozyma sinolaborantium, assembly GCA_039762375.1. NCBI lineage: Eukaryota > Fungi > Ascomycota > Pichiomycetes > Serinales > Debaryomycetaceae > Keqinozyma > Keqinozyma sinolaborantium. The sequence continues at coordinate 5,671 of JAQRFW010000045.1, read as the reverse complement.
TCCACAACCAAGAACTGGCAGACCCAGCACGCCTACCCCATCGGCCGCTCACGTCTCGAGCCCTTGGGCGTGTTGATCTTCTCGGTCATCATCATCATCTCGTTTTTTCAGGTGGGCCAGGAGTCGTTCAAGAGGCTTTTCATGTCGGAGGGCCCGCAGATCGCCGTGCCCATCGGGCCCGAGTCCATCGCCATCATGACGCTCACCATCGTCAGCAAGATCGGCTGTTTTATCTGGTGCGCTTCCAGCACCTCGTCGTCGGTCCAGGCCCTAGCACAGGACGCCAAAACCGACATCGTTTTCAACACCGTTTCTCTCTTGATGCCGGTTGCAGGCCACTGGTTCGAGATCTGGTGGCTCGACCCTCTCGGTGCCCTCTTGTTGTCGATATATATCATTTTCGAATGGGGAAAGACTGCTTTCGAGCACATCGACAATTTGACTGGTGCTGTGGCCAACGAAATGGACTATAAGGTCATTCTCTACCTCTCTTACCGGTTTGCCGAGTCGATCGACAAGATCACTGCTCTTAAAGTGTACCACGCGGGCGACAACTTGAACGTCGAGATCGATCTCGTGTTCAACACTGAAGATTTTGACTTGACGTTGAAAGACTGCCACGATATCGCCGAGGCTCTACAATACGCTATCGAAACCCTCCCAATGGTTGAAAGGGCGTTCGTGCATATCGACTACATGGAGGGCAATTTCCGGGGACACTTGAAGTAAACGCTAATTAATTTGTAACTATAATATACTATATAAACTGGGGAAAGTTCTGCTTGAGCGACCGCTGGATGCCAATCTTATATTTGGTGACGACGTCGTCGTCGTTGTTCTGGCATATGCGCTCGAACTTGCCCATGAGCTGCTTTATGGTGTCGAAAGAGCCCGCATCCAACTCCACAACATTGATGAGACCTAAGCCCTGCTGGTCGCTCAAGTACTTCAAGAGCTTGATGTAGATGATCGCCCCGAAGTAGAAGCAGAAATGGACCTGGTCGGAGAGATATGCAAAGTATGAGTCGTTGGTGATAAGCTTGATGAACCCTAGCAAATTGTTGGCGTTCTCGTATATCTTGAGCAACGAGTCTCGCGTGCAGTTCTGGAGAACATACGACACTGTGTCCTCTTCGTATAGGCTTCCTGCTATACCGACGTCCGAAGCGGGAATGTAGCTGGCGAACGTGTAGGTGTAGTATATGAGGATATTGCAAAAGTTGTAGCACAACTCTACGAACTGCAACGCCGGCTGGTTCAACAAGTACTCCCATTGCTCGTACCACAGCTTGACTTCCTCTCTGACGGCCTTGAAATTTGCCTCGATGTCTTTTTCCGTCAAGGATTTGACATTCAAGTTGACCTGGATGTAGTTGTAAGTGATCAACAAAATGCTGATTTCGCTGACCATGCGACCGTCGAAGTTGGTAGAAGACGGAAGGCCGAGGGTGATGTTACAGTAGTTCAAGCGGATCTCGTCCACAAGACACATTCTGCCGCTGAAAAGACAGTTGATGAGGTGGACAAGAATCAAGTGGTTGTAGATTCTCATGATGGTCAAGGTCTGGTACTCGTTGGAGTCCAACTCCTCATCGTAGAGAATGGTGAAGGGCGACGTGATGTTGTTGATGATGTTGTTGAGTTTGCTCTCGGTCTTGGGCATCAAGGTCCCGATGGTGGTTTTGCTGACGAAGGTGGTGAGGCCCAAACCCGACAAGTACCACGGATCGAAGTTCAAGTCGTTGAAGCTGAGCTTGAGCCCGTTGAAGAGCTCGGTCTCGTCGAGCGCGGTCTTGGACTTGCCGTTGCCGGCGATGATCGAGGTCAACGAGAAAGAGTAGATGGAGAGAATGACTAGCGACTGCAAAAACTCGATGTCGCCGTTGAGCGTGCGGAACGAGTTGATCTTGATCAAGTTGCAGTTGAACTCGAGGATGAGCTGCTTGATCATGAGCTTGAAGGTGTTTTTGCGGCGGGCCAAGTTGTTGATGTCGCCGGGATTCACGCCGCTGAGCGAGTACCGCAACGACAACGCACAGCAGGTGGTCAAGAGCAAGGTGGACTTGCGCCGGAGCCTGTCGATGAGGATCTCGGTGGGCAAGTTCGACGGGAATGAGATCCAGCGGCCGTAGTTGCGGCGGAAATCGTTCATCAAGTTGATGGCTTCGGACTCCGAAATAATGTTCATAGTGATAATGTCGTCGCTGGTGTCCGAGGCGTCGCTGTTGACGGTGGTGAGGTTGAGGAGGTTGGAGATGGGCTTGGGGGTGTAGCTGGGGTTGGCGAACTGGTTCTGCATCAACTTAAACGGCGCCGTGTGGAGCGATCTGGTGGGGGACTGGAAATCGGCCTGGTTTTCCAAATCGATGGGGTTGCTGAAAGGCCGCGGCGCCTCGTACGACTCGTAGACCGGCGTGGACGGCGTGGAGGTACCCTTCTTCATGGAATTGGCGGCGTCGAGGAGGAGCCGGGCGTCGTTGTTGTCGATGGTGGTTTTTCCATTTTTCAAGAGCGATAGGATCTCGGAGACCCCCAGGTAAATCAACGACAACTTGTCGTCGGCGGAGGAGGGTGGGGCGAGGCCCGCGGCGGACGGTGCCATGATTTCGTGGGCAAACGAGCATTCTTTGTTCATGAAGCTGCATCGCAAGCACGAATTCAGCGTCTCGGTCGCTTTAAAGCATCTGGTCTTCTGCTTGCGGCACAACTCGCAGGCTTTTTGGGCCCGCGACGCCTGGGCGGCCTTGCGGGTGAGCGACGGCTCGGGCCTGTTGGGCTTGGGCTTCTTGGACGGCGGCGGGAGCGGTTCAGACATGGAAAGATTCCGCGGAGATCTCCGATGGAAGTTAAGGTTGTTATCTATGTACAGTCGTAGGGCGTGGTGCTGGCAGCGCAGCGGCGGTAGTGCGGGTCGTAGCTTGTAGCGGTAGCGGCTGGGTGGCTCGGCGGTTCGGCGGTTCGGCGGTCGTAGCAGTTTTGCAGTTAGCGGCGGTTAGCTCATCGAGCTCGGCGGAGCTCCTCGGCTACACCACCTTGTACTCAATCTTGTCCTTGACCAACGAGATCAGCTCGAACGACACCTTGCCGTTGTCAAGCATGCCCTTGTAGCGCACGGTGCCGTGCTGGAAGAAGTTGGCGTCGAAAATGGTGAAACTGCCGGTGAAAACGTAGCTGAGCACCGAATCGTCGTTTTCCACGGGCATGGGCGGCTCCGGCGGGATCTTGATCGACATGTTGCGGAAGCATGAGAGGTCTATGAGGTTGATGCTCCACGAGAACCCCACGTCCATTTTTTTGTCCTGGTCCAACCGGATTTTGAGGCCGCTAATGGTGGGATTGTTCATCTGGATCCACAATTTGAAGTCGTCGTGCGACGAGCCCGAGAAGTCGGGGTGGTCCAGCTCGAACCGCACCGGGAGCCCGAGCTGCAGCTTGACGGCCTCGTTGACGGGGACCTGCGACAAGATCTTAAATCTTATTCTGTCTTTAAGGCCAGCGACATTGATTTCGTCCTGGTTGAAGTACTTCAAATGCTGCGGGTACTTGTAGGTGGACTTGAAGAGGAAGTTGGGGTTGAACCAGAGCGGGAGAAAAATCAGCTTGTGCTTTTGGTTGTTGTAGTAGAATTTGTAGATCTCGAGCAGAAGGTAGAACCCCATTGAAAAGCTCAGCGAGATCGCCACGAGCGCCACAATGGTCTGGGGGTTGAGCCCGCCGGACGCGTCCAACTTGACGTTGCGGTACCGCCTGAACGCCGAGCCTGAAAACCTACGGGCCCACAGTCGAAACATCTGGAGATTTATTAGATTAAGTTACACAAAATTCCTAACAAGAAGGTACTGGCCCTGGCTCGCGAGGCGTCGCCGCGAGACTGCGAGGTGCTGGCGCCGGTCTGCGTGGCGCTGCCGCTGAACGACGTGGCCTGCGACGTCGAGGTGCCGTTGTAGAACGTAGACTGCGACGTGGAGTCGTAGACCGACGTCTCGGTCCGTCCGTCAGTGGTGATGGTGGTGGTGTGGTGGTAGACGTGGTTGTAGAGGTAGTACCCAGCGGCACCGGCGACGGCACCACCGGCGAAGCCCATGTAGGGAGCGCCACCGAGACCAGAGCCTCTGTAGGGCGCACCGTTGGCGGACCCACCGACACTGCCAAAGTTTCCTCTGCTGCCAGCGTTGGCACCAGCGCCAGCATTTGAGCCGGCGTTTGAGCCGGTGTTACCAGAGCTTCCAGAACCTCTGTTTCCAGAAGAGCCAGAGTTTCCAGAAGAACCTGTGTTTCCAGAAGAGCCTGTGTTGCCAGAACCTGTGTTTCCCGAACCCGTGTTTCCAGAACTGCCCGAGCTACCAGAACCGGTTCTGCCCGAGCTTCCAGAACTTCCAGAAGAACCAGAGCTTCCAGAAGACCCTCTGCTGCCCGAGCTGGATCCAGAGCTGCGTCCTCCGCTGCTTCGTCCTCCACTAAATCCGCCTTTTCTCGGCACCAAGAGATGGGCGTCGACGTGGATGTGGAATAAACATAAGATAAATAGTATGAGTTGAGTGAAATGCATGCTTTTTTGTGGGGTTCGATGCTTCTTTATAGTAGTTTTCAGCCACCTCCAATGTTGATGATGTCAAATTTTCACGCGCCTGCAGGCAGCGATTTACGAGATGACGACGAGGTGAAAATTGCGGCAGAAATGGCAGCTGGGTGGGAATTGATGGACGGCGTGGGGGTGGTGGCTGGTGGAATAGTGCTGCTGGTGGTGCTGCTGCACAGCTGGTGCTGTAGGCCGTCAACCGGTATCGAGATAAGTCCGCGGTTATGGGCCCCGGGATTTGACACTGCGCCAAGTCACCAGCCGTGACTGATCGAGGTACGTGATGGGGACAGATCCGGTGCTGAGCCGGTGTGTCGTATACTGACCGGGGACTGAATATCCGGGCACGATATCCGAGCAGATATCCGGGCAAATACCGAGCGGCGTCGGCATAAGTTGCTGTGACCGGGCAGTGGTCCAGTGACCAGGATGACGAGTGACGCAAGTGGCGAGGCCGTGGCCGGCCATTGGCCAGTGCAGCCACATTGACCAGGACCAGTGACCAGCACGGCCAGTGACGGTGACACAAGGCAACATGCGGCGATTAGCGGACTGCAACCAGGGCGGCAATCGTCGGACTGCAACCGTCGAACTGCAACAACGGTCCCCCGAGTCGGACTCGTGGGGGCGACGTCGCCGTGGGGTGCCAGGACTGCACCCCAGGGTCTAACGGTCGGTTGCCCCACTACCCCCACCTGCAGTCTATCACGGCGTTTTGTGTCACCTTTCTCTGCTACGACACCGAAAAATTTTTCCTGATAACTCAGATAAAGATAAACAGCCGATACTGAAAATCCGGCTCCCCCCGCTGCCCTATTTTACCAGCGACGCCCCCACATAGTTTCTGTCCCCCACCCCCTTATCCATGGCCATGAGCGAGATCCAGCGCTTACCGGTGGACCCCAATCCCGTGCACCCCAACGCCAAAACCACCACCCACGTCAACAACGGCACGACCACGACCAAGACCAACATCCTGCTGCCGGTGTGCCGCAACTGCAAGACGCAGACCACGCCGCGCGGGCGGCGGGGCGCGACGGGCCAGGTGTTGTGCAATGCGTGCGGGCTCTTCCGCAAGCACCCCCGCCCGCC
>JAQRFW010000044.1:0-75021 GCA_039762375.1 Keqinozyma sinolaborantium | reverse complement strand
CACCTCGAGCGGCTCGCTGCCCTGCTTGAGCGCCTGGTTCTCCTGGAGCACGGCCTCGTAGCGCGTGAGCAACTTGGCGATGGACTCCGACAACTGGCGCTGGTAGGCCTCGTCGGACGCCGCCAGCGGCGCGGGAACCGCCTTGTGGGTGTCACGCACACGCACCTCGTCGGCCACGGGCGGCACGAAGCCGTCCTCCGAGTAGAGCGAGAGGTCGTTGATCAAATCGTGGGTGTTATTCATGGCGCGCTATTCCTCTACATCGATGTGGACTAAATACTCGAGCGCCTTGGACACCGCGTTCACGTGCCACGGCACGAGCCCGTCGCTGGCGTGGGGGCCGATGTGGCCGTCCATGGGCGTGATCCCCAACACGTCGTTGAGCGTGATGAGCTTTCTGTAGTTCTGTAGGATGATTTTCATGAGCGCCGTGGTGTTCCAGTGGTTGGAGCAGCTCAAAAGATTGATCTCGTACACCAGGTAGTCGTGGTGGAGCCGCTTGGCGAGGATCCCGAGCTTCATGCCTACGCGCGTCGAGTTGACCGACGGGAGCGCCGCCTGGGGGATCATGCTGGTGATGACGTCGTCCGGGTCCAGAAGCACCATGTCGCGAGTGGCCTTGAACGACGGCAGCGTGGCCGCCCCGGGGTCCGGCGACAAGAAGCTCGCCGATCCGAAGAACATGTTGTTGGCAGGCGACGTGATGAGGTTGTTGGGCAGCGGGTTGCCGGAGTTCGAGAGGTCGTTGAACTGCTTGAAAAAGTCGTTCGACTGGTCCATGGGCTTGGGCTCCTCCCGCTGCTTGGCCACCACCTCGTCCTTGAAGAGCACCTTGGCGCTGCTGTTCACCGAAAGCACGATCAACGAGACGTCCTTGTACTTGAGACTCAACCGCTTCCAGTGGATCAACTCGTCGTCCGGAATCACGCTGTTGACCCGCGTCAACACGAGGAACTTCTTGCCGCCGAGTCCGCTGGTCCGCTTGATGATTTCCTCGTTCAACTTCTTGAACAACTCGTTCGAAATCTCGAAGATCTGGTCGCAGATCGTGTTCAAGTAGTAGACGTTGCGGTCCCGAGCAGCGTTGTTGTTCTGGTTGTTGGACACGTTCAGCCCAGACTTTAAGAGACTGGTGGAGCTGCACCATGACTTGGTGTAGTTGATGATCCCCAACGGATCCGACCAGGCGGCAGAAACCCAGTTTTTGTCGATCGACCGCTCGTACGCCAAGTGCAAGAACGCATCGTCGTTGGAGAACGCCTCCTTGTTGACGCTCGACGTGTTGAAGAACTTGAAGTTGATCTTTGACGGCGGCTCTCGCACCAAATTCGTGAAAAGCTTCAAGTTGGTCTGTTTGTCTGTAGCGTTAAACTTGGCTGAAGGACACTGGTTGTAGAGGTTCATCGAGAGCTTCGTGAGCTTGTAGCTCGACAAGTACTTGAGGTACCTGTTGTTGTCGTCCTGCTTCAACAAAGCGTCACTGGGGATAATTTTACTGAACACCTCAACAATAGGAATCTGGTGCCGTCTCAAGTTCAGCTTGAAATTACGACACACCTTAGAAATCTCCATGAGCGAATTGACGTTCTTGTTGAAGTTGACAAAAAACAAAAGCAACGGTCTGTCGAATTCGAATTTGTTAGTTTTGTTGATCAAATCAAGTTTGATTAGCTCCACCAACCCGTTGAGTTTCTTGTTGATTTGCTTGTAAACGTGACTGAAACCCTCCTCTATTCTCTCAACAAGAAGAAGACCGTTGCTGACGCTCTCCAAATCTTGTCTCGAGTCGTTGCTCTGCAAGTTAACTTTGGAGATATTGCCAAAATTGCACTCATTGTAGTTGTATATCAACGAGTTGAGAAACTCGTCATTGAACGGGTTATGGGACTGTATTCCGTATTCTGATATAAGGAGAATTTGGAAGTTCTTCTCCCCGTAAATTGGATCGAAGTTCAAATATTTCCAGAACCTGGTGGAAATGGAGTTCAAGTTTAAGACATCCTTCTTGTTCTTCAAGACCCTCACTTTGCTCTCCGACAATGGGTTGAGAGACTTGTTTGGATCCAAGAGCGAGCTTTCCTTGATGTCCTGGAGCACTTGTATGTACTCGTTGAACCCTTGTCTATTTCTCTCGTTGCTCAAATAGATCGAATCCCATTCGATCTCGTTCAATTTCTTGAGCTTGGATTTTGGATTGAGGATCTCGTCGTTTGTGATGTCGTCCAAGAAGCTCAACTGGTTGTCGAGATCCTCAACCACTTTATTTGTCTCCTCCTTATCGACGAGATCACTCAAGAACTCATCAAGTTTCACCCTGTAGCTAAGAGGAAACGCCTCGAGGAAACTCTCCTCAAAACTCGGCGATACCATGCACGAGTCTTGCAGATCTGGTTCTAAACTCAATTTGCTATTAGGAAGATCAACTTTCAAGTTTTTCTTGAAATTGTTTAATCCCAAATCGAAGATCAAATTGGGTCCAAGCCAGTTCAAGAAGTCATCGAGGTTGTCTAGCTTGATAATCATCTCGTTCTTTTTGCTGATTCCGAAATCCTTATCGTCTTCATCCATGTCCATATTGAAATCCGAAGCCGACGCCAACATTTTAACGGCACCGGGTATGTTGTTCAACAAATAATCGTCGGGAATAGTAGTGATGTTGATACCACGGAGGATGAGCGGCAAACAGTTCGAAGACTCGGAGATCAGACTACTTCTCGACTCGCTTGTCATAGTGGAAGCATTCGTGGCAGCAGCTGAAGACGGCTTTTTGAATTCATCTTGGTCCATCGTCAACGGTGAATTATACTTGTTTTTATCGCCTTCGACAGGCGGTGAGTCTTGGGGAGCAAATGGCGAATCAAACTTCGGAAGGGGGTTGAACTTGGTCGATTGCATCATAAGGTTACTGGACAAGGGCGAAGAGAAAGGTCCAGTATTATTGACAGTTCCAACGCTGAAAATGGGAGCCATTGATTGCGATTTTGCTGTGAACGCTGGTTCTTGCGGCGCAACCGTGGGCTGTGGATTGGAGAAAGTGAACAGCTCGTTCTGTGTGTTGAGCCTGAGAGGACTTTCGCCCTTGAAGAACGAGTTTTCGTTATTGTCGTCATCCTCGTCACTTTCCTCTTCCTCGTCGTCAGCATCGTCCTCTGCCATCTCTTCGTCGTCATCATCATCTTCGTCGTCGTCTTCAATCGCCTGTTCGCCGCTGGAGATGGTTGACCCTTCTACCTCTTTGTAATCGATTCCCAAGCCTTTCTTGATCTCTTCAGGCTTTCTGATTTCAAGACCACTGACGCTGGTGGCTCTGAGGTTCTTGCGGTCTGATTCCGGCTCTGATGACTCCTTCTCCACATAGAACTTGCCGCCTTTTCCGTACTTCTTGTCGATGCTGTTTCTGATCAACGGATTGAACACTATGGGCGAAAAAACAGACCGGCTATTTTCCTCGGAATCGGTACCGCCACCCGCTGTATGCAATCTAGACTTGTCAAAAGCAGTGTGGGGGATCATGGGCGTCTGCATCATCGGAAGCGGAGCGCCGGGATCGTCGTAGGGCGTCCCCTTTGCCGACGCAATGGTCATCTGGTCTTTGGGGATATCGAGAATTGTGGACGTGGGCTGCTCTTTGGCAAATATGTTGCTTTGGTCCATGGGGACCTCGTCGAGCTTGAAGAGCGTGTCGTCTTCGAAGTTTGCGGGGGCGTGGGGCCCTTCGACTTCGTCCGGCGGTATGACTTCGAGAGGCTCTTCGTCCTTGATCTCCGAGTCGCTGTCGCCGTCGTCGCCGAACAAGTCGTCAATGCCGGCGTCGTTGGCGAGGTCGACGTTCTGCACGGGCGGGCTCGAGTTGGCCAAGTCGCCGGGCATCGACATGTCTTCGACCTTCAACTCGGCGGCCTCGTCGGGCATGATCTTCATGCCGTCGTCGAACAAGTCGTTGACGCTGTCGGGCATGCCGCTGAACAAATCGGGCATCATGGACATGTCGTTGACGTCGAGGTCGGGCTTTTCGTGGGACTCGATGCCGTTGGAGAGCACACTGGGGACGCTGAACGCCGGGTTGGGCGGGCCCATGGGGTGTGCGGGGCCGACCTGCTGCTTGACGCTGATGTTGAAGTCGATGAAGTCGGAAATGAGGCTGAGAGGGTCCGAGCTGTCTACGGCAGGGCGGAAACTATTTACAGTAGGGTCGTCCGTCTTGCCGAACTGGAGGAGACAGAGCTTCCAGGGCCACAAGATGTACTTCTTGTTGTCGACGGTGTGGATGAAGCGGGCGATCTTGGACGCCTGGTTGTTCAAATGCTGCAAGTTGGGGATGAGCTTGACCCACATGAGGTTGGGCTCGCCCAGCAAGTCGATGCCCGTCGACAAGTTCAAGAGGTTGAGGAGGCTGTCCTGGTTCTTGGGCGGGGTGTAGGTGAAGCTGTTGAGCGGCTTGAGCGAGTCGAAGAGATGGCACCGGATGCCGCTGGGCACGATGTAGATGACGAAGTTGGAGTTGAGGTCGGGATTGTCGACCGCCACGACGGACGACAGGAACAACCGGAGCCCCGGCTTGCGGAACACGCAGAGCAACAAGTCGCCGTTGGCCAAAAGCACCGGGTCGATGTAGACGATGTGGTTGGCGTCTTCGCCGTGGACGCAGTAGTTGCCGAAGATGCTGACGAGGCGGCGCCGCGAGAGGTTGAACAACACGAGCTTCTTGACGGCCTTGAGGAGCCCCAAATTGATGTAGGGGATGTTTTCGTGGGCGTCGTCGTCCTTGTCGGACTTTTGGGCCGGACCGACCAAGGTTTCGACGGAGATGGAGTTGACCAGCTTCAACAGGAGCTCCGGGTACTCGGCGGTCAAGTCGAGCAGCTCGTGGTTGTGGTCGAAGTGGAAGTAGTAGAGATACTTGTTGTAGTAGGTGATGAGAATGGCCGGGTGCTTGAAGCGGATGTGCAACTCGAGCTCCAAGAGGCCCTGGTCGTTGGCCGACGCCAATTGGTACAAGTGGTACAGCACCGCCGACACATGGCCGAGTTTGTAGTAGTGGGTGGCGACGTTGGCGGCGTTGAGGTCCATGGTAAGGCCACCGCGAAGTTGGTCGAGATGGTGCGGCTACCCTGGATTCGCACCGCCAGCTACCGCGAGCCACCGCGAGCGCGAACAGCGTAAATCATGAATAAGACTAACTAAAGACAAATACTAAGTAGGCCAGCTAAGTAGACAGCCAGTAGACAGCACGAGCGCACAGATGCAGATACAACGACTAGAGCTTCTCGTACTTGACGCCGTTGGCGAGCACGTCGTTGCGGAACTTGTCCACGCCCAAGGCGCTGGTGTGTCCCCACGGCTTCTGGGCGTTCTCGTTGTCGATGGCGGCCGCGAAGCACGAGAGCCACCCCGTGCGCGGGTACTCGCGGTTGACGGCGGCGAGCGTGTCGGCGTGGATGTACTGGGTGTTGAGCCCGACGTTGTCCAAGATGGTCAGGATCTGGAGAATGAGGCCCAAAGTCGTGATGTACCCGGACTCGCCGAGGTCCTGGTGGCGGATGATGGCCTCGGCCACCGCGTCCGAGAACGGCTTGTCGTTGGTGAGGTCCATGACGACGTTGCGGGCGACAATGCCGCCGTAGAACTCGAACGACATCTTGGTGGCCCGCATGTGGCGCTCGGTGGTGCCGATGTCGTGCAAGAGACACGTGGCGAACAACACCTCTTGGTCGAGGTCCCAGCCCGGGAACTGGTCGGCGATGATGGCCACGGAGTACTGGAACACCCGCAACGAGTGGGCGAGCACCGGGGCCGGGAGCTCTTTTTGGGCGTAGTGGAGCACCTCCTGGGCGGTCTTCGACAGCGGGAGCGGCACGACGGCCTGGGGCGTGGGGGCGGCGGGCGCGGCAATGGCGGCAGAGATGTCCCGTGGGACCTTGACGAAGCCGTAGCGAGACATTGCGCAGTGAAAAATCATGAGTGACAAGCTGGCTCGTATGTGCCTGGAGGTTTGCCCGTAAAGGGGCGTTCCCGTCGGATGGGATACTAACCGCAGCCGTGTTGAGGGCGTCGGACCTCGCCGAGGACACCCAGGTCAAGGTGTTTGAAATTGCCCAGGATGCGTTGGACCACTACAAGGTGGAAAAGGACATCGCCACCTACGTCAAGAAGGAGATGGACCAGTTGTTCGGGCCCACGTGGCACGTGGTGGTGGGCGAGAGCTTCGGCTCGTACGTGACCCACGAGCAGGGCCACTTCACCTACTTCTACATCGGCGAGTTGGCGTTTCTAGTATTTAAGAGTGGGTAGTACGTAGCAATACACTAGTTCTCGAGCTTGGCGGCCTGGCCGCTCAACAACGTGAACACGGGGGCGCCCAACCGGTCGCGGCCCTTGAGGAAGTCGAGCTCCATCACGAACAAGTACTCGACGATCTGGGCGCCGTTCTTGCCCACCAACTCGCCCGCGGCAAACGCGCTGCCGCCGGTGGCCAAGATGTCGTCGACGACCAAGACCTTGGCGCCTGCGGGGATCACGTCCTGCTGCATCTCGAACTTGTCGGCGCCGTACTCCTTCTGGAACTCCACCAGGAACACCGGACCCGGCAACTTGCCGGGCTTGCGGACCGGCACGAACCCGGCGCCGAGCGCCAATGCCAACGTGGGGCCGAACAAGAAGCCTCTGCTCTCCAAGCCCACCACGTAGTCCACCTTCTGGTCGCCCACATGGAGCTTAAAAGCGTCCACGAGCTTCTGGAACAACTCCGGCTTGGTGAAAATTGGGAGGAAGTCCTCGAACAAGATGCCCTCGGACGGGAAGTTGGGGAACTGCTTGAGGTTGGCCTTCAATTCGGCGGCTAGCTGGGAGATGCTCATCGTGAAATATGCGGGTCCACGTGAGCCACCTCTGTCAAAGTGCGGGCCGGAGCTCGCAACGCACCAACGGCTGGCGGGTGGAAAGCCGTTTTTTGGGTGCCAGCGGCGTCCACGGGCCCGCCACGTAGGCCCCGAACACGCCGCTGGCGGTGTGCTCGCGCACCTCGTCGTGCTCCGTCACCACGTAGTAGGGGTAGTAGTACATGGCGGCGCTGGTGTACGGAGGTATTTTGCAGCTCGCCGACATGCTGAGCGACACCAGCCCCGAAAACGCATAGTAGAACTCGGCCGCGAGCGTGAACGGGATGCCGAGTGGCGGCGCCACGGCCAAGTCGGGCTGCACCACGAAATTGACGCTGGCGCCGCTGCCGGTGCCCAAGGTCGCTGGTGCGCTCGTGGTGGACAACTCGCCGAGAAGCTCTTTTTCGCCCTGGACCTGGTAGACGTCCGCGGTCTTGATCTCGAGCCACGTGCGGGGGTACCCCGGCTTGGCGACGGCGACGGCCTGGGTGTCGCTGAGAAAGAAGACGTTGGTCCGGTTTTTGAGCTGGGCGGCTGGAATGTCGCTGAAAGTGTCGTAGGAGGCGAAGTGGGGCTTTTGCGCCTGGATGGACACTTTTGGGGGTTTGGTAGCCGCCGCAATGGTCTCACTGTTGGCTGGGACAAGTATCCAGAGCGCTAGAACGGCGGAAAAAAGCATACTGGCGGCCGGCGCTGGGGCCTTATATTTCGCAGCCAGTAGCAAAAAACAGGCATCGCCAAAAAGCAAGCGGATATGCCGATGCCGCGTGTAAGGAGGTGTGCCGGGGAATGCCAAGGCATGCGCGGCCACGACGAATGCCCGCCGGCAAATCTGCCGGTGCCCAAAATCGGGTGCCTAAGCGGTCGTGTCCCCCCACCTCAAAACGCTGAAAAATCATCACGAACCCAAATGTCAGACCGTCCAAGTGCTGACCTTAAACTGGAGCTGTCGTCCGCCCTCGAGGAGGAGCTTGTGACCGAGAAGGACTTCGAGGACATCGAGCCCAAGGCCGAGGACGACGAGGGCTCCAAGAGACCCGCGGACGATGACGACGAAGACGAAGACGACGAGGACGACGAGGAGGTCGGGGGCAAGCTGCGCAAGAGACGGCGTGCCAACCAGTTCATCGATATCGAGGCCGAGGTCGACGACGAGGAGGAGGAGGACATCGACGAGAACGATGAGGAGGCCGAGTTGTTGCGGGAGCAGTTCATCTCCGACGACCACATCGACAAGGACGAGGCGGGCGCCACGCAGGACGACCGGCTCCACCGGCAGTTCGACCGGCGGCGCCAGGAGGCCGAGGACCAGGACGCCGAGCAGTTGGCGGAGACGTTGAAGCAGCGGTACCGCCGTACCCACACCGTCTACCGTGGTGACACCACCACGTCCGGCACGGTGTCGCAGAAGTTGTTGATGCCGTCGATCAACGACCCGGCCATCTACGCCATCAGGTGCACGCCGGGCCGGGAAAAGGAGTTGGTCCGCAAGTTGTTCGAGAAAAAGCGGACCTTGTCCCGTCTGGGCAAGCCGTTGGAGATCTTGACGGTGTTCCAGCGGGACTCGTTCCGCGGCTACATCTACATCGAGGCCAAAAAGCCGGAGGCCATCGAGCGGGCCCTCACGGGTATGGTCAACGTTTACGGCCAGCAGAAGCTTCTTGTGCCGGTGCGTGAGTACCCGGACTTGTTGAAGCAGGTCAAGTCGTCGGACGTCGAGCTCGTGCCCGGCATCTACGTCAGAATCACGCGGGGCAAGTACAAGGGCGACTTGGCCATGGTCGACAACTTGTCGGAGAACGGCTTGGACGTGCGGTGCAAGTTGGTGCCCCGCTTGGACTACGGCAAGAACGACGAGGTCGACGCCAACGGCAAGCGCATCAAGTCCAAGGTCAAGCCGGTGCCCCGTCTTTTCAGCGAGTACGAGGCCAGAATGTACGATTCCGAGGGCCTCCAGCCGGGAAGAGGGTCCAGATCGTTCGTCTACAGAGGCGACGAGTACAACGACGGGTTCCTCTTCAAGGACTTCAAGATCCAATTCGTCCAGACCAAGGACGTGCATCCCCGTTTGGAGGAATTGGACCGGTTCCAGAGCGGCAACACCGAGGAGGAGGGCTTGGACTTGGCCGCCATCGCCGCCTCGCTCAAGGGCAAGAACGGCGAGTCGTCCAACTCGACGTTCCAGCCGGGCGACAAGGTGGAGATCCGCAGAGGTGAACAGGCCCGCACTGTCGGCCGCGTGGTGACCACGTCGTTGAACGAAGTCACCATCACCATCACCGACTCGGGCGACCCCAACTTTGTCAACCAGAACTTGACGGTGCCGGCCAACGACTTGAGAAAGGTGTTTGCGTCCGGTGACCACGTCAAGGTGGTCGAGGGTAAGCACATCGACGAGAGCGGTTTGGTCATCAAGATCGAAAACGACTCGGTGGTGTTCTTGAGCGACCAGACCAACGAGGACGTGAAGATCTTTGCCAACTACTTGATCAAAGCCACCGACACATCCTCGCACATCAACCCATCCGAAGACAAATACGACATTAAGGACCTCGTGCAGTTGAACGCCACGACCGTGGGTGTGATCATCAAGATCGAAAAGGACATCTACGGCATTCTCAGCTCGGACGGAAGAATTGTCTCCGTCAAATCATCCGGTATTGCATCCAAGCTCAAGATGAGCCGCTTCGAACAGGTCGCCACCGACAAGAACGGCTCGACCATCAAGGTTGGCGACACCGTCAAGGAGGCCTTGGGCGAAAAGAAAAGAGAAGGTGCCATCATACATATATTTAAAACCACCTTGTTCATCAAGTCCAACGAGATCGCCGAGAACTTGGGTATCTTTGCCACGAACTGTATGAACGTGACCACCGTCTCCACCAAGGACTCGATCGTGTCCAAGAACCTTGGCCCCGACTTGACGAGAATGAACCCCAACTTCAAGGCGCCCAACCCCATTGCCACGGCCGGCTTGAAAACCCGCGTGGGCGGCAGAGACAAGTTGGTGTACAAAGACGTGGTGGTGACCGGCGGAAACCACAAGGGCTTGATGGGTAAAGTCACTGATGCAGATGACGTTTATGCAAGAATCGAGTTACATACAAAGGCTAAAAAAATCAAGGTCAACAAGAACCAATTGAGTGTATTGGTTCGTGGCCAGTCCATTCCTTACTTGAGGTTCATTGGTGCTCCGGACCAGGACCAGAACAGACAGTTTGGCGGTCCTCAGAGATCTGCTGGCGGTCCAGCGTTTTCTTCAGGTGGAAGATCCGCCTGGGGTTCAGGCGGAATGACTCCGTCCGTGGGCCAAACTGGCGGCTCGTCCACTTGGGGAGGCGGAAAGACCCCCTCGTACAACAGTGGCGGCGCTGCTTCTTCCTGGGGTAACAATGCTGGGGGAGCTTCTCAATGGGGAAGCGCCTCCACCTGGAAGAAGAACGGCGCTGGGTCCACATGGGGCGGCAACCCCGGCACCGGCGCCAATTCCACCTGGGGCTCCAGCAACAATTCTAACGCCACCGGCGGCTCGTCTACTTGGGGATCTGGCGGTGCCAACTCGACGTGGGGTTCCAACAACACCGGCGGAAACTCCACCTGGGGAAATAAAGGCAATAAGAGTTCATGGGGATCCGGATCCACCTGGGGCAATCGCTAGTTCTTTCATGACTGTGTATAGTAAACATGTATTATCCTTTTGTCTCGCATCCAGGGCAGTTGTGGAGGGTTTCGTGAACAAAGACGTCACAGTCGATGCAGAAGTCGTTGTGGCACTTCTTGCACCGGTAGCGCGAGCTGGTCATGGCTTCGAGCGAGTCCTTGTTGAGCTGCTCCGGCGGCACGCCCTCCGGGAACCGTAAAAGACATCCGTAGCAGTACGAGCTGGGGTATGTGCTGGCCACCGGCACCTCCTGGAAGTCGACCAACGGCACGAGGTGGTGGTACGAGCGGGCCAAGTGGGTCGAGAGAATGAGCATGAGGTCACATATAGGGCATACTGTAGGAAGAGAACACACTTTACTGAAGCACTGAGGGCACTGGAACCCGACGACGCTGGTGGCCGCCACGGCGGTTTTGATCTCGACGGCGTTTTTCGCCGAGTCCGAGCCGTTGGTGGGGTGGCATGCGCAGAGCTGCGGGAACTCGATCGGCACCGACGAGTTGGCGGACGTGAGCACCGGCTGGATCTTGGTCGGGAAGCCCATCTTGATGAGCGGGACTTTTTTGCTGAGCTCGAGCTGTTTGGCGGCCGTGATGGGGAGCGGCACCACGCAGTCCATGAGCAACTCCTTGAAGTGGGTCTCGTTCATGATGACGCCGTAGTTCGAGACGTTGTTGGAGTTGTTGGTGTGGTTTGTCTTGTTGACGATTTCCTGGCAGATGGCCACCTGCGCCGACAACCCGATGACCTTGACCTTGATGGCGTCGTTGACGAGGCACTGGATGGTGCGGTGGATGTCACCGGGGTCGGAGGTGAAGAGGGCGCCGAAAATCACAAGAATCTCTTTAGAGTTTTTGGCGTCGGAGCCAAAGTTGTGCATGAGCAAGGTGCGGGCCATCTCCAAGGAGTTCTGGAGCGACGGGTCGCCCTTGGGCTCGAAGCGGTTGTGCTGTCTTGTCTTGAGCTGGCGGAGCTTGTCGAGATGGTACTGCGGCAGGCCATTTACCTCCGACACCAAGTGGGAGATGCCGTTGCGCATCAACACGATGCCCAACTGCGAGATGGGGTTCTGGTCGAAGAACTCGACCACAAACGTCTGGAGCAACTGGAGCGTCATGGCAAAGCGGGTGGGTCGTAAGTCCTTTTCCAGCATAATCAGCAGCCCATCGACCACCACGATAAGCGTGCGGATGATTCCTCGCTGGTACGGCGTGGTGGGGTTGCGGAGGATCTTCTTCTTGCGGCCCTCGATCATGGTCTGGATCATCAGCTCGAGCGACCGGCCGGAGTCGTCGTCCTTGACGATGTCCCACGACCGCTGGTATTCGTCTTCCCACGAATACCCGCCGTTCTGGCCCTTGAGCTTGGCGCCGATGCCTGGCCGGGCGCCCTGCGGCTTGGCGCCCTCGAAGTCGCTGAGCGAGCCGGGGGGGCCCGGGCGACCCGCCGGGGGCGATATACTCTTCGTCCGAGTCCATTGGAAAGTTGGCTGCGAAGAGCGAGCGAACGAGAAGACCAAGAGCGAGAAGCGACGAGACGAGAAGACAAGAGGAGCAGCGACGAGAAGAGACGCAACCACAGACGACGGCTGTATGTACATGTAATGAGTATATAAGTTCTTTTGTCTATAAGCTTGGCCAAATTCTATGAGTTCTGTGAGTTGGCCTATGGGGTTGGCTTTGGTTCTGGATTGCTGCTTGGGTCCACCTTGCGCCGTTTCGCCGCCAACGTGTCGACCGTGGCGATCTCCTTGGCGAAGCTCACGGTGCCATCGGCGCTTATGTCGTAGAAAAGCTGGTAGAAGCTCTCCAAGTCGTCTGCGAGCACCGCCGGCGAAAACGTCTCGTACAACCCCTCGATGCCCGGGATTCGCGCCGCCTGCTCGGCAGACACGAGGTCGCGCACACTGTACCCAGCGCCAGGCTCGGGGGTGACCTCGATGTCCAAGGCGTCGTGGTGAAAGCCGCTGCGGGCCTTGCCGTAGAACGATTCGAACTCTTTTGGGCCGTACAACGTCGCAAAGTCGAGGTTAGGGGGGTACGGCTTGGCATCGAGCTGGCGGTTCTTCTTGATCTTCGGCTGCGGCGCCGTCGAGTTCTCCTGGATGTAGAAGTTCCGGAGAAGCTGCACGGCCTCCGTTCGGAGCACGCCGCCGAAGCTGGGGTACGGCGTTCCCGATGTGGTGTCCTGATGCACCAGAAGGACGGTCCCGTTGCCGCCAAAACGGTCGTTGCCGCAGCCGTAGACGACCTTTTTCACGCCGAGCTGCTTGAGCGCCGACGCACACATGATGCACGGCTCGACGGTGACGTAGACGGTGATGCGGCCGAAGAGCGCGCCCACGGCCGCCGGGTCGCCCCACTGGGCCCGCGGCAAGCGGCGGAGCGCCTTGTCGGCGGCGATGAACTCGGCATGTCTGGTGCCGTTGAGAGTGTCGTTGGTGCCGTTGTAGCCGTACGCCACCACGGACCCGTCGTCGTGGACGAGCACGCAGGCCACGGGGGTCTCGTCGCGGCGCAACGCTCGGTAGGCCGTGAAGAGCGCTAGCGCCATGAACTGGAACGGCTCCTGGAGCAGCATTAATGTAGCAGTAGAAGCGGCAGAAGTGGCAGTGGAGGAAGGAGCGGCAGAAGGGAGAAACGGCAGCGGCTCGTCTCGCAGTTCGGTAAAAGGCAGTCTAAAATGCTGTTGGAGCTGAAATTTCACTCGCAGCTATCTAGAAAGCTAAAGAGACAGCGAAGTAAGCAGTGACAAGTCAGTGCAAGAACAGTGACAGGGCGAAACAGCGACAGGGACGAGACAAGCAGTGACAAGAACAGTCACAACAGCAAAGACACAACGAAGACACAGCGAAGTTAGAACTAAGAAAGCCAAGAAGCAAATTACCCCAGATGTCTGACTTTCACAACCAGTTGATGCGAAAGATCCGGCTGCAGGAGCGGGCGTTGGGCCTCGAGACGCTTTCGGAGGACGGCACGGTACTGGCGGCGGCACCAGCGCCGGCGGAGGTCGACGGCGCCGTGTTTAAGCGCTACCAAGAGGTGAAAAATGCTACTTTTCCGGTCCAGGAGGTCTACACGGACCCGACGGGCGCCCGATTCCAGACGTACTGGGCTCCGGGCGACGCGGGTGCCCCGGTGTTTGTTTTGCACCACGGCGCCGGCTCGCTGGCCATGACGTTCTGCAAGTTGGTCCAGAGCCTCCAGCGGACGCTGCCACGGCCCGGCGCCTTTGCCTTCGACATGCGGGGCCACGGGCACTCCGATGATGCTGGTGAGTTCGGGCTCGAGGCGTTGGTCGCCGACTTCGACGGGGTTTTGGGCTTTTTCGCCAAATTCCACTCGGGGCCCGTCTACCTCGTAGGCCACTCGCTCGGCGGGGCCGTGCTTGTGCGGTGGACGCAGACCCGCTTGGACGACCACGAGGTGCGCGGCTTGACCATGATCGACATTGTGGAGGAGACGTCGGTGACGTCGTTGAGCGCCATGCCGGCGTTTCTCAGCAAGGTGCCGCCGACGTTCACCTCGTACGAGCAGGCCATCGCCTGGCACATCCGCCACACGCAGATCCTCCACAACTACGACCTGGCGGTGCTCAGCGTGCCGGACTTGTTCGTGCAGCGGGACCGCAAGCTCCACTGGAAAATCGACTTGAAGAACACCCAGCCGTACTGGGGACTGTGGTTCGGGGGGTTGTCCAGCAACTTCATAACCTGCGGTGCCGCCAAGCATGTGGCCAAGCAGTTGCTCTTGTCGGGCCACGAGACCCTCGACAAGGACCTTCTTATCGGCCAGATGCAGGGCAAGTACCAGTTGATCGTGTTCAACAACGCCAACGTCGGCCACTTCGTGCACGAGGACATCCCCGACCACGCCAGCGCCAGTCTCATCGACTTTGCCCGCAAGAACGACTCGCCTAGCGAATACATGAAGAACGAATTGGGCTTCGTGCCAAAATGGGGTGGGAAGATCCATACATAATGACTATATCTATTTAATCAACACTAATGTTTGCGTTTTTGATCTCCTCCTCGCGGTGCTTGATGGTCTCGACGATCTGGTCGATCTTGCGGCTGGCAAACGGGAACCGGGGGTTGATCAAGAATGGCCGCAAGTCGAACCGGTTATCGTCTGGCGAGTACTCCTCTGCGTGGTAGGCGGGGGTCATCGTGGTCATCTTGTGCCTGTTGACAGCGTAGAAGAAGTAGAACCGCTTGACCTTCTCAGCGACCTGCTCGGCAGTCAAGTTCAACGGCGGCTGGGACCACTCGTGGTACAATTTGATGAACATGGCCAACGGGCCACACTTGTCGATCTTGCGCAAGCGGCCGAACCGCGATAACTCGTCGTATGTCATGCCCATGTCGATCTCGTCGCTCTGGACGTAGTCCTTGGTGATGGGCTCCAATTCCGCCGTAGGAGTGGCCGTCAAGAAATCGTGCAAAATCGGCAACTCGAAGTTCGTATCGGCCCAGTCGATGAAGCTCTTCAAGTCGGTCTTGGAGATTCCGCCGATGGGGTTGATGTCAGCACTGGAACAGTCGTACTTGGTCAAGTAGCCTCTCAAACACTCGTCGACGTTGGCACTACCCAACACCAAAAGCCCACCCTGGATGCTACGGGTCCACGGCAACAACTGGGCAAACATGTAGCTCAAGACCATTCTGAGCCGGGCCTGGATGTTCTGCAAGGCAAGGTTCTCGGTGATGGAGCCGCCAAAGATCTTGAAAATGGGCTTTTTGCCGGTGGCCACCTCGAACACCGACACCACCGCCGACACCAAGGTGTCCATGTTCATGTCGACGTGGTACGAGCCGACCTTGGCGGCCAACTCCTTGGCGCGGGCCCGGGTCTCCTTCGAGGAATTCTCGGTGCCCATGAAACAGGTGTAGAAGAGAAGCCCGGCGATCTCCTGCGGCGTCTTGGGCACGAAGTCCGGCTGCTTGGTCAAGGCCCGGATGTCTGCGAGGACCTGCTTGTCGCCCTTCTCGCACGACTCGACCACCAAGCGGCACATCAGGTGGACGATGACGGCGGTGGCACACGAATCGATGCCTCCACTCAACGGAAGAAAGAAGCCGGCGGCCTTGCATCGCCGGAGATAGTCCCACAACCAGCACGCGGGGCCCAAGGCGATCTCCTCCTCGGGTTTGTGGTATCTGACGGGGATAGGGCGGGTGGGTCTGACCAACGGATCAAACATCTTGCTCTGCGGCGACATCTCGACGTCCGAGCGCACCGTCTGGTACTTCTCGGTGACGTTGACGGACTGGAGCGCGGCGGACTTGGTGTTGCGGTAGGCCCTGATGTCGTCGAGGTCGATGGTGGCCGAAATCACCTCGACGTCCTGCAACGAGAACTGCGAGCCCTGGGCGACCATCTGGCCGTTGACGACGATGCAGGCGCAGCCGTCGTAGTACAAGCGGTCTCCGTCGCACCCCTTCTGGTTGGAGTAGAGGTAGATGCCGCCGCATTTCTTGGTGGCCTCCATGATCAACTGCAAGCGGGTGTCCAACTTGCGCAACTGGTGGTGGGAGCCCGAGGAGTTGGTGAAGATCTCCACGCCGTCGAGCGCCATGGCGATGTGCGGCGACATGGGCGTGAACAACTCCTCGCAGGTCTCGGCGCCGATTCTGGTGTCTTTGGTCTCGAGAATGCAGTCGCCAAACTTGACGGTGCGCTGGCCCGTGAGCTCCAGAATGGCCCGCGGGAGCACGAACGACTCGGTGAACTTGGGGCGGTTCCACGGGGTGAAGTACCGCATCTCGCGGTAGTTCCCGTCGTTGGCAAGGTACAATTTGGGCCGGATGAGCAAGATGGACCCGTTAAAAGAGATCACTCTACAGTTGTATTTGACCGACTTGTGGATGATGGGCATGCCGATGTCCACAAGAATGTCCCGGGTGTCCGGGTGTGCCAAGATCTCGCCGTAGACCTCCCACGAGTGGTCGTAGACGTCGTTTTCAAGAAAATGGTCCAAGCAGCCATACCCGCACACCTCCAATTCCGGGCCCACTCTCAATTTGGAGCCGTGGTTTTTGGCCTCGCGGATGCTCTGGACGATGCGGTCTCTGTTGCCGTCGAAGTCGAGCGCCCATTGGTTCAAGTTGCAGGTGGAAACCGTAATGTAGTGGCCCATGGTGACTAATGCGCACTTTAGCCGTCCCGATTAGGCGATGGCTGAAAAAACCCAGCCCGACAGCCCGAGGAGCAGAGAGCCCGAGGAAGCTGCAAGTTGGACCGGAGGTCCATGCGGGACCAGCGGCAGGGTCTCGGGCGACTCGTGGATCATTTCATCTGAAACGCAACCTTGTCAGCTGTCAAGTTGGAGACAAAGGTCGGGTGACATATGCAATATTGACAGGTGCAGTTGTTTCCCAACAGGGCAATATAAGGCATGAGATAAAACCACGTTTAGCAAGATCCTGGTATGAGGTGGGTTTCAGATACCGATATACGTAAACCATGCAGGTTGCAACTTTAAGTACGAAAACCTCTAAAATCAGGTCCACGGAAAAACGGGTATGGACGGATCAATTATTTTGCCCACTGAAGATTGGCAATGCGTATCCACAACCTGTGATAACTGGACTAGATAATCCCGACTCAACAACTCAACAATACCAAATAGTTGCTTTCGACTATCGGGCCAGAATGCCTGAAATCGGGCATTGTGCAATGCGGCAGTTCTAATTGTTTGCTAACGGCGCAATACTGTTTATCCAGTCCGAAACGGGCAAAGGTTCGGCATGGTAACTATAGACGGACTTGATCATCACCAAAACTCAAAAACGTTCGACATTTCTCCATAAGGTTAATATCCAGATTACACAGATTCTACAATTGAGAGGTGTTTGCAATAAAAATTGGGAAAAAAAATGTCGTCAACCTTAATTATCTGGACCTTTCCTCTCCAAAGTTTTAGAGGGGGTCGTAACTTTAATTTCAGGATTTCTGTTATCTGATTTTCCTGCATCGCTAAAGTTTGAGTTTTTCCTGATAGAATAGACTTGGTCCTGAAACTACCTTATTTTAACCTGCCTGTGCAATATACCGGGATTCCACGGGCGACCTAATCAAGTCAAATAACGACAAGTATTAAGCTATTTTTCTGGATTCGTACGGAACAATCCCGTTATAACTTTAGGCTTGTGGCTGCAGACCCCTGAAATTCCCGATATCTGAGTCCTGTCGAAATAGAATTAACCGTAGTTTAACTAGTGTGGCGAGTGGTGTAAACTCACACGCACGAAGCCCTCGTGGGTGGAGCACTTTAGGTATTACAAGTCGTAGATGCAGATTTAGGTGTTTAGGATAGGGTATTTAGTAGATTCAATGATTTTAGGTATTAGATTATGACACCACTGGCCCGCAGCCCGGAGCCACTGTTATGGGCCAGAGGCCTTCACCTCATCACATGGAGTTTCGGAGGCTTTAAGCTCGCAGACGACCATTGATTACAGGCCCGGACGGCTTGGCATGTATAGATAGTAGCCAATGGCACCAGGACCTCCTGCCACACCTGCGCCTGACAATAGCCTACGTGTAACCTTTACTATCACTATGCCTTCATAAATATCACTATACTAAATATCACTATAACTCGGTCTTGGGATCAACGCCAGAAGCAATGTTGCACTGGTGCATCAATCTTCTCTCGTCCTGGCCGTCGGCCTTGACGCCCTTGAACTCGCCCGTCACCGAGTGCCACACGCCTCTGTTGAAGAAAATCACTAAGTCACCTTCGGTCCAGCCGTGGGCCAAAACCTTGCTGGGAGCAATGGCCGGTCTCATCAATTGATGGACCTTTTTGCGGGACGCCTCCAAGTCAAGCGTCGTCACGGCCCCGTCGGTCGTGGTGTGCAACTTGAAGAGACAGCACCCGTGGATCTGCAAGTGGTGCTCTTTGGTCACCGGATTGGTCCACACCATGGGCAATCTCTTGACCTTGGCGTCTTCCCACGCTGGCAACTGGTCCAACGGCAACTCCTTGCCCTCGCTGACCATGGTCAAGCCGTCGGACGTGGCTCTGGCCGGCGAAATGAAGATGTAGGGGTGTGGAGCGTACTCGATGGTGGTGTTCAAGGCAAACTGCTTGTCGGCGTCCGACAAAAGGCGGAACGCCTCTGCGCCCGAGGCAAAGCACGTTGCGCCCTGCGCCACCTCCAACTCGTCGCCGGTCCCGTCGTCGTACGTCACGATGTTGGTCTGCGTCGCTGGCGGAACCTTGATTCCGAGCAAAGTGGTGATCCGGGGCGGACTGAGCTCGTACAACGCCGAGTCGATGTGCCACCGGTAGAACCGCGTGCGGTGCTCCTTCTTGATCTGGTCGTCCGTCAACGGCGTGTGGTGGAAGCTGGTGTGGCTCGGATGCGTCAAGCTGATGTCCTCGCCGTTCTCGTTTCCGGGCTCCGAGGCGCCAAATGTGCCCTGTCCGAGGATCTGCACCTGCGGCTGGTCCTTGACGGAGCACCCGTCCTTGCGCAACACCAGCTGCTGGTGGCGGAACTCCTTTCCGTGGCCGTAGCCGCCCAAACCCGCCTCTTTGGGCTCGGGAATCGTGGGGTCAAACTTCTTGGTCAACTCGTACTGCGACTTGGGCGCCAACTCTGCCAACCCGGGGATCACTACCACCAAGTACTTGTGCACCGCCTCGTAGAGCGTGTGGAAGTCCTGGTCGTTCAAGTTGATCGGGTCGTTTTTGGCGTATTGGGGGAGCTCGATCGAGCATCCGAACTGGTTCTTGGCGAGCGGCGTCACCTGGATCGTGTCTGTAGAGTGCATTGGGGATGGTCTGGGGCTGGGGTATCTTTATAGTTTTGGTATCGGGGAGCGCCGCGGGCCTCCGCGGGTTTTCCCGTTGCTTTCCGCGGGATGGGCCTGTTTTCACCCTGTATTCACGGTGTGCCGACCGAGTTTCACGGGGTCCCGACCAGTGTTCCCGCGGCGGGGACCCTCTACCGCGGGGCGTCCTCACTCGGTCTCCCGAGCTCCGCGGGTCTCCGTGGTGATGTACTTGTATTTGTACTTTTGTATTTGACTTTGCAGTCGTACTTTTGCAATCGTACTTTTGTATTTGTACTTTATGTTTGACAATTGTACAAATACAATTGTATTTTTATTCGAATTGCACTTCTGGCCTACTCTGGCCTGATCTCTTGTACCGGTTCTCTCCTCATACATTCAATACATAGTACTCCTTCTGCAACAACATCCACACAATGCTCACACTACTCACCAAGAATGGCCCCAAGAGCCCGCGGTCAAACCGGCAGTTCTTAAACACCAACCACTCGAGGTTGAAGTGGAGTCCGGCCACCACAAACGTCCACATGCACAACTCGTAGATCTCCTTGTTGCCCACCAAGTGGTAAGCCCCGTAGAACCGCACAATGGACGTGAGAAGCGTCCAGGTGCCGAAGGTGCGCACGCCCAAGCCGGAAATCTCGCCAGCTGGGGCTTGAGAGTACACCTTTTTGGTCAAGTCATTGGAAAAGTACGTCTGGAACGAATTGAACACCGATACCACCGAGATGAAGAGAAGCCAGTGGGGCAAGAAGCCGCCGTGGCGGGCGGTCACCGGGATAAGCGAGACAAAGTTCATGATAATTTTTCACTCACTATGCGAAAAGATTTATATTGGCTAAACATCGTAGGTTCGTGCAAGGGCTAACTAGTGGGTATTTGTGGGGTCATTGCTCTTCAAGATGTCGACGGCCGGGCCCAAGAGTCTCTGGAATCCGGACTTGTCCAACGTAGCAACAATGACCGTATCTTCGGCCTCGACCGTGGCCTGTCTGGGTAAATCGTTCAACAACGCCACTTCCCCAAAGTAGTCGCCCTTGGTCAAGTGGGTCAAGAGCTGCTGCGAGTCCTCCTTGTACACCTTACAGTTTCCGCTCTCGATAAAGTAGAAATTCTCACCTCTCTCGCCCTGGGTCACGATCTTGTCGCCCTTGTGGTAGATCTCGGTGGTCAAGGCGTCCGCCAACTTGGACCGCTCCTGCGCAGACAAGCCCGACAAGATCTGGACGTCCTGGAGGAAACTCTCGTACATCAAGCGCTTGTTGAAGGTGCCCTCAAGCAAGATGCGGCGGAACGTGAACCGGTCCAAGGCCCAGCATGTGACGGAGTCCGAGGCGGCGATGACGGTGGCGGCACGCGGCGAGTTGTGCATCAAGGCCAACTCTCCGAACGACGAGCCCTCGTTGGCGGTGCCTCGCTCGATGTTATCCACGTAGAACTCGACCGAGCCCGACTCGATGATGTAGAAGTAGTCGCCCTCGTCGCCCTGCTTGATGATCTCGTCGCCCTTGGCAAACACGTTCTTGGTCAACGCCGACAACACCGTCTTCTTGGAGATGCCGTCCAACTTCTTGAACAAGAAGTTCAGCAGCAACGTCTTGGACAACTCGGCGCGCTGGTCCTCGGTCAAGTTGTTCTGCGGCGGCTTCCACGAGTCGCTCTTGAACTTGTCCGGGTTGAGCGCCTCGGCGCTGACCGACGTTCTACGGTTGATGTTGAAGTTGAACGGGATCTTGGTCGTGGTCAACGGCTTGGGGTTCTCGGCCTTGGCGGGCGCCGCGGCCGCCGGGTCGTTGGGGTCCAGCGCCGGGTCCACCTCCTTGACCAAGTTCGAGCTGTTGACGTTGGTGGTGTGGTAATCGTCCTTAAACAACTGGTGCGGGTCGTTCTGCAGGTTGAAGGGGCTCTTGAAGCTGGGCTGGCGCCCGTTGACGGTGTGGTGGTTGACGGCGTTGACGTGGTCGATGTTGGGGAAGACGTTGATGCCGGCAGCCTTTGCCTTGGACTGCTGCTGCCACAAATGCGATCTCTGGAGCTCCAACTTGGAATTGAAGTAGTTGGCGCAGAACTGCAACACGTCCACGGGGTTCTTGGCCACGATCTCCTGCTGCAATTGGTTCAACTCGTCGGTGACGAAGTTGCTCATGGTTATTAATTAGGGAGTGCGACTTCGCGATCTGGGGTTGACTGTGACTGGCATTGTGGAGGGCTGTATTTGTGATTGTGTAGGCTTTGTGTTTCTGATTGTGTATGTGGTTGTGTAGGTGTTTGTGTAGGGCTTGGCTTGGTTGTGTTGCTTTGTTTGGCGGGCAATTTTGATTCAAGTCTCCCTGCCTGTTTCGTGTGGCTGTTTTGTTTGGCTGTGGTTTGTTGGATGTGGTTCTGCAACTGGCTGTTCTGTGTAGGTCTCTGTTGGGTCTGGACCTGTTGTGTCCAGGTTTGTCTGACGTAGGTCTGATTTCTAATTTTTGGGTTTTTCTGCCTGTTTCTTGTGACCGGTGTATGCGTGTCTAGTGTCTACAGTATCTAGTGTCTACAGTGTCTAGTGTCTACCGTGTCTACAGTGTCTACATGTGTCTGCTGGTGTGCTGGTGTTGATTAGTCGTGCTGGATCGTTCTTTTTGGTTTTAGCCTGCAATTACCACTTTAGCTCTGGTCTATTTGATCTGGCGAGTTTCAATATTTGGCCATTCTTGGTTACCTACGGACGTATTCTTGTAGATGTTTACGTCTGGATCCTGTAATTCTACAATTCTAGATTCTGGTACTCGAAGTAATTCTAGTACTTCAAGTTCTAGTGTTTCTCGTATTTCCAGTATTTCTGTTAATTCTAATTCTTTTCTACTTCTGGTAATTCTGGCAATTCTGCAATTCCGTGCTAACCATTTTATCCAGTTGCAATCTCAACATATCACCGCTCCACCATCTCTACTCCGCGTCCACTCCCCTGATGCTACCACGAGGTCCACTGATTTCTGTTAAATTTAGTCTATTCTAGATCCCACATTAAATTTTGCAGTCACTCGTACTGGGCATTTTGTCCAGCCCGCAAAGTAGACGCCACCGTAGTAGCCACTGTAGAAGTACCGTAGACCGAAACAGTATAGTGACACAGTGTAGCGATGCAGTGTAGTGTGGCCTGCATGCCACAGTCTCATGTAATGCCAGCGTACCAATGCCAGCGGGACAGCATACCGGCAGAGCACCAGTAATGCCAGCTCACTGCCGGTGCCCATTCCACGGCTGCCACCGCTGGAAGCAGGCAGCTCCAGGGCGTACCACTGCACATGCCATGCGGCCGTCTTTCTACCATTTACATTTACACCTACACCTCATCTGCTATCCACCACAATACACGCCACCTATTGTCCACGTCACAATGGCGTAGCCGAGCGTAGCGACCGGGTGTCGCTTAGTAGACAGTGTAGGACAGGACGGCCAGCAGGACGCCAGACAGGGTCCAGGTGTCAAAGTTGTCCAGGTGTCAAAGTGGGCGCCCACTCTCGCACGGCCGCCGTCGCACGGCCCTGCGCGGCAAGCGCAAGTCGCCACCGCCACCAGCACCGCCAGCGCACCGCAGCCGTGCAGGCCCGTGCACCTGGGCCAAAACTAAAACTACAACTAAAACTACAACTAAACTACAAACGGCCAACGCCAGCGACAACACCGCCGACACAGTCGCTCCACCAGCTCTCCCCTCCGCGCACCACGGCAATCACCTATTGTGGTTAAGGTTAATGCTACTTTCCGCATTCGCACATGTTCCATCCAATTCGATGGAAAGTAACACAAAAAGTTCGACACGTCAATCGGTTGAGGCCATAAATAGTTGAGAATTCTCACTAAAAATCAATGAAGTCCACCAGATCGTTCGCCGTGTCGGCGCTTTCGGTATTGTACATAACGCTTCTCGTGGTGATTCCGTTCTTCCACTCGCAGGGGCTCGTCCGGGCCGACGACGAGGAGAATTACGGCACCGTCATTGGAATCGACTTGGGTACCACCTACTCGTGTGTGGGGGTTATGAAGGCCGGGAAGGTCGAGATCTTGGCCAACGACCAGGGTAACCGGATCACGCCCTCGTACGTGGCGTTCACCAACGACGAGCGTCTCATTGGCGACTCGGCCAAGAACCAGGCGCCCTCCAACGTTAACAACACCGTTTTCGACATCAAGAGATTGATCGGCCTCAAGTACGACGACAAGACCGTGCAGAAGGAGATCAAGCATCTCCCCTACAAGATCGAGAAGAAGAAGGGCAAACCGGCCGTGGTGGTCGACTACCAGGGCGAGTCCAAGACCTTTAGCCCCGAGGAGATCTCCGCCATGATTTTGACCAAGATGAAGACCATCGCCGAGGACTACCTCGGCAAGAAGGTCACCCACGCCGTGGTCACCGTGCCCGCCTACTTCAACGACGCCCAGAGACAGGCCACCAAGGACGCCGGTGTGATTGCCGGCTTGAACGTCTTGAGAATCGTCAACGAGCCCACCGCCGCCGCCATCGCCTACGGCTTGGACAAGTCCGGCGAGGAGAGACAGATCATCGTCTACGACTTGGGTGGAGGAACCTTCGACGTGTCGCTCTTGTCCATCGAGGGCGGTGTTTTCGAGGTGTTGGCCACTTCCGGTGACACCCACTTGGGTGGTGAAGATTTCGACTTCAAGGTCGTCAGACACTTGGCCAAGCTCTTCAAGAAAAAGCACGACCTCGACATCACCTCCAACCCCAAGGCCATTGCCAAGTTGAAGAGAGAGGCCGAAAAGGCCAAGAGAACCTTGTCGTCGCAGATGAGCGTCAGAGTCGAAATCGACTCGTTCGTCGACGGCATCGACTTCTCCGAGACCCTCTCCAGAGCCAAGTTCGAGGAGTTGAACATTGACTTGTTCAAGAAGACCTTGAAACCCGTGGAACAGGTGTTGAAGGACGCCGGCGTCAAGAAATCCGACATCGATGACATCGTGTTGGTCGGTGGTTCTACCAGAATTCCAAAGGTCCAAGAGCTTTTGGAGAAGTTTTTCGACGGAAAGAAGGCCTCCAAGGGTATTAACCCCGACGAGGCCGTCGCCTACGGTGCCGCCGTCCAGGCCGGTGTGTTGTCTGGTGAAGAGGGTGTTGACGACATTGTGTTGTTGGACGTCAACCCTATCACCTTGGGTATCGAGACCTCCGGTGGAGTTATGTCCACCTTGATCAAGAGAAACACCGCCATCCCCACTAAGAAGTCCCAGATCTACTCCACCGCCGCTGACAACCAGCCCGTGGTGTTGATCCAGGTCTACGAAGGTGAGAGATCCTTGGTCAAGGACAACCACTTGTTGGGTAAGTTCGAATTGACCGGAATCCCCCCAGCCCCAAGAGGTGTGCCCCAGATCGAGGTCACCTTCTCCTTGGATGCCAATGGTATCCTTAAGGTTGAGGCTGCTGACAAGGGAACCGGAAAGGTCGAGTCCATCACCATCACCAACGACAAAGGAAGATTGTCCAAAGATGAAATCGACAGAATGGTGGAGGAAGCTGAGAAATACGCCGAGCAAGATGCTGAGGTCAAGGCCAGAATTGAGGGCAGAAACTCCTTGGAGAACTACTGTCACAACTTGAAGAACCAATTGAAAGATAGTTCTGAAACCGGATTGGGCAGCAAGATCGACCAAGATGACAAAGAAACTTTGGAAGATGCTATCAAGGAAACCTTGGAGTTCATCGAAGACAACTTCGATACCGCCACTTCTGAAGAATTTGAAGAACAAAAGCAAAAATTGATCGATGTCGCTAACCCAATCACCGCTAAATTATACGCCGGATCGAACCCTGATTTCGATGGAGCCGACGCCAAGTTCGGTGATGACGACTCTGACGACGAGTTCGACCACGACGAATTGTAAGTAGATTTTTATAATATATTTTGCACATTCATAACCTTGGGGTGTAGTTCGTCACGTGAATTCCCTTAAAATTTTCATTCTCATTCATTGACTAGAGGTTTGTCTGCATCATGAGCAACAGAAAGCTCCAAAAGTATGTGTTTCGACCGGCGCAGCCTGCACCGCGGCTCCCACTATGTGGCCCCCGATTTTGTACTAACCAGCAGGGAAATCGACAACACCTTCAAGAAAATCAATGAAGGGCTCGAACTATTCAATTACTACTATGAACGACACCAGGATCTCGAGTCCCAGCCGAGCTTGGACAAGAACATGGAGTCGCAGAAGGAGAAGTTGGAGAACGACCTCAAGAAAGAGATCAAAAAATTGCAGAAGAATCGAGAGTTGATCAAAAACTGGCAGCTGAACGAATCGGTCGAAGTAATATGTTCGCCCGTGAAACTACAAGAGTACCGAAAATTGGTCGAAGAAGCCATGGAGCGGTACAAGGAGGTGGAGAAGTCCAGCAAGATGAAATCGTTCTCCAACCAGTCCATTATGCTTGCAGCTCTTGATGACGAACAGAATAATTTGTCTAAAGAGGAAATCGAAGTGTTGACGTTTTTGAACAGTAGCATCGACGAGATCAACTCGCAGATTGAAGAGCTCGAGTCGGAATACGAAAAGATCTCCTCCAAAAAAATAAGGAAGAACAACTCTTCGACCATCGAATCTGAAAAACAGGAAATCGAAGGATTTTTAACCAACAACAGATTCCATTTGGAGAAGTTCGAGGACATTGTGGACTTTGTCAAGGCCAAGCGAATCGACCCCGAGTCGGTGTGGAAAATCAAAGACGACATAAACTTCTATTTGGAATCCAATCAAGAACCAGACTTCATAGACGATGAGACTCTATATGACGAAATCTTCCTGCAAGCCGAGTCCAACTACACATATTCGCCCAAGAAGTCGCCGGTCATCGCCGAGGCCGAAGCAGACCTCACGTTGACCCCCGTGCATTCTACTGCTGCCAATCCTGTGCTACCCAACTTGAAATCGGAAAAGCTGAAGTCACCTTCGCCGCTGACCCCCGTCAAGAGGAGCCACGAGTTTAATGTCACCCCCATCAAGCACAAGCCTGCCACGCCCGACTTGTCGAGTCCAGCTATCATCAAAACTTTGAAGCCGGCCACCACTCCCGCCAAAATCTCTGGCGAGGTAGCGTGGTCGTCGGCTGTGGGCGCCTCGGTACCGCAGTTGGAGCACAACGGCAACGGCACCAAGGCCAGTGATTCCGGGTCGCCGTTGCACCAGGTGTCTACGCTCAGTGCCACCAGGACGTTGTCGCCAGACCAGAAGTACTATAATTACGTGGAAGTGTTGCAGAATTCCCAGTTAGCAGAGTCCGAGTTGCAGGTGCTCTCGGACCCGAACTTGGTCAAGTTGCCTGCGGGTATCCAGAACTTGATCTTGTCGTTCACCGCAGCCAGAACCACCACTGACCAGCCCAAGTTGATGGAGCCAATCGACAGTTCATCCCAGTTTTCTATACCGATCAAGAAGCCGTTCTTGCCCGCACAGGTGCAGAACTCGTTCTACCAGTATAGCAAACCGGGGATTGTATTTATAAAGCCGCCATTACATTTACTAAATTACCAAAACTACTGGAACCGGATCCGGGCCAACGACGAGTTTGACATTTTCACCAACGAAATCGCCGGCTTGATCAACCAGTTGCAGCACCCTGCTCAGGCCAATGCCCCACAGCCCAGCCCTGAGCTTATAAATGAGTTGACGTTGGTGTTGTTCTACGGGTTCTACTACGGGCTCACGCCGCTAGAGAACTTGATTGCCGAGTCGAAGTTGTTCGAGTTGGGATGGAAGCCATACGGGATCAAGAACCCCATGGCGGGCGCCCAGGACCCTAGTCGAACCGCCGCCGAACTCAACGCCGCTAACTATTTCTACTGGTTCAAGAGTATACTGGCCGACGCCAGCGAGCAGGGCGATTTCCAGGTGTTTGACTTGAACACGTGGGAGGTCCATGTGAAGAGCGGGTTCCGCCTCGACGCCAGTCTTGTGCAAGCGCAGCCAGCAACGGCGGTAGCGTAACTAGTTAGGTAATTTATGTTATTCATTGATTTCCTCGGACGGGAGCATGTTGCCGGAGGTGAGGTTCTCGAAGTCGGACGTTTGTGCCGTGGTGTCGGGCACCTCGCTGCGTTCGGAGAGGATCTCGGGCGAGGAGCTACGGACTCTATAACCATTAACTACTAGAACTAGGCGGTTTTCGAACCGGGGCATCTGGCTGGCGGGCGTGAACTCGTTGAGCGGGATGCTGAGGCCGAAGCGCTGGAGCGTGGCCGATTTGAGGTCTCGGGCAATGGTGCTGACGGGAGTGATCTGCATAATCAAGATCACTAAATACTAAATACTAATTAACTAAATAACTAAAACTAAATAGAGACACTCACCAAGGCACTAAACTGCACCAAAGAACTAAACAGGCGGCGAACTTGCGCTGAGTAGACACTGCATGCATCACACGTCAGATCATAGACATAGACACCGTAGATAAATAGACTTGCTGACACCATAACAGCCAGCTTGTCATGTGACACTGCAAATAAAGCCAGACGACACCTATCGTAGCCAAACGACCCAGTCGGTGCCAGTCCAGCGCCAGTCGGTGCCAGTCAGTGCCAGTGCTCCCTCTAAGTCTACGTCTACGCCTACACGGTCAGTCGTGGGCAGCCAGCCCCACCGATCCACCACTGGCTCACCATCTCATTACCCCAGATTTCACTACATACTCCACCAG
Organism: Keqinozyma sinolaborantium; assembly: GCA_039762375.1. Classification (NCBI taxonomy): domain Eukaryota; kingdom Fungi; phylum Ascomycota; class Pichiomycetes; order Serinales; family Debaryomycetaceae; genus Keqinozyma; species Keqinozyma sinolaborantium. The sequence goes on along the minus strand of JAQRFW010000044.1, from coordinate 46,989 downwards.
AACCAAAACTTTGAGCGCTGCCACCACAGCTCCGCTACTACACTACCTCTCGCATCCTCTCGTATATCTCTGACGGTCTCTGCGTACCCTCTGCACGCCCCGTCGTCGTTGACTCGGTCCTCCATCTTCACGTGACCCATACTTAAGGCCCGCGGAACAGTTGTGGGGCATCATGGAATACTACTCTTCTCTCGATGCGTCCCAGTTGGACTCGGAGACCCCAACGCTCTTCGAGCTCATCTCGGCCAACCAGCTCGAGCAGCTTTTGTCGCCGTCGTTGCGCTACATCCTCGTGCACTACGCCAGCAAGTACCCGTACTACCTTTTGCGGCTCACCAACCGGTTCGACGAGGTCAACTTGGTCCTCCGCACGTTCATCGAGTGGTACTTCCTCAAGTACTGGCAGGGCTCGTTCACGGAGAACTTCTACGGGCTCAAACGGGTGAGCCAGACGCCGCTTTCCACCAAAAAGTACAACAGCAGCAAGCTCACGCAGCTCGTGCCGCTGATGGTCGAGACCCGCCGGCTGTTGAGCGGCGTGCAGACCGCGGTGTCGATTTTCGAGATCACCGGCGCCGCCTACGTCTCGGAAAAGTTCAACTACTGGTACGAAATCTGGTACCCCAAGTTCATCACCAACCAGCTCGTGCCGGCAGACCCGCAGAGCCGCGCCGACGTGTGGCGCACCGAGCTCAAGAAGGCGTTTGTGCGGACGTATCCGTACGTCCAGAGCGGGTTCCGGGCCGCCAATTTCGTGGCGGTCTTGATGTACTTGAGCGGCTCGTCCAAATCGCCGTCGCTCCTCACGTTCTTGTTCAAGATCAACTACTCGCGCTTGAACCAGCACGACTACGCCAAGAACGACCCCAAGTCGGTGAAGAAACCCCGGGACCTGCCCAACAGAGTGGCGCCGCCCACCACCGCCGAGTACTTGCTTCGGTTCTTGACCCGCAACTTCACCCGCCCGCTGTGGCGCCTCGTCAAGTTGGTGCTCGGCACCTTCTTCCCGGTCGCCATCTTCACCTTGAAGTTCTTGGAGTGGTGGAACAACTCCAACTTCTCGCAGCGGTTGTCCAAGAACCAGGGCACCACGCTCGACCTGGTACTCCCGCCGCCGTCGACCTTGGGCCACCTCCAGCAGAAGCCGAAGAAGGCGTATCGCTCTGGCGCTACGTGTCCGCTCTGCAAGGACGAGATCTCGAATCCGGCCATCATCGAGACCGGCTACGTTTTCTGCTACTCGTGCATCTACAACTACCTCGCCAACTCGCACAAGATCGTGGCGCAGCGCTCCAAGGCTATCCGGGGCGACTCTAGTACCGACGCTGACGAAAAGGCCGACGAAAAGGACGAAAAGGCCGGCGATGCCGACTCTGACGCCGATTCCGACGCCGACGACGAACCCAAGACCGAACTCGTCGACCTCGACAAGGGCGGACGGTGCCCCGTCACCGGCGTCAAGCTCCTCGGGTGCAAGTGGAACGCCCTCAAGCAGGAGTGGGACGTCGAAGGCGTCAGACGGCTCATCTTCTGATTTTTCATCTTCTCAACGTGCGCACTATATGTCCAGAACCCTCCAGGCCATCAAGTTCGACCGCGAGAGCACCTCGCTCGAGATCCTCGACCAGCTCCAGCTCCCCTACTCCACGGTCTACATCCGCATCGCCTCCATCGACGATGCGTACGACGCCATCTTCAAAATGCAGGTCCGGGGCGCCCCCGCCATCGCCATCGTGGGGGCCTTCGCCGTGGCCATTGACGCCAAGCAGCACGCGGGCCAGTGGCACTTGAAGCAATTGTTGGAGAAGATCGAGTATCTCCAGCAATCACGGCCCACGGCCGTCAATCTCTCCAATGCTCTTGGGGACATCAAGATGTTGCTCTTCAAGTACGACTTCAACGACGATCTCACCGCCGAGCAGGCCGCGCTCATCCTCGACTACGCCGTCAGGTTGTACGACGACGACTTGGCCAACAATTACCGGATCGGCGACAATGGTGTCGACTATATCTCAAAGAGTCTCCAGGCTGAGAACTTCAAGGGCCCGTTTTCCATCATGACCATCTGCAACACCGGCTCGTTGGCCACTTCAGGCCACGGTACGGCGCTCGGCATCATCAGGTCGGTCTTCCAGAACCTCTCGTCCACGTCGGGCGACTTCTACTTGGAAAAAGTGTACCCTTGCGAGACCAGGCCCTACAACCAGGGCGCCAAGTTGACCACCTACGAGTTGGACTACGAGAAGATCCCCTTCAGCTTGATCTGCGATAACATGGCCTCGTCGTTGATCTCGTCGTTGAGCACCGGCAAAAAAGTCAAGCTGGTGTCGGCGCCAGTCAAGTTCATCATTGTGGGCGCCGACAGAATCGTCCGCAACGGTGACACCGCCAACAAAATCGGCACGTTCCAGTTGTCGGTGATCGCCAACTACTTCAACTCGTTGCCCAACGCCGAGCCCATCAAGTTCATCGTGGCGGCTCCAAAGACCACCATCGACACCAAGACGGAGACTGGAGACGAGATCGAGATTGAGGAGAGACCCGCCAACGAGTTGACCACCCTCAAGGGCCCGGTGCTCGACGGCAAGACCGTGGGCGAAAAGCTCGTGGTGGGCATCGCTACCCCGAACATCTCGGTCTGGAACCCTGCCTTCGACGTGACCCCCCACCATTTAATAGACGCTATCGTGACTGAGACCGAGGTGTTCACTAAGGACGCCAACAACGAGTTCAAATTACAATAGTGGTCTATTATGCTAATCTAATTATATAGTCAATAAAGACTCAAATCATGCGATGACTACTTCTTCTTCTTCAGTTTCAGCTTTTTCTTCTTCTTTTTGGGCGATGAAGCGGTGTTGGCGCTCTGTGGTGGCGCCAACTTTTCTGCAGTCTCTGGCTCTTCGGGTTTGGGCCCGCCAGCGTCAGGTTTGGGTGTTGGTGCTGGCTCTTCTGTGGGTTCTTTTGCTTGGGGTTCCTCGGTTCGTTCTTCTGGCTTCGGCTCGGTGTCGTCAAGAACCTCGGCGTCTGAAGAAATCACAACCGGAGCGGAAGCCGGCTCAGTAGCGGTTTCAGTAGCCTCTGTCTCGGCAGGTTCAGACTTGGCTGTCTCCACCGGCTCAGCTTTAGCTAGCTCGACTGATTCAGATGCGGGCTCCACCAGTTCAGAGGCTGTTTCGGGCTGTTCAGATTTGGGCTCAACAGGTTCAGACTTGAGCTCATCTGGCTCAGACTTAGACTCAACCAGCTCAGACTTGGGCTCATCGCTTGGATGCTGCTCAGGTTCCGGCTCGGTGTCTTCAATGGGGTCTTCAATGGCCCGGTCAAGATCAAGAGAGTCGGTTTTCATGTACGACCCTTCGAGATTTTGCACCACTGACTTCACCTGTTCCTCCGCTGGGCTCACCTCGTCTGACTGTTCTTGTTCGTCTGCTGGTGCCTGGTCCTCTCCTGCCGGCTTGCCGTCCTGAGGGATGGTGATTTCTCCGACATCAGCCTTGATATCCACATCCTTCTGCTCTTTGCTTTCGTCCACTTGGGAGTCTTTCACTGGTTTGGTCTCAGTGGATGAAGCCTCTGGTTTCTCGGCGGTGTCAGGCTTTATCTCGAAGAGCACTTCCTCGTTGGCCGGTTCCGTCTTTGTTTCCTTGGGTTCCTTTGGTGGCTCTGTCTTTGGTGTCTCTTTAGGTTGTTCTTCGCTCTTCCGTTGAACCTCGAGACTGGCCTTCTGGCTGTGAGCCTTCTCCTGCTCGATGTTGTTCTTCATAACTTCGTCCATTTTTCTGTCCTCGATCGTGGGTAGAGCATTCACGTTCTCCCAGATGACTTGCCCCGAGTTCCCGTACCCTGGGAGTTCGAACAACTTGACTCGGAAGTAGTCGATATCCTTCATGAGCGAGTGCTTCTCGTTCAAGTCTTTGAACTGGGGCAACTGGGTGCAGAAACACTCCACAAACAATTTCTTGTAGTTGTCGAAAATCTGCAGGAGAATCAACGACTGTTTGATCTCAGGCAAGTACTTCGCCAACACTTTGGTGACGGTGGTGGTGTCCTTGACGAGCACTTCCATGTATGTGTGGCATTGCTGTGGCAGTTTGAGCGGTACCGATAAGTCGAGCTTTAGAATGGCCTGGCAATGGCTCAAGGTCCTGTCGTACATGATGGACACAAGCTTGGCAAACAACTCGTTTTCGTGGTCCTTGTAGTTGCTGGTGAGCTGGTCGAAGCTGAGGTCCTCGTTGCCGTTCTGCTGTGGAAGCGGCGAGCCAGGTCTGACCTTCAGGAACGACGACTTCACGAACGGAAGCAACCCGATATTGAACTCGACAAACTGGATGCACAACGCGATGTGCTTGGTGGTGATGTGTTTCAACCCGGCGGTTCTCGTGGCCCCAGCGTTGAGCACCGACTGCGACGCCTTGGAGTTCATCAACTTGAAGTAGTTCATCAAGTTGTTCTCCACGAGCGCTGCCTTGTGGGGAAACATGTGTGCCACGATGAGGTAGTCTCTGATCTGGCTGATGGAGCTTACGATGAGTTTGGGGATCATGAATGCTTCATCGTGAATCTTGAGCTTGGTGGCGTCGGAAACGGCGGGCTCAACGGGCGGCTGTTGCTGGAAAAAGTCGTACAACACCAACACCTTCAGCCAGCCGTCTCCATTAGTGCCCTTGATACCGTTGCTCTCGATGAACTCGCCGTACCCCACGATCTCATCGAGCTCGGCCTGGGCCTTCAGAAGAAGGGCGCCGTCCGTGACCTCCTTCCACGTTTCCTTGTCGCTGTTGGCCACAAGCGCTCTCAAGCTGCCCAGATGGAATCTATGCACGAAGTAGCCTACGTGATTTCTGATCCAGTCGTTGAGCGAGCTGCCGGCGCCACCAGCCACGTAGCCGGGGTTGATCATCTCGCACTCCTGCAAGTACGCCGAGCTGAGCGAGTAGAACCGCAAGTACTGGTTGACGGGCATGTCGGCGATCTGCTCCAGGCGGACATTGATGACCTTGGAGATCCGGATTTGCGTCAACTCGATGGCCTTGTTGATGGCCAACGTCAAGTCGAACGCCATGATGTCAATGTCCACGCCCGGCGAGATCGACGACAACGCCAAGTCAAGCAAGATCTTCTGGTGCTTCGTCAAGCGACGAAGACACTCCGAAAGAGCGCAGTATATTTTGGCCAACATCGCCTCGAACTCGGCCGCCGTGAGGTTCTTGATGCTGGCAGACAACGAGTTGGAGGTGGAGTTGGAATACGACTCGGACGGCGTCTGCTCGGGCGGAACTGACGACGACCGCGATGGAGCGTTGGACATATCCGCCAGGGCAGCGCCGCTCTTGGGCAAGTTGGTCTTGATGATGTCCTTGATCTCCACGATGATCCGGTCCTGGTAGGCGTTGAACGAGCCGGCGAGCTGTCCGGCCTTGACCAAGTTCTCCACGTAGTCTCTGAGCTTCTGTAGGGTGTCGCTGCTCAAATCCTGGTAGTTGCGGTTGAGCTTGGACGAGTCGATGCGGCGGTGGCGGTCGACGTTGAAATATATGCGGTCAAGAGTGTCCTGGAGCGGCACAGACTGGTAATGCAGACGTAAATCGTTAATGAGTAAATCGTTGAAGTCGGTGATGTAGCCCCTAGAACACTGGTTTTTGAGGTTTTGCAAGTCGTTCTGGATGTGGATCAACGCCGGGAGCGTCGACAAGTCCAAGAGCGGGTACTTGAAGCCGGGAAGGGCGATGGTCTCTTCCAGGGACACATCGTGGCCCCGAATGAGGCCCTCCACCACCACAATCACGTTCAAGCACTTGGCGTGCAGCCCCGCGTCGAACGACCGCTTGGCCACGTCGAAGAGCTTGGTGATATACGATAACTGGAGGATCGACGACTCGAGGTGCTCGACGTTGTTGCGCTGGTTGATCTTGCGGACGATCGAGAGGCCTGCCTGGATAGAGTCGTTCTCCAAGCCGTCGAGCCGCGCCACCACGTCGTTGAAGAACTCGACCGTCTCCTGTGACTGCCGTGACACCGTCTGGATGTCCTCGACCGTGTTGAAAAACGAGTTGGACGACTTGGAGATCTCCGAGATCAAGTTGACCTCCACCGTGTCCAAGTAGTGCGACAACTGGTCCTGCAACGAGTTGTTGTTGGCGAGGTTGCGGGTGCCGGACGTCGACTCGAAGTCGTCCAAGTCCGGGAGGATGTTGCAGTCGCCGATGACCTGCTTGAAGATCCTGGGGTCGTCGAGCCGGAAATTGGGGTCTGAAAACACCGCCGGGATCTCCAGCTCGGGCTCACCCACGCTGCTGTCGGCGCCGCTGCGCACCGGCCCGCTCTCGGCGAGCCGCAGAAGCGTGTCGGCGGTCAAGGCGTTGTAGCCCTCGTTGAACGATTTGTAGTCCGCTTCCGAGCCCGCGACGAGCTTCAGCACGATCTCGTCGCTCGCCACCCGCAGGTGGAGCTTCAGAAGCTGGATCTGCGGAATGTCCTTGGTGGTCGGCGTCTTGAGATTGTACACCGTCGAGAGGCCGCCGTTGAGCGTCACCGACACCTTGCCGGCACGCCGGCGCTCGCGCGCCAAGTCCGAGGCGATGGTGAGCTCGTAGATGGAGTTGGGCCCCAACGGCGAGTATCCGGAGTCGGAATCGGTGATTTCGTCGATGTTATTGAACAGCTGGAAAAACGCCGAGCCAAAGCTGGAGTCGGCATCGATAGAGTGCCGATACGATGCCCCCGAGCCGGCTCGTCTGGGCATGTGACTGGAGGGGTGGGACGTGGCCAGGCCCTCGGAGATTTCCGAGCCGTTGGCCAAGTCGTCGTTGAGATTGATCGAGGTTTCCATGGACCGGCGGTCAATTGGCAGGGTTTCGCCGGCGGTTTCGGGCCCGGCGTGGTCCTCCGTGACGATGAGCGGTGGAGTCGAGGCGCTGGCCTGGGGGTCGGCCCCAGAACCCGCTTTTGTCGGCTCCATTTTAACAGGTTTAGATTCCAAAGTGCGATTTGGTGATTTTTCATCAACGTATATCATGGAAGAGAAAAAAGAATCGAAGCCCAAGCCCTGTTGTGTGTGTCTCGACGAGAAGAAGGAGAGAGATGCCTGTTTGTTGCAAAACGGCCAGGATTCCGGCAAATGTGACGACATTATTGCCCAATACAAGGTTTGTATGAAGGGCTATGGCTTTGAAATCAACTAGTATGTAAATAGACCTGTAAATAGACGATACTGTGTTGGAGAGCGTAGGTGTGGGAGGTTGGCGGCGTCCTGGCGGGCATCGTCGTGTGGTCTGGCGCTGGTCTGGGCGCTGGCGGTGCTGTCGGCGGCGAACTGGTGATTTTTCAGATAATTTGCTCATGGCTTGGCTGGGCCGTTCTCGGGGCCCCGTAGTGCTGGGGCCGTGTAGCTCGAGTAAAGTGTTCCTGTGGTTCTGTAGCACCCGTGTAGCAAGTTTCAGCCCCGGGAAGGCCGCCGTTGGGGAGCGAGCTGGCGCTGTTCAACCTGATTTCTAATCATGTAGCGCCACATAAAACTGCCAAAAAAAGACCCGAATCTCTACTTGAGCAAGCGACATCTCTACTTGGACAGCAAGCCACGCCTTGCTAAGCCTATCGACCGAAGCTACCTTGTGAAATCTATCCATTAGTTTATAAATATACCATAACTCGTAATTACTCGTCCTCCGGAAACGTGCCGTAGGTCTTGTTGGCGTCGGCCTCCTCGTCGCCCGCCGGCACAGACGAGTGGCGGCGCAGCACAAAGTACGGGTTCTTGATGAAGTTGTCGACGAGCACCAATTGGAGGCAGTTCAAGAAAATGGGAATGACAAATATCACCATGAAGATCTCGAACTCCTCGGGAAACTCATCGAGCCACTTGAGAAGCACATTGCTGGTGATCCAGAGAAGCGGCTTCTCGAAGAGGTTCATGACAAAAAACAAGATGCACTTGGTAAGCATAAGCGACGTAAAATAGATGGCCAACTGCTTGAAATACGCTCGGAAATGCGGCTTGTTGGGGTCGGGCCCATACTCGCCCGACTTGATGCCAGTCATCATGAGCCACTCGGCGCAGATCTTGTTGATGAGCCGGAAAGCAAGATAGAGGATATAGACGCCGATAGTGCAGTCGAAAACAATGTTGAGAAAGTACCAGTCGCACGCGTCGTCGTCCACGGGGTCATCCGAGCTGTAGCCGTCGTCAAGCCCCGCCAAGTTGCCGGCTCGTCTGGTTTTGATGACCGAAAGCACCACATTAAAGATATGCACGCCTAGCGCCCCGATGAGCTGCTTTGAAACGTCGAAAAACCACACCGACCAGCTCCGCCGCACCGGGTACTCGTACGAGCGCTTGACGATCAACGACGAGAGACACAAGAGCCCCAAGCAAGCTTGCGTGAGCAAAGAAAAAGTGCCTATCAATTCGCAATTGCCTCCGCCGCCATCGCCACCGTCAAACGTCCCGCGGGCCAGCATGGTGATGGGCCGCGGCATTAGCATGGCGTCTAGTGCGGCAGCGAGCACAGCGAGGGTTTCGGTGGCGCCTTGAAGACAACCGCCTAAAACAGTCATTAGCTTAGAGAGTGCGATTTTAATCAATATATATATACATTATGCCTAGTCATCATGGCAGCTAGTCCTTGTGGTTCCAATTGCCCAAGAAATGGTTGGCGAGATCCTTGGCCTGGTATACGAGGTTTTTGTCTTCGGGCGGCGACCCGATGCCATTTTTCCCGGCCACTTGCGATAAGGAATTGTAGCTAGTATAATTTTTCGATGAGTCGTTTTCGCTATCGTCTTCAGAGTCCGAGCTGTCAAAGGCGAAGGTGGATGTCTTGCGCGGGGTTGTTTCTAGCGGCGGCGTGCCGTTCCCCAGAAATGCATTGGCCAGAGTGGTTTGTGGGGGAACAGCCGATGCTTTGGGTTGCGCTCCCCCAAGGCTTTTGTCCACCGGCGTGATGTTGCAGTTGAAGAACTGGTCCGCCAACGACGCATTGGAAGTGTCCTTCTTAAGCGGCGTGGTGCCAAAGAACTGGTCCGAGAGCGAGTTCGACGACGTCGATTGCTTCGACAACCCCGTCGACGAGTGTCTAGGGTTGATCAGCGCGATGCTCTGCTCGACCGGGTGGGGGTCCTGCGGCGCCTCCGGGTAGTGGTGTTGCAGCTCTGCCGGCGTCAAGTTGTTGTAGATCAGCTGGGCCAACTGCTGGCTCAGGGTCCGCGTGGCGATGGACAATCCCTCGTCGTCCGAGTCGGTGTCGGAGTCGGAGGGGTCGGCGGTGTCCACGGGTTCGGGCTTATGGTTGTAGTTGACGTTGGACCCGCTGATCACCAGTGGGTCGATGATGGGCATGTTGTCGGAGTCGTCTACGGTCTGATAGTTGGACAAGTCAGCAATGTCTTCCGGAACGTCGACCACGTCCGCCGTCTCGACAGCCTTGTAGTTGTTGTTCTTGGGGTCGACCGTGTACACGGTGTTGTAGTCGTACATGTAGTCGTAACCCCGGCTGGAGCTGTTGTGGACGTTGTGGGACAAACTGGAAGTGTAAGGGTTTTCCTCATCGCTGGTCTCTTCGTCAGAGCCGTAGTTCAACGAGGTGGACGGCAAGAGCTGAATGGTTCGGTAGGTTTTAGAGTTGTCGGTGGAGATGGAGAGGGAGTCTGAGTCGTCGGTATGAGAGGGGAATGAGGGCTCTGGGTCGGCTTTTTCCTGGGGTTTTTTCACCAACGCTGGCCCGGTAGCCGAGGGCGACCGCACCTGGAGAAAGAAGCCGCCGTCGTCGTCCTCGTCGTCGTCGTCACTGGAATTGTCTTCGCTGGGAAGACTGTCATGAGGGTTCGTATATATGTAGCTCTGGTGGTCGTAGTCTTGGTCGTAGAAGTCGTAGTCGTCCTCTTCCTTGTCGGATTGCGGCTCCAAGGCAATGCACTGCTGGACCTCCTCGTTAAAGTGAATATGGCGGGTTTCCTTGCGGATAGACGACCCGTCCGACATGGTTTCCTCGGCAACCTCCGGAGGCTGCTGGGGCACGGCCGAGAGCTGGGCCAAGTTGGTCGAACTGTTGGGGTTGGAGCTGACTTTATACTGGGTGTTGAGAAGCTGCGAGATGGCGTCGTAGTCGTCGAACTCGGGCGGCTCGCTGGACGGCTGGCGGCGGTGGGTCTGTGTTTTGTGCTGCTGCTGCTGCGCCTTCTTGTCCTTGAGGCGCTGCTCCATGAGCTGCAACTTGAGCAAGTTGGCGTGGCTGATCATCTTGTCCTCGACGGTACGGTGCTTGAGAATGCCCTTGTTGCTCTTGCTGGGGAGCGAGATGTCGCCGGCGACCTTGGACGTGGCCACCGTCTGGGTCTTGTGGTCGTCCTCGTCGTCGGAGTCGAGGTCGTCCTTGACGATGGGGCCGTAAAGCCAGGTGATGTCGCTCTCCTTCAGCCAGTTCAACAACTCCGGGTTGATGGTCTTGAGGCCCAGCCGCCGCTGCGCCCACGTGCGCCAACTGGCGTTCTCCAACCGCGCCGAGTTGGCGACGTCCTTGCGTTTTTGAATAATGTAGCGCCAACTGCGGGAGATGTCCGCCACGTCCCATTGGTGCGAGAAGTAGTCCACGTGGAGCGACGGCTCCACCGCGATGTCGGTGTCGTCGTGCGGCACGATGTCCGGCGAGCGGTACGGCGGCTCGTCGGGCTCCAGGTCGGATTTTGGCGCTTCGGGTTTGGGCGGGGCCTCAGCAGACGTTTCCGCGGGCTGGGCCGCCGCGCCGGCAGCGTCGCCATCCCCCGGGGCCTCCCCGTCGGCCGCCTCGAGCGGCTGGATGAACTCGTCCAACAAGCCCATCGACCGGGTGCGCTTCAACTTGAAGGTGGTGTTTTCGAAATGGTCGTCGTCCTGGGCGTCGATGTGCTGCGACGTGGTGGCGCCGCTGGCAAACACTTCGTTGGGGTTGTGCGACATGATGGCCAACGATATATGAGATGCAACGGCCAACCTTGAATGACAAAGATGCCTATGGTTTTGTGTAAGGCTGGTTGAGTGAGCGCACTGTACGGAGTTGCTGGCCACGTGATCGGAAAAACTAGGAACTAATGCGGAACGGTCGCTTGAGAGAATTCCGACAGGTTTTGTGGGGAATCCGGTGGGCCGTTACCGGAGTATTTGTTTGCCACGACGCTGGCTACGGTTTGGTCTGTAGACTAGAACGGTAGAGCACGATTAGATACGGTAGCGCTTCGATGTGGCTGTGCTTGTGTTGATCGATGCTCTCGATTTGTATCTGTCCTATTCTACTCTATTCTGCTCTGTTTCGTTTCTATTTCATTTATTTCATTCTATTTCATTTCTATCGTACTGTACGGCTCTTATCTTAGGTGCTACGTCTAATCTGCTCAGGCTGGCTCACTTGCTTCTCACTGGTCTGACCAATTGCAGCACTCTTCAGGAACGCTGACGGTTGGATCAGATCGAGACCAGTGGCTGCTAAAAAATAGCAGACTCCTGGCTAAATTTCACCATCAACCTTCAACCAACTCTTTAGTCGTAACTTGGCGAGTCTACATTCAGAGTATGCAACGATGTTCCCAGCGAAAATATAAGTATCTCTTGTTGTTAGACAGTTTATCATTGAGTTACTCCAGAGACAACACCTACAGAAGACAATCCAAACACACAATTATCACCTGATGTATCGATTCAACTTGATAGCTTATTGTAGTATAACAGACTGTCACAACTATTTACGGCCGCATGCAATGCAATTGAAGCTATGGAACACTTAACCAAGAAATGATAGCAGACATTCCATAGTGCACGCAGAAAGGAATGGTTGAACCTACTCCACGTAGATAGGAAGAAGCTAAATATTCTTGTAGCACAATATTTCATTGGTAAACCATTACGGTAATTGGCGGCACTCAATGGTCAGCCATTTATCGTATATGCTATCACTTTGGAAAAGCTTTATGAAATATCGTTCAATTCCCACAAATGTGGTACCTTGTTATGGTTTATTGTTAGTATATGCTACAGCTTTTTGCCCCTTTTTTTATTTTCAATTCGGGTGAGTTGGCATACTTTACTCTTGCTTTATTGTCCAATCTCTAACACCTTTCGGACATCACGTTTCTAACACCATACAACCTTAACGAATGGTTCTATGGTCTAGCGGTATGACGTTTCTCTCACTCAGAAAAGGTCTCGAGTTCGATCCTCGATGGAATCATCGTTCTTTTTTTATTAAAATATAAACCCATAATCCAGTGTTCCGTCGCCAAAGATCGGTTGGTGTGATGCTGGCGGCGTCTCCGACCCTCGCCCGTCTATTCGTATCTTTTCCATGGGCCCTGAAGTTTGGATGTTGCGCCATTGAAGTGCATTACCGATTCCGTGGAACGTCTCGAGACACTGGTACTGGAGCTCCTCAAAGACGGTATCGTCCACCGTGTAGTCCCTGGGGTTTATTTCAATTGTTTTGGCTTCCTCTTTTTTGGCTTTGGTTTTTTTAACTTCGTCTTTTTTAGCTTCGTCTTTTTTGCTGTCTCCCACTTCGTCCTTTCCGGTCTTGACTTTGTCTTCACTTCCTTGATCTTCGCTGCCCTTTCTTATCTCTTCCGTAGACATCCTATCGTCCGACGGTTTTCGAACTTTTCGTGGCGGCTCCACTACATCTGGTGGCCGGGAAATTCTTTGTTTTGATGGTTTTTGTCTCTGTTTGGTTCGATTGTACAACTCGTTCAACGTGCTCAAATCTCCATACTGTCCCACTATTCTCTGGTGCCCAAGTATCCGTTCAGAGAATTTTTGCAACCACCAATTTATTTCCATTCCTTCGTATGGGATCTCGTGAATCTTCTGACTGGGCTTGTAAGTGCCTTTAGTTATAAATTCCTCAATCCCCGTAAACCTCTCGATGATGGCCTGAAGCATGTATGCTACATCCATGTCCTCGATTCGCTGTAGAACTTTAAGGCATTGCATCATCTTTCGTATCATTTCGTCGGCATGACCTCGGGCGTCTTCCGAAATCACCGTCAACCTCTGACTAGTCGGGAGCCGGATAACATGCAATTGGGAGTCGAAGTCTTGTTTATTAGCCATCTCGGAATAACCCATTGATAAACGTCAAATATTTTCTGCCCAAACAGTGATTTTATTTTTCCAGTTCGTATTTGCAAATCCTATCGGAAATCTGTCAAGTTCAAAGGCCAAAAGTTCTTCGTGGGAAGGCTGTAGTGACAGCCCCGTACTATATATACATCCGAAACACCCGTCAAAGCAAACTTAACCTAAATATGATTTAGCCACTATTAGAGCTTAAACCCTGCCCGAACTTTCGTGTTTCCTGAAATTTCTTTGCCTTCTTGAACAAACGCCAACAGGGCGAACGGCTTGCATGACTGGACAAAGTTAAGATTTTAGCTTGTTTTCTTGTAGCACTGCCCTAAACACTATTTCTGGGCTTAAGTTTCGGGCGATGTAAATGCCTTGCACTCCTGCCGCATCCAATATTAGGTTTGAGCCGAGATAATTTTATGTGGCTTCTCCAACGCCCAATGTCGTCAGCCAAGAGGTAGTAGTAGAAGATCAAAATATATATGTGGCTGTTGGCCTATGGTCTTTGAATAACATTTGCTATCAGGAATTGGTTCTATGGTCTAGCGGTATGACGTTTCTCTCACTCAGAAAAGGTCTCGAGTTCGATCCTCGATGGAATCAAACCTACTTTTTTTTGCATTCTTGTCCCCCTAGCTGGCTCGCTAGCACTACCATTGCATCACAATAGCGGTCTACGAAACAATAGGTTCGTCATTATCATTTATTCCTATGCTAATTGTCTTCATCCTCGCTCTCGCTCTCGCTTGAGTCTCCTTGAGGACTAGCACCGCTGGCACTCTCCTCCTCGTCATCTTCATCTTCGGGGTTCACATCGGTCCACTCGACGTAAAGAGGGGCAATGACCTTTTTACACTCGGGTAACACCAATGGGTCAAATGGGAAATATGCTTCGAGATCGAGAAATTCTTGCTTCTGCTTGAAATTCCCCACCGACGAAGGCATGTTGCCGATGGTGGACATCCTCTCTCTCTTGTTATGCTCGATTATGGAGTAGCAGTAACACACGTTGAGCTTTGTGGCGATTTTGGCAAAAATGAAGCACACAGTCTCGTCCACAAATTTCAACGGGTTGAATTTGGTGATGATGACTCTCTGAAAGAACTTATCCAAGTCACATTCCCAAACTCCATCGTTACCCGAGTCCTCCTCCTTATTTAAAATCTTATATCTGAAGCAGAAAATATACAATAATGCTTGAAAGGCGGCGTAGAACAACTTGAACCTCTCCATTCCGCCATGCTCTTTGCCGTCAACTGTGTCGTTGTGAATCTCGCACTCCCGCTCGTCGACGTACTTGCTCAACCAGCCGATCAAGTAGCTGACCACAAACACAAGTTGGTGTCTAGATAAGTTTTTGGCTCTGGCAATGAACGACGACAAATACTGCATTGCCTTGAGACGCTTCTCCAAAATCTCGCTGTTGTTGAAGGCGATGTCGATCAACAACACCAAGAACGAGTCACTGAGCTCCAACTGCTGCTGGGCGATGTGGAACAAGATGAATTGGGTGGATTTGGTGAAATGAGTGGATAAAATGTGGGTTTTGAACAACGACGTGATGGTGTTGAACAAGTAGACGCCGTTTCCGTCGTCAAGGTCGGTGGACTGGAACGAGGGGCTGGCGCTGGCCATCAACTGGCTGAGAATGGTGTCCAACTTGTGGACCAATTCCTTGATATTCTTGGTGGTGGTCATGGGATTATAGTATTCCACGGTGCCGACGGCGGCCTCCTCGTCGGAGTCTTCGTTCTCCACGTCCTCGAGGTCCTGCTCGTCGTCTTCATCGTCGTTGTCGGAGTCGTCAGAGTCGATTTCGTCGTTTCCGTTGATCAACTCCTCGATTTCATCGTCGTCAAGATCGTCGAGGTCGTTCTGGAGCTCGACGTCAAGCTTGATGCTGCACTCGATGACAAGCAGCCACACGTCGAACTGCAACTCACGGCAGTACGACAAGATTTCGAGCAAATTCAGCACATAGTTGGTGAGGGCAGCGGGCTCGCTTGACAAGTAATGCGGCAAGTTCTTGTGCAAGATGGCCGGCAAGCTGTTGATGAAGGTTGGGGTGTACTTCAAGATGTGTTTCAAGAGCTTGTGGTGGGAGACGGCCTGGGAAGCCACAATTTTGGCGAACTCGCCTACCAACTTGTCGGTGACTTTATGCAAATATTTGGGGTACGACGACACCAAGATGAGGAGGAACTGCGAGTACAACTCGTGGAACGGGCGGTGGTCGACGTCGAGCCACTGGTACTCCAAAATCGTCATGATGAGCTGGTTGCAGCTGGAATTATCAAGCTTGGAGATGTTCAGCATGAGGATTTTGAGAACAATGCAGAAGTTGGACCGGTCCACGGACTCGTTGTGCAGCGCCGGGAACCGGATCTTGGCCACGAGCGTGTCGATCTGGGTGCTGTCGCCGTTTTCTAGCGACTGCAACGCATTTTTCACGTAGATCGAGTACATCTTCTCATTGAACGCCAATTTGTTGCCGTCCTCGGGCTCGTCCTTGGCCCGCTTGCTCGCGGGCTCGCCGAGCCCCTCGGTGTATCTTCGCTTCCTCGTTAGCGGGTCTTGTATGGACATAATCATGGTCCGATGTGCTCAGCTCCTTCTCTTCTCAAAAAAATTTCTCAATGTCTTGTGCGCACAATGTCGCATGTCGCCCCAATGAAGCTCCACCCGTTGGCGCTCTTTGCCGCCGCCAACTCGCTGCCCGCCGCCTTCGGTGTCTTGTTGGGACACAAACACAACGGTGATGTCGTCGTGCACACGTGCTTCGAGATCGTCGTGCAAAACGGCGCCGTCGACGCCGCCTACCTCGCCAGACGGCTCGCCCAGTTCCACACGGTGCTCCCGGACTACGCCCTCGTGGGCGTCTACCAGTTGGCACCGGCGCCCACGCCGGCAACGTCCGCGGTGCTCGAGCAGATCGGCGTCGACGACATTTCGGTGCTTCTCGTCGACTGGACCGCCGACCAGGCCCTCGCCAGCTTCCACTGGACCGCCGGTACGCTCGCGCCGGCCCACGCCGCCATCGTGGCCGACGACATCGAGAACATCGCCATCTCCACCGTCACGGGCCACCCCCAGTACCTCGTGCAGAACTCGGCCCGCAAAAACATCGACGACGTCGACTTCGCTGCCCTCAAGCAGCAGCTCAACTCGTCCATCGCCCAGCTCGCTGCCAACATCGACGCCGTCTTGGACCACTTGAAAAAAGGGCCGCCGTCCGTAGAAGTCAACAATTTGACGGCCCAGCTCTGCCGCAAGCTCGACGTCGTCAAGCGCCTCCCGGAGGCCGACTTCTCCGACAACTTGTATGCGTCGGAGTTGGCGCTCTTGACGTCCAAGTTGGTGGCGTTGGAGAAATTGCAGGTATTGGTGCACGAGAACATCTCGCGGGCCAGAGTCAAGTCCCGCATGAGCGCCAACCCGTTGCATCTCATGATGTAGTCTACGTTAATTTACGACATGTATGTGTGCTGTAGTTTTGTTGTTGGATGCAAAAAGACAGTGAAGAACCAAAAATTAAAAAGATAATGACTCCGACGCGGTTCGAACGCGTGCATCTTTACGATAGTAGAACTTGAGTCTACCGCCTTAACCACTCGGCCACAGAGCCATTTTCTGATAGTTTTAAATGCTGGTTTACTGTGTTGTGTAGGCTGCAAATAGACTTCCGGAACCGTGGGAACAGCATGGTTCCGAATTAATAACACTTTACAGCCAGAACCGTCCATCTTGCTCATCTGACAACAATTGTGCATTATCTAAATACCATGTTCGTAGCGGCGTCACTCGTTAAAATACAACTCCATGAGTTTTCAACTTGCTCAAAAGTTCTTGCTTGGACATTATTTCGATATTTTCTGACTTGAAGTCTTCTTCAGTTGCAGTCACATCTGCCAAAATAAATTGCTGGCCCTTTCTATCGTAGTAGGTAATGGTCTGCGGGTACTGGTCAACAATCTTCTTCAATTGGTCAAACGTCTTGGACTTAGCAATAATTTTGGACATTTTAAGTATTTTTACTCCACCAGGAATTTATGCGATATAAATATACTTGTTGGATTGCTAATCTAATGGAATCTAGTCTCAAAAAATCTTACAATTAACCTAAACCTAACTTCATGTATTGATGCGAAATATAACTAGCGTGAGAATTTTAAAGAGCTGTTTCAGAGGACTCGATGATTTTTAGATAAAAATAAAGGAATGCAGATTTTGTTCAAAGAACAGTAGATGCGAGTTCTCTGGCACAGTCTCATTAACAGTTGATGGCCTTCAAGACGTACAACTCAACTTCAGCACATTGAGCACCGATACTTTGGTCGTACAAGTTGTAGAAGTCACCAGACAAACATTGGTAGAAGATACTAGAGTCTCCCAAAGCTAACTTGTATCCGCTTTCACCGGCATCCTTGGCCTCGGCGTCCTTGGAGTCACCGTGGTAGCTACCTGGAACCAAAGACCAGCCCTTAGCGTAGATAGAACCAGCTTGAGGTGGTGGACCATCGAATTGGAATTGTCTGTTGGCAACAATAGCACCAATTCTACCCTTCTTGTCTCTCAAGACACCATCGTGCAATTCCAAAGTCAAAGCGTTTTCACCAACACAAGTCTCGGTGAAAGCAGAACCAGTGGAAGCATCAGAGGTACCCTTTTCAGCAGCCTTACCAGATGGTTGTTGAACTTGACCATCGTGGATTTGAGAAGCAACGGCAGCAGTAGTGTGTTGTTGAACTTGACCGTCAGCGATTTGGGAGGCAACGGCAGCAGTGGTTTGGTGTTGGATTTGACCATCACCAATTTGGTTAACAACAGAGGCAGCGGCGGTAGTTTGGTGCTGGATTTGACCGTCACCGATTTGGTTAACGACAGAGGCAGCAGTTTGGTGTTGGATTTGACCGTCACCAATTTGGTTGACAACAGAGGCCTTGGTTTGGTGTTGGATTTGACCGTCACCAATTTGGTTGACAACAGAAGCCTTAGTTTGGTGTTGGATTTGACCATCGCCAATTTGGTTGACGACGGAGGCAGCAGCAGCAGTAGTTTGGTGTTGGATTTGACCATCACCAATTTGGTTAACAACTGAAGCAGGAGCCTTAGTAGTAGAGGCCTCAGCCTTAGTTTGGTGTTGAACTTGACCATCACCAATTTGATTCACATCTCTCTTAGCTTTAGAAGATGGAGTAGCAGAGACTGCAAGAGTCTTGACAGACAAAGCAAGAGATCCATCGAAGTCGGTAAGAGCCGAAACGGTGGAAGCAATTGTCTTCGTTGGAGTCAAGTTGGTCCAAGTGTCAGTTGGAAGAGTTGCAGCATTAGCCACAGCGACAACTGGAAGTAATTGAACTAATTGAGTAATCTTCATTAGGAAATTAGTTGAGTAAAGTTATTACTAAAACTGGCAAACCACCTCATATATATAGTCGATCAGGCTGGGGGATAAAAATAAGTTGCCAGGTACCTTCGCCTAAAAATAGATTGCAATTTATCCCGATTCGGCATAGTGATTACACACATGACAATTAAATTAGTTGCGTCCAGAAAATATTACATCACAGAATCTGTCAAAAGAATCGGATTTTTCTTGGTATTCTTGGCTCAGCGTCAAATTGCTAACTAGACGGCATGTAGACCGACATGCCCAGACCACCCGTAACATCATTGTGCGCAAGAAATAACACCCTGGGGACAAATGGATGGCTGGCTACGCATTGGGTTTTGAGCGTTCGAAAATAAATTACGAGCTTCGACAGTGGTGTTATGGCGAAGCAACAATTTTTAAAGACCTCTGATTCGGTACTCCTGGCGCTAAGGAGATAAAGCTAAATTAACAATATCTGTCTCGATTTGGGTCCGTTTCTTCCGGTAGAGGAAGGATTGTGGCCTTATTTAGTCTCGAGATATAGGCTTTAGTTCTACAGCAAAATCAAAGTAATTACCCATCCATGCCAATAAAATGTTACCAGGTAGTTGCGGTTTATATTTCGGGGCTCGCATCGAGTTTGCTGCTGTGCCATGTTTCTGAACCCGAACTCAAAAAAAATTGACTTTCTCAGAACAACGTAGAACAAGGTTCGAATCAGCCAGCCACCAACTTACATAAAGGACCAATGTTTGTTTACATATTATATGAGAGCCAGCCGATGATTCATACCGTTCAGCATATTGTTTACTATCATCTACTGAGATCTTGATCTACCAATAACATCGTGCGTCATGCAAGCACTTTATTTTTATTTCGGTCAATTTAGTGGGACGCCGAACAGCCAGCATTTTTTTTATTGACGTTTTATCTTGATCTGACACAATATTTGATCCAGCAAGGGTCTTGATGGATTCTAGGCTACGACCGTTATTCAAACAATGGTTTCTGTGGTTTCGCCTGTTTTTTGTATTAATTGCAATTTTCACTCTTCACTTGTATTTAGGTTTAGAATGTTTGGAAGGATGTCAAAAATAGATTCGCCCTATTATGACAACATAGGTAAACCGTCGTGGTTGCGTACTGCAGCACGGCGATAAGGTAGATATGGGCAACATGCACGGATGCAATCGAAATCTCCGTCGCCCAGTACATGATGCAATGCTTTCAGTATTAACTATTTACACACTATTCTAATGGCTGGTTCCAGTGAATAGCAACAAGTTCATGATTCGTTCCCGTCCTGTGGTATAGCCTCCTTGGGCACAATGCGCTTGATGCCCACCAAGTAGATTTCCCTCAGTTCGTCTCTGGAGCTTTCGGGCTTGAATCGGTATACCTTCTTGAAGAGCGACTCCATTTTCTCTATCAACGCCTGTTCCTCCAGCCCCGTGAAGAACTTCATGACGATAGCTCCGTTTTTCTTCATGGTCCGAGACGCTAAGTCTAGCACCGAATTGCAAAGATCAACACTGGCAAGATGGTCAACATCTTTGAGCCCCATGGTGTTGGTCATCATGTCGCTAATGATTAGGTCGATGGTGTAGCGGTGTCGCTGCTGGTCCGGAAACTTGGCAGGCTCGAAGAATTTAACGATTTTTTCCTGGGTCTCTGGCGTAGTAAGATCACCTTGTAAATACGATACTCCTTTTAACGGCCCACATGGCAAGATATCCACGCCCAATATTTTATGGTCTCTACGAGGATGATATTTAAGACACTGCTGATGTGCCACCTGGCTCCAGGACCCGGGAGCGTATCCCAAATCCAACACATTCTTGTTTCTTCGGTTGAAAATATGGAACCGCTCGTTTATCTCCAACAATTTGAAGGCAGCTCGACTTTTGAACTTGGCCTGCTTGGCTAGCTTGGCGAACATGTCGTTTCGCTGCCTGTCGATCCATCGACCCGACGAAACACTCGACTTGAACCTAACAAACATAGTGCGATTTGACCTCATCTCTCTCAAATTTTTTGTTACTATGGAAGCGACAGTCGATGCCTTGGTGAACGACCCCACCACGATCTTTTCCAAGGACTTGGACCCCAAGTGCTTTGACAAGCTCGTCAAGCTGTTGTTGGACAACATTGTCTCGTACTCCAAGTTGGACGAGGTGTATATAGACGGCCTTGATGCCGGTCAAATTTTTGGCCAGACGAAAATCATCGTGGAAAATGCGGCGCAGGTCGTAATGGAGAAGGTGGATGAGCTCAAGGTCGATGTGGAGTCCGCTGAAGAACTCAGCGAGGGTGACGACGGCGACGAATTTGAAAGTTTCGATGACCAAGATGCCGATGAGCAAAAAAGTATCGACGAAGAAGTGGAGCCTCTCGAGTCAGAGCAGGAAATAGACGACGAAAGCATATCAGGCGATGAAGAAGACGAATCTGAAGGCCAAGATCAACCCGATGTTGAGCCAGAATCCCAAGAAATAGGGTTCACTAAAGATCCGTTCGGGTTGAACGACGAATTCTTCGACATCGACGCCTTCAACAAACAAGTGTTGGCTTTAGAAGACAACAACGGTACCAAGGAGGATGATGAAGAAGAGGTTGACTACTTCAACGACGTGGAGGATTCAGAGGATGAGATCGATTATTTCGATGACTTCTACGACAAGCCTGCACAGCCCCAGAAAAAACAACTCCTCGACGACGCCGACAGTGGCGACGAAGAAGAGCAAGAGGAGGGCGACTTCGACCTCAACGAAGAAGAGTTCAATAGTGCCATGAACCAGGCCCAGGAAGATTTTTACGAAAAGTCGACTTTCGAAAAGCAACAAGAACACATCCAGAAAGAAATCAGCCAGCTCGAAGACGAGTTGGTTGCTGAAAAGAAATGGACCATGAAGGGTGAAGTTAATGCCAGACAGAGACCTGAGGACGCTCTTTTGAACGACAGGGAAGACTTTGATTTCGACAGAGTTAGTAAACCTGTTCCCGTCATCACCGAAGAAGTGACCCAGACCATAGAAGATGTCATTAGAAAGAGAGTGAAGGCCGAAGAGTTCGACGACTTGGCCAAGAGGTTCTTGAACGAAGTGGTCAAACAGAGAAAGGAACGTGAAGAAGTGTCGGAGACGAAGTCCAAGAAGTCATTGGCTGAAATCTACGAAGACAAATACCAAGGTGTGGAGGATAACGAGAAGGAAGAAAAATTGAACCAAGATCACCAAGAGATCGTGGAATTATTTAACAAGATTAACTACAAGTTGGACTCGTTGACTTCGTTCAACTTCGTTCCAAAACCATCAGAGACTAAGGTCGTGGAGATCAAGAACAACACCATTCAAATGGAGGACTCTCAACCTGAATTCGTTAGCAATGAAAACAGATTGGCTCCTCAAGAAATCTACCAGAGACAAAAGGACGGCGATGAGGTGCTATTGAAGTCTGGTTTGGCTTACTCCAAGGAGGAATTGTCTAGAGACGAGAAACAGAGATTGAGAAGAGCATTGAAGAGAAAGAAGAGTAAACAATTCAAATCTAAGAACGAGAAGAAGCCCAAGAAGGATACTGTTGTCGACACCTTGGCCAAGAACAAGAACCTTACGATCATTGACAAGAAGGGCCAGCGTACTGATATTAAGGGTAATGTCAAGAAGAATGCTCAAGTTACTTCGGCCAGTTTGAGGTTGTGAGCAGTTGACCGATTTCATGAATAGTCATACTGTAGCATGTGTATTAATACGAACAAACGTTATGATCTATGTAGAGATGTGTCTTATCAAAGTCTTGATTCATTTCCGACCCGATAACCGAGACTGTGTAAAAAACTGGTGTTTGCTTATTCACTCCACAAGAGTATTAAATTCAAGCAAACACCACTAAACTAACAACATACCACGTATAGTTGCTGTGAGCTTTTGCGGGAGCCTCAGGCTCCCAGTAAGCGAAGATGTCTACAGATAAAAGTTTATTCACGTGATAAGATGGTTATCAGAACAGGTGTGGCATCTAGCAGATATAAAACCACAGCAAGATCCAGATTACCACCAATGACTACCAAGGAAGAAATTGATCTCAAATACAACGTCAGGCCATTTGTTGAAGCGCCCAGTTCGAAATCAAACGAGCCAGTAATTGAGCTTGATGCAATTGATCTCTCTCTTTATCAAGAGGGACCCGAGGGCTTCAGCTCCAGAAAGAAGTTGGCAGACAAGCTTGAAAAGTCGATTTCTACTTATGGATTCTTCTCTATTGTGAATCATGGAATTACTAAAGAAAAATTCGACCATCTCAGGTCGATTGCCCAGTCGGTGCTAGAATTGCCAGAGGATGTCAAGAGAAAGCATCTCGCTGGAGCATTGAGATCCGATGACGAAGACCGGACCAAGTCGCTCGGAGGTGAAAGAGGAGCTGGGTTCAAGCCCAGGGGCTACTGGTCCATGAAAAATGGAGTGGTCGATGCCATTGAGCTTTACAATTTTAGGAACATGTTGCAGCCACTCTTTTTTGACAAAGTTGCCAACAATTATCCTGAAATTGTAGAGAACCACCTTGACGACATCTCAGACTACTTCAGATACTTACACCACGAAGTTTTAAGAAGACTTTTGACGTTATGTGACATAATTCTAGAGAAGCCAGAGGGACATCTTTGGGAAAACTATTTCAAAGTGATCCCAAATGATTTCGTCAACTCTGGTCTGGGTTTTGGCCGGATGATGGTTTATCACGACTTAAAGCCGGAGGACGAGAAGAAAGTAGACAAGAATTGGTTGAGAGGCCATTCAGATAGCTGTGCGTTCACGTTTATCACCAGTCAACCAATTCTTTCTTTACAAATCAGAGACTATTATACGGGTCAATGGAGATATGTCGGACACACACCTGGCGGACTTATTGTGAATATTTCCGATGCTATGGAATTCATTACCGGTGGATATTTCAAATCTTCTATTCACCGTGTAATGAGTCCACCAGAAGATCAAAAAGCCTACAAGAGAATGGTGTTGATCTATTTCTGTGGATGTAAGTTTTCCTCAATTTTGAACCCTGAGTATTTGGATAGCCCGAAGTTGGCCAGGTTGGGTCTCCACAAGTCCCCGGAGGAATGGGATGTCATTACTTACAAGCAATGGGATGACGAAAAGGCGGGACTCTTCGGGAAGTCAAAAGTGAACGACTCTCCGGGAGATGAACCAAACTTGGTGCTTATTCATGGTAGATTGCATGAGAGATGGCATCAAGCAGAAAAGAATTTTGATTTAGTAGAGGCAAAACGGAGGTTCAATATTATTGAAGTATAGATAGGTATATAGCTACAAGTGACGTTCAGTTCAAAATGCCATTGACAGTGTGTGTCATAAATGTGGCACCAGTAAACCCGGGGTGCAGCCAAAGCAACCGTTAGTATTTCAAGGCTACAAACCATTTCTTTGACATAAAAGCTTGTGACTTGGCTGTTCGTCCAATTAACATACACACAATGTCAATCGAAAAGGTTCATGCTCGTTACGTCTACGACTCTCGTGGTAACCCCACTGTGGAAGTCGAAGTCACCACTGGAAAAGGTGTCTTCAGATCAATTGTCCCATCTGGAGCTTCCACTGGTGTCTCAGAAGCCGTCGAATTAAGAGACGGCGACAAGTCCAAATGGCAAGGTAAAGGTGTGTTGAAAGCTGTTGCCAACGTTAATGACAAAATCGGCCCTAAACTTATTGAATCCGGCATCAGTATCACTGACCAAAAGAAGATTGACCAATTCTTACTTGATTTGGACGGAACCGAAAACAAGAAGAACTTGGGTGCCAACGCATTGTTGGGAGTCTCTTTAGCAGTTGCCAGAGCCGGTGCTGCTGAGAAAGGAGAGCCTTTGTATCAATACATCACCGATATTGCTGGCTACAAGAAACAGAACTTTGTTTTGCCAGTTCCTTTCCAAAATGTGGTGAACGGTGGTTCTCATGCTGGTGGCTCCTTGGCGTTCCAAGAGTTCATGATCGCCCCATTGAAGGCCCCAAGCTTCTCTGAAGCCTTGAGAATTGGTTCCGAAGTCTACCACAAGTTGAAGTCTTTGACCAAAGAAAAGTATGGACCATCTGCCGGAAACGTCGGTGACGAAGGTGGTGTTGCTCCAGACATCGAGACCCCACAAGAAGCTTTGGACTTGATTGTTACTGCCATCGACAAGGCTGGATACAAGGGACAGGTTGGAATTGCTTTAGACCCAGCATCCTCTGAGTTCTACAAAGACGGCAAGTACGACTTGGATTTCAAGAACCCCAACTCTGACAAGTCCAAGTGGTTGACGGGAGAGCAATTGGCCAATCTCTACGAGGAATTGATTGACAAGTATCCAATTGTCTCTATTGAAGATGGATTTGGCGAAGACGACTGGGAGTCGTGGTCCAAGTTCTTCCCCAAATTATCTGCCAAGATTCAAATTGTGGGTGACGACTTGACGGTCACCAACCCAATCTACATCCAAAAGGCTATTGACAGAAAAGCTGCCAACGCTTTATTGTTGAAGGTCAACCAAATCGGAACTTTGACCGAGTCGATCAACGCAGCCAAGTTATCCCACGACGCTGATTGGGGTGTTATGGTCAGTCACAGATCTGGTGAAACTGAAGACGACTTCATCGCTGATTTGGTGGTTGGCTTAAGAACCGGTCAAATCAAAACCGGTGCTCCAGCCAGATCTGAAAGATTGGCCAAGTTGAACCAAATCTTGAGAATCGAAGAGGAGTTGGGATCCAAGGCCATTTTCGCTGGCGACAAGTTCCACACCGCTCAAAATTTGTAGAGAGGTTTAGACGATGCTTAGAGAAAGATTTTGTATTCAATAATACGTGGGACAGAGCAAATGTAGAGAGCAGGAGAGAGGGACTACTGAGTTTCTTGTTAAAACTGACTAGGCTGTAGCAAATACAACATTTAGTGGGTCTACCCCAGATATCGAGTGAAAAATTCAGAGCCGCGATGACGAAGACTGCAATTGCCATAAACAAGCCGCTCAGGCGACTTGTGGGCCGCTCGCCGATACGACACGACCCCACACTATACGTCAATGCACCATATACGAAAACTCTCGAATGCAATCCGTTTTCAAATGGCTTAAAACACACCAATATGGATGGCACCAGGCAGAGGTTTCCATTAGGCAGCTTGATACGGCTCGAGCCACAGCCCAGCCCCGCCAAAGCAAACCAGCTAGAGCTAGTGCCCATCTATGGGGACAGAGACGTGCAAAAATTGTCGGTGTACTCCTACATCATCAGCCACAAGAAGTTCATCAAGTATGTTGATAACACCAAGCAGTGGCCCCGGTACGTTCCCATGAAGTTGCGCAACAAGAGCGACCCGCTGATCACCACCCGGGTCCGGGGGCCCAGCGAGTTGGACCAGCAGTACGCCAAAGAGCTCCGGGCCCGGATAGAAGAGGGTTTCGCCAGGATAGAGGGAACCGCCGAACATGGCGGCATTCAGGTGAAGGCCGCCCCCGTAGCGCCGCAGGTCCGGGACCAGGTGTTGACGCTACACCTCCCGTTCGTCACCGAGGACGTTTTCGTGCCGTGGGCCAGCCCGGTGTGTCAGGATATCGTAAAATACCATAAATTCACAATATAGATCTATAAGGTCCTAAATAAGTAGCCAGGTGAACAAAGAGACAAACAAAGACGACATGGGCGACATCACATGGCCAGCGCCCTTGGAGCTGGACTGCGACTTGGTGCCGTCGCCGGTGTTGGAGACTGGGGCCACCGAGGAGAGCGCAGCCTGGGCAGTTTCCCGGATGCTGCTGATCCACGAGTTGAGGTCGCTGTAGGCGATAGAGTCGTCGAACGTGGTGGAGTTGGAGACGAACACCTGGGCGTTTCCGTCGGCGTCGAATACCACACCGCCCTTCATGGCGCCCTCGTAGTCCCGCTCGATGTAACCGTCGATGATGAGGCCGGTCTCGATGTCGTCGGTGCCCTGGTAGTCGTGGATGGTCGAGTACAAGCGGCCCACCTCGGTGTCGGTGTGGTTTTTCACCTCGAAGATGTCGAATTCACCGCAGCCGGATCTCCAGCACGAGCAGTTGGCATTGTTGGAGTACTGGGCGGTCCGGGGGATACGAGCGTTCAACAACCAGATGGCAGGCATGTTCCAGTTGTACACGGAGCCCTGCTCGACCGAGTCTTCCTCTGGCATGTGGAACTCGAACAAAAACATCTTGATGTCGCCGGAGTAGCCGTGGTAGGCGGGGATGCCGTCTCTGTAGACGCCGCAGTCGTTGCCGAGTCCCGACTTGCCGCAGCTGACGTTGGAGAAAATGGCGTACTCTTCCTCAGACCGGATCAAGGTGTCTTTGGCCAATACCGTGGCCTCTTTGGCCTCCGAGAGTCCGTCGGAGCCGGCGTACGTCAAGGCCTTGCCGAGACAGGTGGAGTTCTTGCCGGCCTTGGTCAAGAACGTGACGTTCTGCGAGGTTTCGGTGTCGGCATCGTAGTAGGCAGTTCTGGACCACAGGCCATCGGAGTTGGTGCCGGTGGTGAAGTCGGGGGCGGTGTACACGGCGAACTTGTCCAACACAAGCGGGCCGCGGAAGTGCACCGAGACTTCCTCGTTGACGGGGGCGTTGGGGCCGGAGAAATAGGTTCTGCCGGAGTCCAACTTGCAGCTGCACTTATCAGAGTAGAGATCTTCCAAGGCCGAGACCTGGAAGTAGTAGCCGTCGAAACCCAAGTTCAGGAACTCGAGGAGCTGGGCCTCGTTGGCCAACACGGCGGCCAAGAATGCAAATATCAACTTCATGGTGGTAGTTCAAGATGAAAATTTACTTGAGGCTATACTTAGTTTTCCTATACAGGCAGAATTAAAAATAGACAGGTCAAGAATTTTCGGCCGTTAATCGAACATGCGCCACGAAAAGACCCTTGACGTTCCGCCTGGTCCGCACGAGTAGTTCGCTCCGTTTTCGCTGCCGTTTACTGTCTGTCTATTTTTGCTGTCTGTCATTTGGTGCTATTTTGGCAGTCTATTTTGGCAGTCTATTTTGGCAGTCTGTTTTGGCAGTCTATTTTGGCAGTCTATTTTGGCAGTATTTTGGCAGTATTTTGGCAGTATTTTCGCTGTATTTGCGCTGCATTTTCGCTGCACTTTCGCTGCCTATTTTCTCACCACTGCCTATTTTCTCACTGCCGCTAATTCTCACCGTTTTCGCAGCGCTAATTCTCACCGTTCTCACCGCTCTATTTTCTCATCTTCTCTATCGTTCACTTCTCACCGACGAGTCGCCCCATGGTGAACTTCCACTCCCCGTCGACCATCCTCCCGCCGACGTCGCTCCGCGACATCGTGCTGTTCATCTTCATCCTCAACAGCCTCCCGCACTCCGTCAACATCGTGATTCTCTTCACCTACATTCTCTCGGGCTCCACCAAGTTTCTCGGCGGTCAGCTCATCATCAAGTACGTCAACTTGAAGTTCCACTTCGAGGACGCCCCGCTCGACGCCAGCCGCCTCAACTACTTCTCCAAGCTCGTAGTGCTCTTGTCGCAGGTGTTGCTCGTCAACTCCATCATTCTCTGGGGGCTTTTCCGGGCCTTTCCCGCCCTCAACGTCAACTACCTCACGGTGCTCTCCAAGTCGATCCTCGCGTGCGAGTTGATCGGGTCGTCGTCGCTCCGCAACTCGTCCACCATCACGTCGGTGGTCCAGTCCACCGCCTCCGATTCGGCCCAGACCACCACCACCACCACCACGTCCCTCAAGAAAAGCAACCTGCACATCAAGATCAACAAGGTCATCCTCGACAACAACTTCTTGAAGGTGTTGTTCTGCTTCTCAGCCGTCATTCTCATCGAGTACGTCATCCAGAACTACTTGGCCGCCCTCGACTGGGACTTCATCGTCCACTGCATCAAGGCCGACGACCTCGAGGCCATGTTCACCGATAAGGTGTTCAAGTCCGCCGACAAGCTCTTCCACCCGAGGTTTTCGCTCGTCAACTACACCTGGCTCCGCTACGGCAATCGCAACGCCGTCACCCGCAAGGTGGCCAAGCTCATAAACTACATCTACATAAATCTCTGCTTGCATGTCATCACGTTGAAGATCAACCCCATTCTTAAAAAATCCATTGTGCTCAAGAACTACTCCAACAAATTGGACCATCTCGCCAACCTCACGCCCGTGGTGCCCATCGAGTTCAAGAGAACGTCGCTCCACAGCGTGGCGCGCGCGGAGCTGGAGCTCGACCTCCATGAGCAAATCGACAATTTGCCCATCATCTCTTTGAAAGAAGAAGAGCACGACGACGAAGTAACGAACATCAAATTACCCCCCCAAATCGCCGAGTCCGACCTTGTGATCCGGACCATTGTCCCCACCTCGATCTCCATCAAGAACTTTGAGATCTTCTGCATAACGCCCTTCAAAAACCAGTTGTCCAACTTGAACATCAACTCAAGCCTCAACATGTACTTTAAGTCGAAATTCGACAATTCCAAGTTCAAGCCGAACTCCACCATGATCATCGACAAGAACTTGAGCTTCGTCACGCTCGTGCAGCCGTTCTGGTCGCTTTTGGCCGCCTGTAAGACCATGATCAAGAACCCGTCGTCGTTCAACGGAAACTCCACCGTTTTCAAGAACAAGGGCGGCAAGTTCTTGGTCGACTCCAACGAGAAGGACAGCACTGCCTCGCGCTTGATGGTGTCGATCAAGTACATTCACGATACCATGGTCATTCTCCGGACTCTCAACACATACGATTTACTGAAGTTGAAAGTCAGACTCAACAGCCTCGAGTGGCAGCACTTCAGCGTGACGCACGATGGAGACGACACCCTCATCCGGATCCACTCGTTGTCGCCGTACTTCCAGTACGAGATCGAGCTTTTCGACCAGGATGAGTTGATCAGCTATCTCATTGTCAACACGGTTTCGTCGAGTTACAACACGGTGTTGTCGCAGTCGCCCATGGTGACGCCATTGATGACGCTCCAGTCCAGTTTGATCTCCACCATGGAAGAATTGAACCAGGTCAAGGCCAACTTCAAGAAGTTCAAGAGGGAAGAAAACAAAAAACAGGCCGACTACAAGAAGGACAACGAGATCTTGGTGAAGAAGATCGAGAAGTTCGACTCCAACAACGACACAAATGTCAAGAAGCTCGAGAACTTGAAGCAGATCATCCACCAGTATGAGCACGAGATCACCGATATCAAGAGCCAGCTCGAATTCCAAAGCAATAACGAGACATATGAAATTAAAAAAGCCAAGCTCTTAGATGAGATCGACAAGACCCACTTGGACGTCCAGAATACCGAAGGGTACCTCCAAAACTTGAAGAAGCAATTGAAGCAAGTGGAGGACGAGTACAACCAGACCAAGATCAAGGGCGTTAAGCTCGACAACAAGAAGCAGTACAAGCTCCAGGAGTTGCACCAGCTCGAGGCCGATGTGAACCACTTGAAGAAGGCGGGCTTCTTGTCCAAGATCAACAAGCGGTATAAGCGGATCAACGAGAAGTTCGAGACGATTCTCCCCAAGATCAAGTTCGCCGTCAACGAGCTCTCCAAGGTGGACGACTGATACCCAATACACGATCACAATGCTAATGTAGATTATGCTAATTACTAATTATTCGTCTATGATTCTGCCCACCGTGTGGAACGATCTATTAAAATACACCAAGCCGCCCGATTTGTCCAGCAGGTCTCCCAAGATGTCGACGACCCGCACCACCCAGATCTCGTGGTTGTCGACTTCAAACACCCGCTCCTTTTCACATACGAACGTTCGGTCGCTGTGAGCAAGAATGGGAATGGTGGTATTTTTATAAGTGTAGGTAGTCCACTCCGAGCGGTCGATCTTGGAGAACGGCGTGGTCATCTCGTGGAACACCTCGCCGTCGGCGCCATCCAGCACGAAGTGCCGGTTCTGTTTTATGCCCGAGGCAAAGATCCGGGCCAATTTCGACGACTGGGCGGTGGGAGAAAGCAAGTGGATGGCCAAGACCCCGCCGTTGTCATGTAGCGACTGCGACGTGTAGCTGGGGAGATGCAAGTTGAACTGGAGAAGCGGCTTGGGGTACACGCTGAGCGAACACACCGACCCGAGCGTCATTCCGTGGAGAGAGTGGGTGGCAGGAGGCTGATTTTGGTGGGGGAACCCGGCCGTGAGGATCATGGCCTGGTTGGCTACTCGGGCCATGGTGTTCTTGAACACATCATTGACGCCGGTGCTTAAATATCGTCTAAACCTCATGGCATGGGGAAGTGAAAAATTGAGCCAAAAAAAACTCCGCGACGGGGAATCGAACCCCGGTCTACCGCGCGACAAGCGGTAATTCTAGCCACTAAACTATCACGGAACTTTTCAATTTTATTTGGCTGGTGAAGGCACTACTGCAGTAGGTATCGTCTCCCGCACACGTGACTACAATGCCAGATCAGGACTGCGACAAACAAACACACCATGCTAGAACCCACCATTATAGACCTAGACCTACTAAAGCAGCGGTTGGCGACCGCCAACGCCGCCACCGCCACGCCGCGCCCGCTACAAAAGTCTTCCCGCGAAAACACCGGCGCTGTGGCCCCCAAAACCTTGAAAAACGATGCCTCCACCGTCATCTCGCTCTGTTTGGGCCCCCACCACCTCTACAACCTTGACCAGTTGTGTGCGAGTGCCGCCGAGGCGTTTGCGTACTCGTACGGCGGCGACTTCCCCGGGACTGTTCGCAAGCATCTTCAATTTGCCGTCAAGTTGATTCTGGCCAAGGCCTGGCACCAGTGTTTGGGCCAATTGTGTGTTGTGAAGGCCGCAATTGCCGCGGCGTTGAGCCAGGCGTCGCCCCAGAGCTCGTGCGAGCACGCTGAGTTGTTGCGGCCCGTGCACTTCGTCGACACCGACGCCCAGACGGCCAATATCGTGGTGGCCTACCATTTTTTGGTGCTCCAGTGCCTTCTTCAGGTGATGGCCGCCAGCGGCACCACGCTCCGCGAAGACACGCATCCGTTCGTCAACGTGGGGTTGCTTGGCGCCGTGGCGCAGATGCTCTTGCACTCGTCGGACTTTTCCCGCTGGCTCGAGTTCTGCTACACCTTCAGCGGCGAGTCCCGGCGCAAACACACTGCCAACGTGGCCAAGATCGTCCAGGGCTGCGTGAAGCTCTGCGACAAGCTCGTGGGCGACTTCGCGGGGCTCCATGACGTCAAGACATCGTTTTGTCTCAAGCAAATTGAGTACCAATATAAGCTCGATGGGGCCGCCAACGAGGACGCCATCGGTGGGTTGACGCTCGGCGCTGACCACCACGAGTTCGCGGCAGACTTGGTGGCGGCGGTGCCGGCCTTGGCTCCGGTGTTGCAGCGCCTGGCCCGTCCTGTTTCCAGTGACGATCTCGTGGCCTTAATTCAGCTGGGCTCGATCGGGCCCTTGAGGGCAGCGTTGGCCGCCGGCCTGTACGCGGCGAATGCCCGGGTCCTCCGTGCATGTGTCTCGGCGAAGAACGGTTCCACTGACTTCTACGTCTGCATTCTCTCCCACATCGACGCCCACCGGTCTGCGCTCAGGTCGTTGACCAAGGACCATCTTGGTCTCTTGGATGCGGCCGCCATGCACGCGAAAGCGGGCTTGGAGAGCGGTGACTCCGGAATAGTCCCAATCATCTCTGCTATCAGAAACATAATAGGCGCCTTCAACCAGCCCAAAAGGTTGAGAAACTGCTCTAATCTACTCTACAACCTCGGATGCAAAACCAAGGACCCTGAGCTCTTGAAGACCGCCGTTGAGTACGAGCTTCAGATTTATTTGCACGAGCCCACCGCCGATAATCGCCTAGTCCTCGACACCAAGCTTGAAAAAACGTTGGTATTTTTGGCCGCCAGGGGCGCCGTCAAGCAGTCCTCGAGCTTAATTGGGGCCTACTTTGAGCATGTCGTCTCTGCTCCCACCACAGAGCTCTCCTACTACGAGGTTCGAGACCTCTTCCCATACCCTCATATGGCTCGCGCCATAATAGGCTGTACTATACAAGACACGGGCTTCATCGACACCCTCGTGGCCCCGGCATCCTCTCAATTGCAAGCGGCTATTTTTATTGCCATTTCTACCCAGCTTGAGTTCTTCGAGGCCGCTCAAAAAAGTCAGGTTGTCGAGCTTTTAATCCACAAGTTTCAGGTCTCTGATTCAACCCTTCAATTACTCTGTCTCTTACACTACTATAAGATCGCAGGCTTGACATCTTACCAGGAATTACCCTCTAGTTATTTGGAGGCTACAGAGCCTTCATCTGCACTTTTGGTTTCTGGAATCCTTCTCCACCGTAACATCAACGTCGATTGGCACGAGGAGAACCTTAAGGAGTCAATCCGCTACCTCGAACTCTACTTGTCACAGTGCGCTGTTATTAACTGCTACGAAGAAGAGATCGTTAATGATCTCATCTACTATTTGGTTCATATTGGATTCTATGGTTACGTCAACTACGTTCTCCACGTCTACTCAAAGTACAGAAACTTGACCGACTATCCTGAATTGACCAACCAAGTCTACAAGATGACTTTGGTTCATACAGAATCGCTCAATAACTTCGGCATGCTGGATATGGTTTTATCCAAACTAGAACAAAGCAGCGGTTTGATCAGACAATTGGCAAAGAACTTGAAACCGAAAGATGTGGTGGCTTGGAAACTTCTTCAAGTTGAATACTTTCTTTCCATCGATGATATTGACACTGCCACTGAAAAGTTCAGCTCAATCATCACGTTTTTGAAACTGAAACCTGAATTCGACTTGGGCTCACAAGTATCTTGTTCCCTTGAAACCAAACTTTCAAATCTATTGTTGGTCTCCAAGGTCCATTTGGTGGCCTACGAGTTCAACAGAAGAATTAACAATTTGGCAGATGGCTACCAAAACTGTAAGATGGCCATCAAAATTCTTGTTTCCATGTTCAAGAAGATAGCCACTGAAGATCTCAATGTGCTGAACAGACAAATTCTTTGGTCAGCCCACGAGTTTCTAGTCAAGGCCCACATTAATGCCATTGACACATTGAAGTGTCTTGGAATTTCCAGAGATCTCGAGTTTTATTTGCAAGAGTTGAGGAAACTCAACAATACCAGTAAAAGAGGTACGGCTTCTCTCCACAGTGGGCTCAGCTTATTTAAAACGTACCTGCTTTTGGATTTCAAGCAAGATGCAAATGAAGAGTTGACTAGAATATCACAGCTTGCAAACAGTGTTTCCAACGATAAAAACGCAAGGTTCCTCCATAACTTAGCAGTGTTTATTGATAAAAAGGACCACAGTATTCTTGAAATCCCAGAACCCGCCTTCACATTTCAAGAGCTCAAGAGTTTGCAGTTCCAATCTGTCCTACCATACAGTGAACTAACCAACGAGTCAATCTACATTGCATCATGTTTGAATCCCCTGAGTCCCTTGGGAATTCAAACACTTGCTGATGATTTATACGGTGCTGTCTATCAAATAAGGCAGCAGTTCCGGGAAGCGTTGAAGCAGACTGAGAGCGACTCTTTATTTCATGATATTCGACAGTCTGTGATCAGTTCTCCATCATTCAGTTCTACTCGGGGTGCTCAAGGTAAGTTAATACCTATATGGCATGAGTTGGCAAGATCTATACTGGATTTGCTCGGAGTAGAAACAGGAATGCCGAGCTTGCTCAAACTGAACCTCCTCGAAATGTTGTCTCTTTGTTCTTCAATCTGTCAAACCAACGATCCTCAAGACATCCGCAGTATGTTCTACATGGAAGAGTTGGTTCGGTCGGAACCTTTCACTAATGAACAAATCTTGAAAGACTTGAGTATCAACAGCACTGGAATCCTCCCCGGCAAAATCTGCAAGACTCCAGTCTCTTCCGACATGGATGGATTCTTTGAGGACCTTGAAAGGTTTGTGCCTGATAACTGGATGTTGGTGACTATTGACGTCTGTTGCGAAACTGGTGATCTCATGCTTTCAAAGTACGCCCACAAGAATGTTCTCAAGTTACGACTTCCCGTTAGTAGAATGTCCACAAGAGACAAGACAGTCTCTGGACTTTCGTTCAACCAAGCATCAGAAGAATTATCGGATATAATTCACCAAAGTGACCAATCTATCAAACCGAAAGTGACATCTACCATCAAGACAAAGGAAGATAGAAAAAACTGGTGGAAGTTGCGGTTTTCCCTCGACCTCAGAATCCAGGAGTTACTTGAGAGGGTGGAAAATGAATGGCTCGGTGCTTTTGCCGGGGTTTTTGATTTCTGCCTGGACTCCTCGTCGTTTACTAGGAGTGTTTCAATCTTGATCGACAAATATTTTCCGTCTAGAAAGAATCCGAAACGTCTACAGTTCGACCCGAAGACCCTCGAATTGTTCTCTCAGACAACTAATGACAAAGATCCCACTGTTATTCGGCGCAAGTTGGATGATATCCTCTATTTTTTGGTTGACACTTTGACTTATTCCGGAGAAGCCAATGCATATGATGAGATCAACGCCGAGTCTTTCTATGAAGAACTCAGTGAGCTTATTGAACTGCATCGACAGCCTAAAGACTCTCATATCGTGTTGATCACCAGCTCTAAATGTGCCTCTATTCCTTGGGAATCGCTTAGTTGCTTAACCGAGAGATCGGTGTCTCGTATGCCGTCTATCCACATGCTCTTGGACAGATTGAAGAACTCTGATAACCTAGAAGTGTCGGCGAAGAACTCTTTCTACATGGTCAACCCTGGCGGCGATCTAATCAGAACCGAAGCCAAGTTCAAACCCCTTTTCCAGAACCAACAGCATTGGAGCGGAATCATTGGCAACCACACAACAGACAGCAGTAGGCTACTCTCCGACATGGTCCAAAGCGACCTCTTTATATACTTGGGCCATGGAGGGTGTGAACAGTATTTGAAAGCGTCGGCTCTTTTCAAGCAATCATCAGCACTTCCTCCAAGTTTGTTGATTGGGTGTTCTTCAGGTGCTCTCCAGTCCTATGGAATACTAGGAGCAAGCGGAAATGTGTACAACTGGCTAGTTTGTGGATCTCCCATGGTGTTGGTGAACCTTTGGGACGTCACCGACAAGGACATTGACCAGTTCAGCCTTTCAGTATTCGAAGAATCGGGAATTTTCAATGGTGAAGGGGTTAATATTTGTGAAGCGGTTCGTCAAGCCCGCTCCAGCTGTACTCTAAAGTATCTCAACGGCAGTGCCCCAGTGGTGTATGGGTTGCCGTTAAAATTGACCAACACTTAATGACTTAATGATTAATAGATATACGATTAATGAACACTACAATTACTGCGTTTAATCACATTCCTCTAACCTAATCCCTAATTTACATTACTCTGTTGTTGGTCGTCTCCATCTCTATTGGTAGGAGTAGGTCCGGCAGCAGATAAGGGCACATTACTGTGCCCGGTGTTAGTGGCGATAGGCTCTCCGGCGTCCGTGTTAACAGACGCCGTGCCAGTCCCACTGGAGCTTGTGCTAGGTATACACCAATTGCGATGCCCATGCCATGCTCTCATTTGACACTCTCTTGAGCAGTATTTCGTTCTCTTGCACTTTCTGCACTTGGAGAACTCTCTCGGATAACTCTCCCATTTGCCACATTCAAGGTTGCCACATTGCCTCACGCCACCACGGAACTCGTTTCTTCTGCAGGAGTTTCTCATTATAACTCCAGACCAATAGTACATATCGGTGCCGGCCAAAAAAGTAAACTTTTCCACCATGGGGAACAAATTCACTTTCTTGTACTCAATTAATGCATCATCGTAATCCGGGTCTTTCTTGGTGGCGTCATCATTATAGGCGGTGGCATTGAACTCGTTGTCAATGTCGAAGTTGTCGTAAGTGTCGTAATTCCATTTGAGTTTCAAATATTGTTTTTGCTCGAGTCTTCTCTTGGTGATAGCAAGGGTCAATTTCTTGCATTCGGCGGCGATGTAGTAGTCGATCTGCGTGTTCAAGTTGAACAACGCCAACTCCCGCTCGATGTCATCGACGATCGACTCGCAATCGAGGATGGAATCGTACAACTGGGACAACTTATTCTGGGCACATGAAGAGAAGTTGTTGAAGTAAGGCCCATCGTTGAACTGGTCGGAACCCGAGTCCGAGAGCGAGTCCGACTCGGGATCGGAGTCCTCGGCCTGCTCCACCACGACCTCGTCGGCTGCCGGGCCGCCCGTCACTCGCAACGTTTCATCGGCTTCACCATCATCAGCTTCACAGAGCTCCAATTTGTCCTGTTCGAGAATCAAATTGTCGTCCTGGAGCGTGTTGATGCCGTTCAACATTTGCGGTGAGTTGGAGGCCGAGGCGCTGAAGCCCAAGCCAACCCCGGCACCTGCAGTAGCATTGCAGGCCTCGGCCTTGGCCTTGGACTTTCTGGTCTTGGGCTTGATGTGCACGCGGGTCTTGAGAAGCGCCAAGTTCTTGCGGAACTGGGCCTTGACCTGTTTTTCGATAAAGAGCTTGAGCTTCTTGTCTCTGATGCTCATGTCGATGACGAGATGGGTGTTTTGAAGAATGTCCTTCAAGTACGGGTACTTGGAGATGTATGCCAAGAGCTGGAGCAGCCACACGATGTCGTCGTCGCCGGGGATGACCACGCCGGTTTCGGTGAAGGTCCGCGGCGCCACGCGGAGGTTGTTCATCTTGACGACCTGCGGCCCGTCCTGCAAGAGCATGTCGGACAAAAACTGCAAGTTGTTGTCCATGTCGTAGTCGGCGTCGTTGGAAAAGCGGTCGTCCAAGAAGTCGGACTCTTTTTCCTGTCTGAGCTTCTTGATGATGGTGACGATGAGGTAGCGGCGACGCACGTCGTTGGAGGCGTGGGTGTGGTCGTCGGCCACGCGGACCAACTTGAACAACTCGGCGATCGACAAGTTGTCGTAGTCGTCGGCGGTCAAGGCGTGGGAGTGGGCGTGGGAGAAGAACGGCTGCTGGTCGAGGGCGGCCGGGAACGAGTCGAGCTGGGCCAAGTAGCGCATGGCGTCGGGCTCGGCCGGCTCCTGCGACGGCGGCGGCGTCAACTGGTCGGGCTCGTCGCAGCAGCGGCGGTTGGCCTGGAAAAACGCCCGCTCGTGGAGCATCAAGTAGTTGTCGAGCACGGTGGCGATGATGGGCAACATGCCGGCCTTGACGACCCGCTGGCGGATGCTTTCGGTGCCGCGGGTGCCGATCAACACCAAACACTGGAACGCCAACGTCCATTTCCAGGCGGTCAAGATCTTTTTCTCGGAGTTGAAGATGTTGTCGTGCAGGCGGAAGGTCTGGTTGTGGCACTCGTGCAACACCTCGATGAGCCGCTCAATCCCGCCGT
This sequence comes from Keqinozyma sinolaborantium, assembly GCA_039762375.1. NCBI lineage: Eukaryota > Fungi > Ascomycota > Pichiomycetes > Serinales > Debaryomycetaceae > Keqinozyma > Keqinozyma sinolaborantium. The sequence continues at coordinate 9,180 of JAQRFW010000044.1, read as the reverse complement.
CCACCAGCAACGTTTCTCTGACTTTGGCCGAGGACGACACGAGATACGTGAGGTGGTTGAGCGAGTTGACCAACGGCTTGTCAGAGGTGACGTCCAAGGCTCGCCGGTCGTAGAGGCTGGTGGTGATGGTCACCGCCGCCCGGTTGTTGCTTATGGACTTGTAGTTGGAGTCCCTCATCGGCGCCTGAATTACTAATTAGTGCGACTCTATCTAAAAACGCTGCTCTATCGACGCCACCACCTTGACGCACTGCTCCATGAACATGAGCGTGAGGACCGAGTGCGGCCCGATCCGCAAGAGCTGGGCCCAGAAGCCCTTGTAGAACGCCGTGGGGCCCTCGGCCCGAAGCGTCTTGCGGAAGCAGTCCACGGGCCCGCGGTAGAGGTCGCCCTTCTGGTTGTAGACCCGGGTCAAGATCACGTCCCAGGGGTTCATGACGATGGCCACCGCCAACCCGGCCGCGCTGGACGCAGCAAAGTGGAGAGCCATGGTGTCGTTGGCCACGATTTGCCGGTCTAAAAGCCAGTTTTTGGCGTAGTAGTACGACGTGAGCTGCGACGCCGACCCGGCGCCCGTCCGGAGAATGGCGGCGTCCAACCCGCGGAACCACCCCTTGACGCCCTCCAGCCGGTAGATCTGCCGCATCCCGTCCCAAACGCTGCTGTAGTACGTCTGCTGGCCGAGCGTCTGGAGGCCCTCAAGATGCGTCGCCGCCGGCGTGTACAGCTGCATCCGTGTCTTGATGAGGAAGAGCGGGTTGGCCACGATGGCCCCGGCGGACCCGGAGATGAACCCGCTGGCGAGGTTGATGCCCAAATGCTGGGGGATCTTCCCTTCGCTGAAGGCCTGCGGGTTGAAAACCTTGGTCAAGTAGTAGCGGGCCGGCTCGTAGAACCCGAACCGGCACCCGTTCAACCCGAGCTGGTAGTAGTAGCCGCTGACCAAGCCCTGCTGCAACCCACGCACGCCCTCGTTGCGGTAGATCACGGCGAATGCCTGGACTGGGTTCTTGTAGAGTTTCTGGACCTCTGCCGTCTTGGCGAGCTCGCCCTGGAGCTGCATCCGGGTTTTGATCAACTCGATGGGGTTGGTGAACGTCACCGCCCCGCATGCAGCCGCTCCGCCCGCCAAAAAGCCGCCCAGCACCGATACCTGTGGTTCCTTCATGAAATTTTTCACTCACGTGAAATCTCAATGCTTAGACACTTACGGTCCCGGACCTACGCCACCGCCAGCCAGGCCCAGACCCTCGCCAAGTACCCTATCGGGCTCAAGGCCCACGGGTTCACCATCGATGCCGTGCAGCCGGTGCCGGAGTTCTCGTTGGTCGCCGTCAAGTTGACTCACGACAGAACTGGCGCTCAGCACTTGCATCTTGACTCGCAAGATAAGAACAATGTGTTCTCCATCGCCTTCAAGACCAACCCGCCCAACGCCACCGGCGTGCCGCACATCTTGGAGCACACCACGCTCTGCGGCTCCTACAAATACCCCGTCAAAGACCCATTTTTCAAGATGTTGAACCGGTCTTTGAGCAACTTCATGAACGCCATGACCGGCCACGACTACACCTTCTTCCCCTTCGCCACCACCAACGCCAAGGACTTCCAGAACCTCATGGACGTCTACCTCTCGTCGGTGCTCGAGCCGCTTCTCACCTACGAAGATTTCACCCAGGAAGGCTGGCGCTTGGAAAACGAGGTCACCGACGACATCGCCACGCCGCTCACGTTCAAGGGCGTGGTCTACAACGAGATGAAGGGCCAGTACTCCAACTCGTCGTACTACTTCTACATCAAGTTCCAGGAGGCCATCTACTCGTCGCTCAACAACTCGGGCGGTGACCCGCAAAAGATCACCGACTTGCAGTACGAGGACTTGGTCGACTTCCAGGCCACCAATTACCACCCTTCCAACGCCAAGACGTTCACCTACGGGTCGTTGGCCTTGAACGACCACCTCCAAAAGCTTAACGACACCTTCGGCCCGTTCGGCGCCAGAGCGCCCCAGAACACCATCAAGCAGCCGCGGCTCGAGGACTTCCAGGACCCCGAGCGTAGCCACGTCACCATCAAGGGACCGGTGGACTCGATGTCGGGAAAGCCAGTGGAAGAACAGTACCAGTCGTCCATCACCTGGTACTTGGGCAACCCGCTCGACGAGGCCAAGCAGTACGACCTCTTGAAGTGGAAGGTGTTGAACACGCTCTTGTGCGACGGCCACAGCTCTCCGTTCTACCAGGAGTTGATCGAGAAAGAGTACGGTGACGATTTCACCCCCAACTCCGGCTTGGACTCAACCACCGCCTTGTTGTCTTTTACCATCGGGCTCACCACCTTGACCAAGGAGAAGGCCGCCAACTTGGAGCTGAAGGTGAAGGAGATTCTCGCAGAAAGCGTGTTGCCTGAGTTCAGAGCCGAGTCCCCGGTGTTCAAAGACAGAGTCGAGGCCATTCTCCACCAGGTGGAGCTCAACTTCAAGAGACACAAGCCGGAGTTTGGCTTGAGCTTATTGAGCTCTGTGCTTCCTACATGGGTCAACGGTCTCAATCCGTTGTCCAACTTGCAGGTGGAAACCGTGTTGCAGCGGTTTAAGGAAGATTTCCAGGCCAACGGACTCAAGATCTTCGAGGAGATGCTCGTGGACACCATCGGTAACGAGAAAAGCCCCTCGTTCAAGTTCACGGTGGTGCCGGACGAAAACTTCTCCAAGGACTTGGTCGAAGAAGAGAACCAGAGATTGCTAAAGAAAACAGAAAACCTTACAGACGAAGACAAGCAGATCATTCTCGAAAGATCAAAGGCCTTGGCCGCCAAACAGAGCAAGGAGGAGGACGTCTCGGTGTTGCCCACCTTGACTTTGCAGGACATCCCCAGACAAGGGGACGTGTATCCTCTAGAATTCACCGATATCAACAACAAAAAGCTCCAAAAGAGAATCGTGGATACGAATGGGTTGGTGTACGCCAACGCCGCTAAGGACTTGTCGTATTTGCCCCCACACTTATACCCATACATGCCGTTATTTATTTCATGTCTCACCAACTTGGCTGGTACGACTGAAACCCCCATTATAGACTTAGAGACCAAGATTCAGAAGTTGACTGGCGGCGTTACGTTCTCATTCGCCAACAAGCCTGACCCCTTTGACATATCCAATACCAACTTGAAGTTTGTGCTCAGCGGCATGGCCTTGTCCCAGAATTCCCACCATATCTACAGTTTGTGGGAGGAGATCTTGACGAAAACCAAGCTCACCAATGAGCCTGTGGTTATAGACAAGTTGAACACGTTGATCAAGAGTCTTGGACAGAACCAGATGAACAACATTGCCGATAGAGGACACACATTTGCTGGCTTAAGCAGTGGATCTCAGTTGACGGCTGCCAAGCACATCAGAAACAGCGTGAGCGGCATTGCCCAGGTCGAGTTTGTCATGGAGTTGAACAAGCAGCTCGAACTGAAGGGTAAACAGTACTTGGAGGACGAGGTGTTGCCGGTGTTGCGTCAAATCCAAGAGTACATTATTTCTGGGTTTACTGAAGGCAACGAATCCGGCTTTGCGTACAACCTCACCGGGGAGGGTTCTACTATAGATGAAAACGTCAAATTGGTGCAAAAGTTTGACGACGCCCTCAACCAGTTAGGATCCAAGTCTTATGCCAATCAGCTCAGCGACTACATTGGCAAATTCGAGCAGGATTTCGCCAACGTGCACAGCCAGACCTTGATCAACTTGCCCTTCCAGGTGAGCTACTCGTCGTTGGCCCGCTTGGGCGCAGCCTACACCACCAAGGATGGCGCCGCCCTCCAGGTGTTGTCGCAGTTGATCACATTCAAGCACTTGCACTCGGTGATCCGCGAGTCCAACGGAGCGTACGGCGGAGGCTTGACGTGCGACGGTGTCGGCGGCACCGTGAACTTCTACTCCTACAGAGATCCCAATGCCGTCAAGTCGATTGGATCTTTCCGGGACGCATCTACGGCGGCGTTGTCGAAGCTCGCCAACAACTGGGACGCCAAGGACCTCGCCGAGGCCAAGCTCGCGATCTTCCAGAGCGTGGACGCCCCCTCGCACATCTCGCAGCAGGGGTTGTCGACGTTCCTCGACGGGATCACCGACGACATGAAGCAAGAGAGAAGAGAGCGGTTCTTGGACGTGGGCAACGAGGACCTCAAGAACGCCGTGGAGAAGTACTTGGTGCGCGGCGACAAGGACGTGGCCACGGTGATCGCCGACCTCGACAAAACCCCGGTCGACAAGTCATGGCTCATCAAGAGTATTGTATATAGCGAATAAGGTTTGGCTAAATATAGCAACCCAGAATCTACCGTCGTCGTCGTGAGCGTTTATTATATACAAGTAGCTATACATGTCTGCGGGCAAAGTCCTTGGGCACCACCTCGGGCACTCTTCTCTTCTTGTCTTCGGTGAACAAGCAGTGTCTTTTCGCTATGGGGTCGTACAAAATCAAGTTCAACTTGCGGGTGTGTCTGGGGATGTTGAACCACTTCTGGTAGCCCGTGCGGGCCGCCGAAACGAGCTTGACCATGGTGTGAGTGGTCTTTACTTTGGCCATGGTGAAAAATTTAGCGACTTTTTTCACTTTTCACCGATCAACGCGAACTCCACGTATTTTTCACCATGTTAATGTTTTGGACGGTGGTTTTCACGGCGCTTTTGGCGGTCGCCAACGGCTTGAACTTGGAGGTCTTGGCCTCCGCGCACCCGCAGCCCGTCTGCATCCGCGACTTTGTCCAGGAGGACTCGTTGGTCGTGATAAACATCAAAACTAATGGCCGCCCCGGCGACGGTCAGCAATTAAACCTCGTGGTCACCGATTCCATGGGCAACGAATACCGCCGCAAGAACGACATCGGGCGCGAGACCCGCGTCACCTTCACCAGCGCCCACTCGGCCGCCTTCGACATCTGTTTCACCAATCTTTTGGAGTCGAGGCAGAAATACTCTCACTTGATGAGAGAGATCGAATTGGACATCGAGAGCGGTGCGGCCGCCCGGGACTGGAACGCGTTGCAGGCTGCCGAGAAGTTGAAGCCCAACGAGCTCGAGTTGCGTCGGGTCGAGGAGTTGACCACCGAGATCTACAACGAGTTGCAGTACTTGAAGAGAAGAGAGGAAAGAATGAGAGACACCAACGAGTCCACCAACTCGCGGGTCAAGAAGTTCTCCATCTTGGTGATCGTGTCGTTGATCGGGTTGGGCGCCTGGCAAATCCAGTACTTGAGACACTACTTCAAGGTCAAGCATATCATTTAGGTTATAATGCAAATCTACATCTTCGTAAGCTGCCAGTGGAGCTGGCCCGGCCCGCGCACGAGCGCCTTCTCAATAGCCCAGAGCGCCGTGGGGCCCACCTTCTCGTTGGCGCTCTGTCCATATATCTGCGCCAACTGGAGGTACCAGTACACCATGAAGTTCAATTTGCGGAAGCTGGTGGCGTTGTCGTGCGGAACAAGCTCCACGAACTCCGTGAGAAAGCTGACGGTGGTCTGCACCAACTTCTCGTACTGCTTCTGAGCTATTAGCCGGAGTATGCTTTCGCTGGCCGCATACACCTCGATGTCGTCCGTGAGCTCAAAAAGCACCGTCCCAGCGGTCTGGATGAGCATCTGCACCAAGTAAGTGCTGTCGTCCTGGTGTCCTACTCGAGAGAGCCCCTCGAGGTAGAACTGCTCGAAGTACTCGGTGTCGATCTCCAAGATTCTCTCCGTGAGCTGCCGGACAAAGTTGACCGAGCTAGTCGGGTCGTCCACGTCGTCGAGCTCGTTGTACCGCTCGTCGGACTGGAGCGAGTCCACAAAGCAGTTGGTCGACCGGAACAATGAGAAGAGATAGCTGGTGTAGATGATATCGAACCGCAACTCCATGGAGTCGATGTTACAGCTGCTGCTGGGCTCCAGCCTGCTGGGCAGCCTCACATCGAGCGTCAAAGACGCCTCTGTGGCAAAGCACGCAGGCGGTCTGGTCGAGACGTAGCCGTCAAGACCCGAAAAGGTGTGCTCCATAATCCGGTCGAACCAGGACGATTTCAGCCCCGCCGTCTGCGCTACGAGCTTACTAACAAGCGTGCTTCCAAACTCCTGAAGCAACGCATGTCTGTCGCCGGCAGAGACCCCAAATATATACCGAATAGATCCGTGACTGGATTGGTTCAAGAACCGAACAAAGTCAACATTGACAAACCGGAACGCCAACAGCACAAAGTCCCTGTGGCTCTCGTAGATGGACCTATGGATCGTGCTTCCAGAGCTGCCACTGTAGTTGGCGCAGTAGAACGCCCATCGTATGAGATCCCACATGCAATATGAGCTATGGGCCGTGGGCCGGAGCTTGGTGGTGATGAGCTTGTCGTTGAAAAGGGTGTCTTCATCCCGTGTGGCAACCGGAGGCGTGCGTTCCCGTCTCGACGGCGGCCTGGACTCGCTCAAGAGGGTCTCCAAAAATGCATTTTGGCGGATAGGATCCTCTTCCTGGGCGGGCAGCGCCTCCAACTTGGAGACTCCGTCGGAGTCGCTGACCTCAGAGGGTTCGGGCGACTCGGGTTTCGCCGGCTTCAGCTTGTCCTTAGTGGAATTTTTCAGTCTGGGTTTCGGTTTGGTCTGGCTGGGGATCACCAGGAACAATTTGGGCTCGACCACGAACTCCAGGAACAACAGCAAGAGCTGCACGTACTCTTCCTGGCTGTGTCGTATCTCCAAAGCGCCAATGAACGAATTTAGGAGCTGGTAGGCTGAATCTCGTAGTCTCGTATAAGAAGCGACGTCATCATCGGACTCCCCGGTTCTCGCGAACCCCGAGAGCACGCTGCCATCTGCATGGGGTCGGTTGATCACCGGCAGCCTTGCGACGATTGTGAGGAGCACCTTCAAGACGTTGGCACTGGGAATCTTGGATATCTCTGGATAATGGGTAAAGGTGGAGGTCAAATGGTACACCAAGAGATGCAATTGGGCAATGTTTCGGGCCTCGAGCTCCTTCATCGACTGGGCCTCGGCGAGAAGCGACAGCGTGACCTGGTTCTCCACATACTGCAACTGCTCCCGGTCTGTCTTGAGCATTGAGAATAGAGGAATGAGACCAGAAAGATATTGGAGGACGGGTGGTTGGTAGTTGGGTCGCTGGGTGGCTAGCTGTGGTGGGTCAGAGGCGGTACCAGGTAATTGGTGTTCGTAGAGTGAGCTTGAAAAGGCAATTGATTTACTATCGATGAGTCGATGAGCTAAATGTAAATTTCACATCTAGTAGATAAGTCATTGTAGAATTAAAAGTCTGAACTGGTAAAGTCACACTTGCATCCGCTGCAGTTTCTGCAGTCTTCACAATCTCTACAGTTCAGTCTACACGCAGTCGTAATCATCTCTTCATTAGTCCAACTCGCCCAAATTCCCAAGAATATTGGCAAAGTCTTTGATATCTACATACATGCCGTCGCTGGCCTTGGCCAAGTCGTAGTTGAACAACCGCCCGTGGTCGTCCGTGGTGCCGCAGCTCATCATGTCAATGAGAAACGAGCTGCCCATCAGCTTCTTCTTATCGGGCACGAGGTCGTCTTTGATCTTCTGGAGGTCCGTAAGCGTGAGGTGGTAGCTGAGCAGGTCCGCGCCCGGTGCCGCCGCCGCCACGAAGAGGTCCCAGCTCTCGGCTATGTGGTCGTAGTGGTCCCGAAACTTCAAAAGCTTGTGGGTGCTGCTGACGAGCTTGTCGATATCGACGATGTCCATGGCGTCGGCGAGCGAGTCGCCCAGCGACGTGATGGTGAACGCCGTGAGGAACTGGAACAAGATCTCGTGCTTGCTGCCCAACTCAATGGCGCCCAAGTCGGGGGCGATGGCGTAGAAGAGGTCCACACACTCGGCGATGTCCCGATAAAAGCAGGCCGGCACGCCCAACTGGCGCAAAATTGGCTCGAGATGCCGGAGCACCACGTCGTCGGCGTCCACCAGCAGGTACGCCTCGACGAGCTCGTCCTCGTGGGCGTCTAGCACCCGTTGGTATTTTGACATGCGGCTCAGTGAAAAATCGAGAATGGAGCAGCCTAAAGTCCAGACCGAACTCCGAGACGTCACCGCCAAGATCCCCGGCGCCCCCTGCCGCATCTTGTTCAAGCAGGAGAACCAGCAGCCGTCGGGAAGCTTCAAGCTCCGGGGCCTCGGTGCTCTCGTGGGCGAGGAAATCGCTAAGGCCAGACTGGCTGGCAAGCAGAAGGTGCATGTTTTATCGAGTTCTGGCGGCAATGCCGGGCTCGCCGCTGCGTACGCCAGCAGACACTACGGCACCGAGTGCACGGTGGTGTTGCCACAGACCTACAAGCCGCTGGTGGCGCAGACGCTCGAGGAATACGGCGCCAAAGTGATTATTCAGGGCCGCCACTGGGGCGAGGCCGACAAATACTTGGTGGACCACGTCATTGGCGGGCTCCCGGCCGACGTGCACCCCGTGTACGTGCATCCGTTCGACCACCCGTCAATCTGGAGCGGCCACGCCACTCTCGTGGACGAGATCGAGGCCCAGCTCGACCCACAGGACTGGCCCAAAGTCAAGGCCGTGGTGTGCTCTGTGGGCGGCGGAGGCTTGTACAACGGCATTGTCGAGGGCCTCAAGCGGTCTCGCGGGCTCCAGAACGTGCCGGTCATCGCCGTGGAGACCGAAAAGGCCCCCACCTTCGCCGAGGCCATTCGTCAAGGCAAGGTGGTGCACCTCGAAAAGGTCGACACCGTGGCCACGTGCTTGGCGCTGCCGTACATCTGTGCTAAGTCGCTCGCCAACTACAACGCCCACGCCACCACCAGCGTGCTTATCAGCGACCTGCAGGCGGTGGAGGCCATGTTGAAATACTACGACACCTTCGATGAGGTGGTGGAGCCCGCCTGCGGCGCCGCCGTTCACGCCGCCTACAGCGAGCTCTTATCGGGCTACAGCCACGACGACATCGTGGTGGTGATCGTCTGCGGCGGCCGGCTCGTCCAGCCCCAGGACATCCCCAGCTATAGAGAGTTTATAGAGTAGACACGACCCTCGACCATTATCAGATGAATTTACCAAATGGAGAACCAGCACCTGAGCACATGAGTTCGAATTGGTTGCCGAATTGGACGTCCAGAGCGGCGCCGCCCCCGCCCCCCCCCCCACCCCCCCCCCCCCCCCCCCCCCCCCCC
>JAQRFW010000043.1:0-84382 GCA_039762375.1 Keqinozyma sinolaborantium | reverse complement strand
TAAGTCGATTTGTCCATCAATGTCCTCAGCTCCCAGAAGTGCCCAACAACTCTACGAAGAGTGGTGCCGTAACACTCAACAATAAGCTCTTGCTCAATCATTTCAGCCGTAGGGTTAGAAAGTAAATGAGACTCCCCCAATTTTCAGTTCAGTTCTGATGCATCCGAGTCAGTAGTAGTAGTAACAGTAGATCTTTGTGCCAAATGGGCAGATCCAACCTTAGTCTCAGATCTATCCTCAGGTCGAGATTTAAATGTTGAAACAAAATCCTTGATTTTCTGAGAAATAGAAGGGTACCGAGCATCGAGTTTTCGATCGATAACACCATTACCATTATAATAATGGTCACTAGGACAGTACCAAGCCTCATGGCCATACCCTTTACATCTGCGACAGAAATCCACAGAGTCATCAGATGGAGCCTTGCGCTTCTTAGATCTCTTGTTAGAGACATGGAAAGCTGACCCGGTAGGCTTAAGTTCTAAGGCCTTCTCAGTAATAGAGAGAACCGTTGCCATATGAGTCAGATCAAGGCGATTAAGGAGAATTCCTCGAGCCTCAAGAGTCTCAATAACAAACGACATCTGCTGATCACTAAGGGACCGTCTCAAGCCCGCAAACCGACCTGCATAGTCAGATGGCGTGAAACCATACAAGTTGAGGGCCTTGAGTCGAACCAGAGGCGACTTTTCGGTGTCTTGAAACAATTTCTGGACAGCTTGATCAGTCTTTTCGAGCGCGTTCACAGTAAACTGCCCGAAGGACGTCTCCAAGTAATCAAACATGGCCTTGCCCGCATCAATTTCGCGGTCAGTTTCCATGGTGTCAAGGAAATCGGGTTCAATCGAGATATCAAAGAGAAAGACAATTTTCTCCTCGAAACCACGGACTTTCTGAAGACGTTCCTCCTCATTAAGCCCAGTGTTGAACTCCGACAGGTCGAATTGATTGCCAACATACTCCAAAAGGCCATCGTTGGTGCGTTTCAAAAGTTGTAAGAGGTGATTCTTCCAAACATGGTAACCTGCCCCTTGGGCATTGAGAATCACCGGGAAGGGACGCAAGCGCGGACCGAAGGGCTGCATAACCTGTTGAGTGTTACGGCACCACTCTTCGTAGAGTTGTTGGGCACTTCTGGGAGCTGAGGACATTGATGGACAAATCGACTTAACGGTATATTCGACTATTTAAATATAAAGATATACCTTGTAAATATAAAGTAAATCCTTAAGTTCAAATGTATTGGAATTGATATTGAACTTAGGGATTTTCTACAATTTAAATACTTATTCATTTGAGGGATTTAATTAACTACCAGCCACTTAATGACCAGCCTCTCAGACAACCAGCCAGCTAGATGCTGGCTACATACTGCATACAAGAAGGGGCTGGTTCTCACAGTTAACCAAGTAGAAGTTGAAATCCTCTTTAACTTTCTCAAAAATAAATTTTGATTTTAGTATCAGATTAATACTTCAACAGTGTTGATATGACGCATTGAGTGCCTCATTGAACTCGTTGAATTGAGGGTTGGATTGAGAAAACATTTGGTAGAAACTTACCTGACGGGTATATTGACTATGTAGTTATAGGAAGGTAGTAAGACACTAGTGGAGTTTCCTATAGTAGCAATAGTTAAGTTGATAACTACTGGGAACTCCTACAGTTTATATATCTATGTAAGAAGTTGTGCCAGAGATAATTACCTGAGAAAGTCAGGTGAGGCGGTCAGCGCTCCGGAAGCTTCCGGAGGATCACGCTGTTCTAGTACTATAAAGATTATTCAAGAACTATGTAGAAGGTTGTATTAGTAATGTGATTACTAATGTGACTCAGGATCTCAGGGTTAACTGAAATTCCTACTAAGTCAGATTTGATGTTTTCAACAGCTGGCTGGTTGTCTGAGAGGCTGGTCACAATGTGGCTGGTAGTTAATTAAATCCCTCAAATGAATAAGTATTTAAATTGTAAAAAATCCTGAAGTTCAATATCAATTCCAATACATTTGAACTTAAGGATTTACTTACAAGGTATATCTTTATATTTAAATAGTCGAATATACCGTTAAGTCGATTTGTCCATCAATGTCCTCAGCTCCCAGAAGTGCCCAACAACTCTATGAAGAGTGGTGCCGTAACACTCAACATATAAAGTTCATTCTGAAGTATTTATAGAGAGAACAACTGGATATTGTACGTTAATCTTGTAGATGCACCTAGGAAATGTACTTTAATTGCATGGCATAAGCTAATTGGCTTCTGTAGGTCAAGATTGAAGCTGATTTTGAGAAGCAGCACACGAATAACAAGTAATAAGCGAGAAACAACTTTGTTTAGACCCTATGATTTAGTTCTACGTATTACTGGGGACTGTATCATATGATTAGCTAAGTGATAGAGGTTCTGAAACAAAAATTAAAGGCACAATGAAGGAAGTTCAGTAAAAGTTGAAAACTTAACCTTCCAAGTAAACTTAAATCTTTCAATATGGTGAAGGGGTGTTCGGTTTCCGTAGATTCTATGCTTGTACATGTTAAATGGGTGGAAACGAAAGAAGGGGTTGAAATAAATGGAACATTTAGTTTTTGAATATAATTAGTATCAGTTTCCATGAATGAAGACGTCGCAAGGTTTGTTTGGTATATTTGTAGATTGTGCAAGCTTTATATTGGTAGAGGGAATGCAGGGAGGCGACAAAACCGTTTGGGAGTCATCTGTTTGGTATGAAAAAGTAATTTAATTCATGTTTCTCTTCTACTATTGTGCAAGAATAAGGAATCTAGTGTGGTAGAGCCATTATTCAGAAGCACAAGTAGAATAATGGAGTAGTAGAGATTAATGGAATGAAAATAGAGGGCTGAAAGATTCAATAGTGTTCTCAATTTGATTTCAATGGTTAAAAATGTTAAAAATGTTGACGAGGCTAGAGGAGAACAAACTAAGTCTTCGTAAAATTGTGGTTGGTTTCTGGGGGGTTAAGTTAGGAACCGTTTTATAGTTCTTTTAGCTGAGATTGAAGTCTCATATTGTGCGACGAAGAGAATTAGGTCCGGCAGTTGCGGGAATAATAGCATATTTATATATATATTGAGTGAGTCCACAACATTTGTTTACTTTCAATGTTGTTTGGGATTATAAGTATTCCTATATGACCCATCAAGATAAGCAGTTCTATTGTAATACCCACGAGAAACCATATTGCTTACAGATCTTCTAATTGTCTTAAAAGTTTCAAGTTAATTTTAAAACCGGAGTGTGGTAAGGGTACTTTGTTACGTATTGATTTTGGGGCAGAATTACGAGGTGCGACTAGAATAAGCACCCTAGTAGCCAAAGAAAGTGTGATTATCGCCTCCAGTGAAGAAGAAAACTTAACCAACACGGCACCAAATTCAAAGCAAAAAGCTAGTTTTTATGAGGGTCCTGACTTCACCGGGAACCATTTATACCTTTGAACAATCTTATAACTTCTTTAGTTTAATCTCATTATGGAATTCTTGGGTGGCTATGTGTCCTTATTATTCAATAATCTGGGTACCTAAGTTTCTAAGTTATTTTAAAAGTGTTATTTGAATTTTGATATTAAAGGACTTCTTTCTATGGGCAACTGAGTACCTATTCTATTTGATGATGAAAATAAAAACTTGAACAAAGGAGTTGTTGCGGTCACATATAATAGCCTTATTCGAATTTTAATTTGTTAAGCGTTGTTTTAATAATAAATTTGCCGATGCGGGTAGAGATGAGTTGCAAAAAAGCAGTATATCGTTGTGTAGTCTCAATTAGAGAGTATTGTGGTGATATCAGGTTGACAGATAATTGTTGTATGGGTTGTAGGGAAAGTTGTTCACAGAATAATTTGGCAGGAACATAGTAATGTTGTGGATCATTTGTGTATGTTGCTAGAGCCCCAGATGTTACGTTACTGGTTTGTGTGATGGTAGATGATGCAATGAACGAAAAGCTTGGATCAGGGTAGTAAATGGACCAGCCGTAGGGTAAATACCCGTTTTTGTTATTGAGAAGAGAATATATGGGCCACTGTTGAGAACAATACCCTCTTGTGTTCAACAGAGCTGTTTCTAATTATGAAGGTTAAAACAATTCTTCAATGACGAATAATAAGCAGTGGGTATGATTAACTTACGATGTAAACAAACAATACCCACATTGGTATTAAAAGATATTTTATTTTAAATACTCAAATAACCGTAAAGCGGACTTGTCCAGCAAGCCCTGGATCCTGTAGTGATCAACGAATCATTAAATAATAAAATTGGAACACTCAACATAAAATAACTTTGGACTAGAATATAATTCAACCACAGGTTAATTTTAGTTTTTAATGGTGATCAAGACTTGCTCCGTAGATTATAAACTGTCTCTACAAATATTGGAATAATGACTTACAGGATGCTGTAATTGTCAGTTCTGGTGGACTGTCAAGATATTGAATTAGCAGTGTTTTTAAATTGTGCTATTTGAGTTGAAATACATCAAGAATCTGGTTTGAAGTCTTGTTAGAGAGGTAAAAGAACTAATAAATTAATCAAAGTTTGAGAACGGGTAATTAATATCTAGAACTCTCATTGATATACAATAATACATCGATATGTCAACAATCCTTGGTTTTCATTCCAGTTATGTAGTCCTATTAGGTTCTATTGCATTGAGTGTTATTCTGATGAGAGCTTTACTGGTATGATAATCAGGCAAGGAGTGTACATGTGAAAAATTCACAGATTGTCCTCAAATAATAATTATGTTATGGTTCTAGAGAGACGGACGTTAAATCGACGTAGACTTCAAACTTCTAACAAGTTAAATTGTTTTGTGGATATAAGTCTTGAAGTTTGTTGAACTTAAATAATATATAGAACATTAATACTTATAAAAACTACAGCTTTAAAGGTGAAAATAAAGTGCAAAAATCTGTTTGAACAGTTAGGATCCCTCTTTGATCAGTTTACAATTAAGTCGCTTGTTAAGACTGATAAGATTATCCAGAAATCCTTTCACAACTCTAATAAACAGACCTCCGCTCATATCTGGACCCTTAACGTGTATTGTCTTGCCCGGTCAGATTACAGAGCTCGGTTGACTTTCTTGAGACAGTCTCTCAGTGACAAATATATGTCGTATGAATGGAGAAACTTGCGGTCGGTGGTATTTTACTCAATTTCTTAGATCCGGTTCACATAGAGACGATTTTACTAATTACAGAAAAAGCTATGACTCTTCAGCCAGAAGCGTCGGATTTTTTCGTGACTGACGATGATGTACCCTCCCGAAAACGAGCCAAACGAAATTGCTGCGAAAGAAGTAATAGTTCAAACCCACTTATTTATTAGACGTTTGGCTTTTTAAACAAATTATCTTTTCAGCAAGTATCATGCCTTTCAATTCTTCATGATTCATTCATAACGTTGTCAAAAGGACATAGTAAAATCTTTAAATAATAAAGCTAGCAATAAGTTGTTGTGTGCGAAGAAATAGGTAGTCAGTAATGGCAAATTTTAAGCATTTAGTTAGTATGTGATAAAGTTGGGCTTATCTAGATGTAGTCATAAGTTCATTATCATGCAAGGATACTAATTTCAATCTCAATTTGATTGGCATATTCATTTATAATTTTCGATCTTTATGAATTTTGAGTTTTGCAAAGTTTAAGAATTAAAAATTATTATATTCTATAGATAACAAGACATGAGACAAGAAACAAAAGCGAACGGTTAAAGCTCAATAATAAAGCAGGTTTTAAGAATTGCAAGAACTATTGCAATAGTAAACTATAGAAAATGCCTTATAGTAATTGCGCTATTATTGATAATACATAATATTGAAATATGCGGACAATATGATTGACCCTCTTTATTTTAGGTCAACTCACTATACAAACTAGTTTGATAAATAAAAATAACTAGTAACTTAAGGCGAAGAGTTTTCAAAATATGACCTCTTATTATAGAATCCTGTTAACTCATTTAGCGAGGCTCATTACATAATGGTAAATCTCATGCACGGCCTATTGCCCAAAAATAAGAATAATCGAGAGTTAAAAACATGTAATCCGGACATTAACTCTTGATTAATGGGTGTTCATCGTCACCAACATTTTTTCTCCAATTTTTGTAGCTTCATATTTTCAAAAAACCATTTCTCAAGATTCACCTACGGAACGGCAAGGTAAAAATACTACCCGCCAAATGAATTTGTCCACAAGTAAAGGTCAAAAAAGAGTTTAATGATGTTCATAGATTTTTAATGACCATATTTCCCGCACACATAGACTTCAGAAGACTTGAATTGTTTTCCATTAAAAAACTAAAAAAATTTGTAACCTCAATACTCAGTTGATATATCAAAATTCCTCAAAAATACTAGAGGGAGATAACTTGATTTCATATTGTAATATGGAGAGAAAATTGGTCAGTTATCAGATAAATAAAAAAATGACTCCGACGCGGTTCGAACGCGTGCATCTTTACGATAGTAGAACTTGAGTCTACCGCCTTAACCACTCGGCCACAGAGCCTTTTTTTGTTATATTTTATGGTAGTTAGACCACACTTTACGGATACTAGTTGGATATTAAACACTGCTAATTTTAACAGCCTAAGAGACTATCGGTACTTAGATAATTTATCAGCTAGTTTAAAATATCGCTCAATGAGATATGAAACTATTTTTTCACAATATGTCCTGAATATGCATCTAGAATGGAAGATGAACTAAGTTTCAGTTCATCATGAACTAAGTTTCAGTTCATCATGAACTCGTGGATATATGTCTAGGTTAATCATTTGTCGGGATATTTATTAGAACGAAATTCTAATAGCCATCCAGTAAGAAAATGGAACCAGAATCAAAGATTTTCCAGCTTTTTTGTTTGAGAGTTTAAATTTCTTCATAGTTTATCTCATACACAGCAAAGTTTCTGATAGTTAACTAGGAAAGATTCCGCACATATCCCGACTGAAATTTCATGTTACAAGTACGATATTTTGAAGTCACCAAACAATGTACTAGGCAGTTATTCCTGTAGTGATATTTACTATTATATTGTAAACCTCCTCAGATTTTCAATATCTAATTCCTTTATAAACTTACTCTTCTATAGTCATTTATCTACAGCTACAGCTTGGATAACAGCTTGCCATCCTTTCGGTATTAATTTCTGTACTGATACTATCAGCTTTGTAGTGAGTCTCAGTGTATTTAGTTTATACCCAATCTTCATTGTCTTCCCTACTTGCTACCAATTACCGGCGGTGTTCTCACAAGATATCATCAAAATTGAATCACTAAAGTCATACAGTGTTTCTGGTATTTTCCCGAAATAATACAAGAGTAATTCAGTAAATACCACAACATGTTCGATGAACCATTTAAACCGGTAGGAGTTTTCTTTATTGGCTTATCTTGTGACCTTGATAGAAATCTAGATATTTGATACCAGTGTCTACTGTAAGTAGGAAGACTTGTGTTTTACCAATCGTTATTGCAAAGGCTTTCCATACTTTTTCATAGCCATATGGTTCTCATATCAGGCCATTCACTTGATTCACTTTCAGCATCGGGGTTCATTTGCATTCTATATCTCTCACTGTCATGCATTCAGTAAAAGCTATAGTTAATTTAGATTTAACAGGCTTTATTAACCAGAATGGTAATAATATCAGAGTACTGGTGTTATGAAAGCTCTGTTTGCATTGCATATTGGTTACTGTGTGCTATCTAGAAAGTTTGTCCTATCGTTTGTTCTCCAGGTCAAATTATTCCTAACTTCAGCCTCTTAGGGATCTATAGTTGGCTTTTCAATTTGGAACTACACTTGTCTTCAATAGAGTTTTATAGGGTACAATGTGTATAACGAGATCAGAATGTATAACTACTGATCAAGGCATAATTCAACTCATGCTATCTCCAACTTGAATCGAGTAGAATTTCTCTTACATTAGTACAACGATAGCGTAGTTTAGTGCACACTTTTCGTTATTTTACTTTATGACTATCAAACACTCTTTTGCAAACAAGGTTTATACATGGTTTTCAATAGATATAATATGAGTTTTGAATACTGTATGAAGAAGATAAATATATTCATGGCTCTTGGATAACAGATATTTTAACGCCAGGGTCAGGACCTTATTCACTATTAGTAATTCACCAATAGCCAAGAATGGTATTATCACCCAGTACCTCTTTCGACGAGCACCATATGACTGAGGATAGAGTGTAATGGTAGTCTATCCTAAAACACGGTTTTATTGAGTAGGTGTAATTACTTCCAAAAATAAGTATATCAAAGGAAGCTGTGTTTCATAGAATCCTGTGTTATTCTATTGATGAAGATTGATCATGGCAAACCATGTAATATGATAAATTTATAAACTACTTAGATCAATGAGCAAAGTCACTGGGAAAAGATCTAGGTTTTGTTATTATCATATGTAAGATACAGAACGATATAATTGAGTATAGATATCTTCCAAACTAAAGCCCGGAAACCGGAGGTGCTAGGTTTCAAAATTGAGCTCTTGCCGCTTCACTCCTCGCAATAAAACTAATCTTTATCAGCATATCTTCCTTCTTCTATCCATTCATTAAGATTAGCGAGTGACAATAGGTCATTTCAACTCAAAACAAATAAGGAATGATGTGCTGTAGATGGATATAAAAACAGAGTAAAAATATTAATAAGAGTTAAGAAAACAACACCAACATTAGGTAAACAGACTTGAAACATCAAATAGAATCCTTTACCACTTGATTTGATATATTGATCAATCATTTTTCAGTACTCAAATCCTTATTTCGGGCATGGTCAAG
Organism: Keqinozyma sinolaborantium; assembly: GCA_039762375.1. NCBI lineage: Eukaryota > Fungi > Ascomycota > Pichiomycetes > Serinales > Debaryomycetaceae > Keqinozyma > Keqinozyma sinolaborantium. Next base: position 75,551 of record JAQRFW010000043.1, on the reverse strand, counting down.
CTAAAAAGCTTAGGAACTAAACACTGATTCAAAATTGACCTTTTTCACTTTAGATGTTGAAATCACCCGCCACCAAGGAACTTTCTACGACGAAAGAAGTTAAGCTATATGCTGGCGTTGTTGGATCATTCACCAGTCTGCTTCTGGTATTCTCAACAACACTCGCCCTTTTCAAAGAGCAAAGCAGTCAAACCAGCGTCTTGATTTCAAAATAGAACGGTTGTCAAGCTGGAAGAGGTTCAAAATAGTGCATTGTTTGTTGGAAGTACTAGTACCCAATGCTGAAAGCTTTAGAGAAGGATACGGTAGAGTGGATGAAGTCATAACTTGGAACAGAAGATGGAGATATTTAGGATTACTTTTGATAGGAACTGAATCTGTGTTGAAGGGTCGATGACGAGTCTCAAAGAATCATGTAAAACACTTGAAGGATTGAAGCTTATGACTTGCAGACAGAGGCAGCTTTAGAATATTAGAACAGTCGATGGCATAAGTTGACTCGGAAATACAAATATTTCCAAAGCAACTGTCTTTGAGACACGAAGGGTATGCAACAAGTAGGGAATACTGTTGGAACTCTAGGTAACGATGTCGAAACAACAAGAGTCCAACTAAGTGGCCATTGTTGTCTTGTTTTTGTTCAGTTATGCTTTAAATAGAGAAATCGAAACACAAGACAGATGAAACTCGCAAGTGAACGGCGGACAAGATGCCATGTAAAGTTTCAGAACAACTGGAGAATGGACTGTGTGCTACAGAAAGCTACACCTATCTCCTATTAGTGGCAGACACAGTCTGGTGGCTTAAAAAGCTTATACAGAAATGGCTCCACTCGAACCTTAAAACCCCAAAACCAACCACGACAAACCACTTTAGAGTTTCATGGGGGCGGTCCGGTGTATTACCGCCGTAGCCAGCAACCACAAGGCCATTGTGGTGCCTATAGTACAGAAACTGCAAGCGAAGATTCCCAGATGTTCTGGAAGATGAACCGGAACTTCTATTGCATGCATTACGTCAACCGGGCCGGCCCTATTAATACCACTCCGAAACAAGGTGGATCGGTAACCCCATGTCCGAAATCAGGGCTCACACCGCGAACAAATGTGGGACCACCCTACCGCGTGGTCCGCCATATAGATACGGCCGTCACCTGACAAAGGACTACCGCATCCCGGATTTTGCACCCTTAATATTTCAGTTTATCAGTTATCATGGGAGACTATCTTACCCCTACGGATTTGCCCGCTCCCAAGTTAAAGAGAACCAACACCGGGTTCACCCCCAACCAGATCATTGCGCTTGATGCCTCAATTCCCGAAGGGTCCAAGAAAATCTGGTTGAAATACTCCAAGTTAAAACCATTCAATGCCACTGTCAAGGAGAGATCTCGGGAGAAAACCGCCAAAAACGACAGCGAGACGTTCGAGGCGTCGTTCATCGGCCATGTGGAGACGACCTTGGCCCGGAACATGTTCAATTGTGACGATCTTGCCGCTTACCAGGCCACTTCCATCGCTGTTAGAGACGAATTGATTGTTGACTGGGCCAACACCCAACAAAAACAGACAATTCACGACGGCAAGAGAGTCTACTACTTGTCGCTCGAGTTCCTCATGGGCAAGGCCATGGACAATGCCTTGATCAACTTGAAGGCCCGGGACAATGCCAAAGCGTCGCTTTCCGAGCTCGGATTCAACTTGGAGGACGTTTTGCAGCAGGAGCCCGACGCCGCCTTGGGTAACGGAGGCTTGGGTCGTCTTGCTGCTTGTTTCGTCGACTCGCTCTCGTCCAAGAACTACTCCGGATGGGGCTACGGCTTGAACTACCAGTACGGAATTTTCAAGCAGAAAATCATCGACGGCTACCAGGTCGAGACCCCGGACTACTGGCTCAAGTACTCCAACCCCTGGGAAATCGTCAGACACGATCTCCAGATCCCCGTGGACTTCTACGGCTATGTCTACGAAACCTACGACACCAACACTGGAAAGCCCAAGAAGATGTGGAGCGGAGGCGAGAGAGTGATTGCGGTGGCTGCAGACTACCCGATCCCCGGCTACAACACCGACAACACCAACAACTTGCGGTTGTGGAACGCCACCCCTACCAACGAATTTGATTTCACCAAGTTCAACGCCGGTGACTACCAGCAATCGGTGGCAGCCCAGCAGAAGGCCGAGTCCATCACCTCGGTGTTGTACCCCAACGACAACTTCGAATCGGGCAAAGAGCTTCGGTTGAAGCAGCAGTACTTCTGGGTGGCCGCTTCTTTGCACGACATTGTTCGTCGGTTCAAGAAAAACCACAAGGATAACTGGGCCAAGTTCCCGGACCAGACTGCCATTCAATTGAATGACACCCATCCTACTCTTGCTATCGTCGAGCTTCAGAGAATTTTGGTGGATCTTGAGGAATTAGACTGGGACGTCGCTTGGGACATCACCACCAAAGTTTTCGCCTACACTAACCACACAGTGATGACCGAAGCCTTGGAGAAGTGGCCCGTCGACTTGTTGTCTCGCTTGTTGCCTCGTCACATGGAAATCATCTACGACATCAACTACTTCTTCCTCAAGAAGGTCGAGCTGCGTTTCCCAGAAGATAGAAGCCTTCTCACCCGGGTTTCGGTGATTGAGGAGGACGGCGTCAAGTCGGTTAGAATGGCGTACCTTGCCATCATCGGGTCCCACAAGGTCAACGGTGTGGCCGAGTTGCACTCGGAGCTCATCAAGACCACCATTTTCAAGGACTTTGTGAAGATCTTCGGCCCTGACAAGTTTATCAACGTCACCAACGGTATCACGCCTCGTAGATGGTTGAGACAGGCCAACCCCAAGTTGGCTGAGCTCATTGCTGAGAAGTTGGACGACCCCGAGTACCGGTACTTGACCGACTTGAAGAAACTTAAGAAGTTGGAGTCGTTCATCGACGACGACAGTTTCTTGAAGAAGTGGGACCAGATCAAGTTCGCCAACAAGCGCAGATTGGCCGAGTTGATTAAGGAAGAGACCGGAATTGACGTCGACCCCACTGTGATGTTCGACGTGCAAGTCAAGCGGATTCACGAGTACAAGAGACAGCAGCTCAACATCTTTGCCGTGATCTACAGATACTTGCACATCAAGCAGTTGCTTCGCGAGGGCTTGACGGTGGACCAGATCAAGGAGAAGTACTATATCCCCAAGTGCTCCATTTTCGGTGGTAAGGCCGCTCCGGGCTACTACATGGCCAAGACCATCATCCACTTGATCAACAAGGTCGGAGACGTGGTCAACAATGACTACGAGATCGAAAACCTCTTGAAGGTGGTATTTATTCCTGACTACAATGTGTCCAAGGCCGAGATCATCTGTCCCGGCTCGGACTTGTCCAACCACATCTCGACGGCCGGAACCGAGGCCTCGGGTACCTCCAACATGAAGTTCGCCTTGAACGGAGGATTGATCATCGGTACCGTTGACGGCGCCAATGTGGAGATCACCCGGGAAATCGGCGAGGAGAACATCTTCTTGTTCGGAAACTTGGCGGAGTCCGTGGACGAGTTGAGACACAAGCATTACTACGAGGGCGTGAATGTGCCCGAGCGGTTGGGTGCGGTGTTCGACGCTATTGAGAGCAACTACTTTGGCAATAACGAGGAATTCAAGCCTTTGGTCGACTCCATCCGGTACCACGGCGACCACTACTTGGTGAGCGACGACTTTGACCTCTTCTTGGACTGCCACGCGCGGTTGGAGAAGGTGTTTGGGCACCACGGCGGCGACAGCAACGACTCGGACCACTTGCATAAGTGGGTGAAAAAGTCGGTTTTGTCGGTGGCCAACATGGGCTTTTTCTCCAGTGACAGATGCATCGACGAGTACGCCGAGAACATCTGGAACATCGAGCCGCTCAACCAGAATTAGCTAGTTTTAGTGATATACGCTTGTCTTTGCAGCTACCTTCCTGTTTCGGATATCCGCAGTAATTTTCACGACGTTTGGCTCCACCTCTTCCGTCTCATCCCCCGCGAGACCCCGTAGCCACCCGTGAGACCTTGAGACCGCGACCCGACACTGACACTGAGACCGCGAGCCACCAGTCCGACCGTGAGTCCCCACCGCTGCATTTATTTATGACCAAATGCTCCTCCACCAGCTATTTATTGTTTTATGCGTGGCCTGGCACGCCAGCGCCTTGACGCTCAAGCCCCGCCAGGTCAGCGAGTTGAAGCTGAAGTACCTCGTGACCCTGTTGCCCGGGTTGCACACCAACATCCCCGAGAAAGAGATCCCTTTGATGTTTGCAGGCCAACTCAAGCTCTACGAGAACAACGACACCCATCTTTTCTTCTGGAAGTACAGCGACACCGACCGGCCCGCCAAGTACAAGAAACGCACGATCTTCTGGCTCAACGGCGGGCCGGGCTGCTCGTCCATGGACGGCGCCTTGATGGAGGCCGGCCCTTTCCGCATCAACAAAGACGGCAAGCTCTCGTCCAACGCCGGCTCCTGGCACAAGATGGCCGACATGGTGTTCGTGGACCAGCCGGCCAACGTGGGGTTCTCGTACTCCAAGGACTACGACACCGAGCTCGACCAGATCACCTGGCAGTTTTTGAAGTTCATGGACAAGTTCTTTGAAGTGTTCCCCGAGGACCGCGACAACGAGCTCTACTTTGCCGGCGAGAGCTACGCCGGCCAGTACATCCCGTACATCGCCCACCGGATCTTGGCCCACAACAAGGCGGCGGAAAAGCCCTACAACTTGAAGGGCTTGCTCATCGGCAACGGCTGGATCGCCCCCGACACCCAGGCGTTGTCGTACCTCCCGTTCAGCTTGGCGGCCGGAGTCATCGACAAGCAGAACCCACACATGGCGGCGGTGCTCGGCCAGCACGAAAAGTGCCAGAACGCCTTGAACTCCGTCGACGCCGCCGACTACGAGCTGCACGCCCGCATCGTCGACAAGGAGTGCGAGGCCATCCTCAGCAAGATCTTGCGGGCGACGTTGGTGGCGGGCGGCCCGGCCGACCAGCAGTGCTACAACATGTACGACTACACCTTGAAGGACTCGTATCCGGCGTGTGGGTCCAACTGGCCGCCGGACTTGGCGTACGTCACGCCGTTCTTGAACCAGAAGCACGTCCAGGCGTCGTTGAACCTCAACCTCCACAAGGACTGGAAGGAGTGCTCGGGCGACGTCGGCAGACGGTTCTCGGCGTACCACTCTGCGCCCGCCGTCGACCTTTTGCCGCTGATCTTGGAGCATATCCCGGTCATCCTCTTCAACGGCAACCGCGACATCATCTGCAACTACATCGGCACCGAGAACTTCATCAAGAAGATGCAGTGGAACGGCGAGACCGGATTTCGCTCCGACAAGGTGTACCAGTGGATGTTTGGCGACGAGAACGCGGGCTACATCAAGACCGAGCGCAACTTGACGTTCGTCAACGTCTACGACTCGTCGCACATGGTGCCGTTCGACAAGCCCGAGGTGTCTCGGAGCTTGATCGACTTGATGACGCGGGACTACGACGTTTCGAAGCACAAGTTCGGCGACGAGGAGAAGGACACGATCGTGACGTACCCGCTTGGCCAGGCGCCGCCCAAGCCGGAGCCCAAGCCTGAGGAGCCGGAGGACAAACCAGAGGACAAACCGGAGGACAAACCGGAGGACAAGAAACCAGAGGAGCCCTCAGACTCGGACTCGGACTCGGACTCCGACGAGCCCTCCGGCACCGACGACGCCGAGTCGTCGTCGCAAGCATCGTCCACCGCATCGCCCATGCCCTCGGAGCACACGCTGAGCATCACCCGCGTGATCCAGCTCCTCGTGATCATCGTGCTCATCTGGGGCATCTACGTTCTCTACGCCTCGTACCGGTCCCGGCCCACGTCGATCATCAAGAGCGGCCCATCGGGACGCAAGAAGAACGTGCAATGGGCCGACCAGTTGCGCCAGTTCCAGGAAGAAGACTCGGGCGCCCGCAGCCCCAATCCGGGGTTCTTGTCTAGAGTGATGGCCAAGCTCAGACCGGAAAGGAACACTTATGCACCAATTTACGAAGACATCGAGCTCTCGGAAGACTTCCAGCCCGACGAGGAAAACTTCATCATCGACTCCGACGAGGAGTCCCATAGCCCGCCCCAACCGCCGCCTAAATAGCCGTATGCCCAAATACATGCTCGCACAGCGAAATTTTTCACTTAACATGTTGAAGACCGGTGTCCGCAGCATGGCCACCGCCGCCAAGTTCCACGTGGTGGACGCCCCCAAGTACACGTTGGGGTCTGTGCGGTCGTTCCCGTCGCTCGAGCCCCACGAATTCGTCGCTCTTCCGGCCGATTTTCTCGATGCGCCCGTGAGAAGAGACTTTCTCTGGTCCGCCGTGGTCTACGAGGCCGACAAGGCCCGTGTGGGCTCAGGCAACGCCGTCGTCAAGAGCGACCAGCTCTTCTCCCACAAAAAATTGCGGCCCCAGAAGGGCTCCGGTAAGGCTCGTCTCGGCGATGGAAACTCGCCCCACATGGACAACGCCGTCAAGGCCCACGTCATCACCGCCCCCCACGACTGGGCCACCAGCTTGCCCAGCAAGATCTACCGCAAGGCGTTCAGCGCTGCGTTCTCGGAGCAATACAAAAAAGGCAACTTGGTGATTGTAGGCGGCACCCACGCCAGCGCCAACGACGCCGTGGTCGCCGACTTCAAGTACGAGTACCCGGAGACCATGAAGCAGTTCATCCAGCAGCACAAGTGGGGCAAGCTCAACGTGTTGTTCATCACCAACGAGCAGAGAAATAACCTTTTGCTGGCCACCGACATCGCCAGCAAGAAGGCCGATGTGTTGATCAAGGATGCCGTCGAGGTCCGGGACTTGTTGAAGGCAAACAAGGTGGTGATCGAGTTGGAGGCGTTGCAGTGGATGATCGGTAAATATACTGTGGTGTAAATAGCATGTACATACGATAGGGTGATTGTAGTGCAGTTTTGTTGGCCCGGATGGCTGGTCTGCCGTCTGCAATGGTGTCCAGTGGCAACGCAGTGTTGCGGCGGCCATGGATGGTCTACGAGACTGGCGGTCATGGCTGGTCTACGAGACAGCGGCCAGTAATGCAGTAAATAAATACAACGTTACAGCAATAAATATAAACGTTACAGTAAACACCAACTCAGACACCGCAAGCCCTAGACGACACCGTCAGGCGTCCTGCAGCGTCTCTGGGCGTGCTGGCGTGCTGGGTGCTCCAGAGACATGTAATATGATAAAACGGCCAACCACCGTTTGACCGATCCTCTCTACGTCTACGGCATCTACATGTCGGGCATCCCTCACACTCGGTGCCAACCCAAGCAGTGTCTGCTCACCTCGTTTCTACGGTCCATCTTCGCGGGCTGCAGCCCCGAAATGCGCATGACCGCAAAACCCGTCCTATTTTGGCCCCGCGACGACTAGCACTCTCTCAGAAAAACTAAAAAAAATTACTGTTTTTTCATCACTACAAGATGTCTTTAGTTGTCCAAGAAGAAGGATCTTTCCAGCACATTTTACGGTATGTAGTCTTCCAGTTGATTCCCCAAAGCCGAATCTATATGTTGATGCAATCTGCAATGGCGAGAGGTCACCGGAGCAGGGGTTATATCGTTTCCTAGGGCACCCATGTCCGGTCCATATCGACGAATTCCGACTCCAGCGTCGAGAACATCCCGAGAAAAGAAGAAACCAAGGACAGCGAACAGCGTGCGTCGGTTTTTCAGCGGGAATCGGTCTCTCCAGGCCGATTTTTCACCGTTCTGTCCATCTGAAAAATTCGGCATCTCCCTCTAATTCGTCGTCCAGCGCCGTCCAGCCCTCCAAGAAGCCTTAAAATGAACCCCCAGTCAACGCAGTTAACTCTCCTCGTCTCAGAACCTCTCGCCCACATGCATTCGGCCAGTGCAAAATTTTCATACTAACAGTCTAGTTTGTTAAACACCAACATTGATGGTAGAATCAAGATCATGTACGCCTTGACCAAGATCAGAGGTGTCGGTCGTCGTTACGCCAACTTGGTCTGTAAGAAGGCCGATGTTGAGTTGACCAAGAGAGCCGGTGAATTGACCCAAGAAGAATTGGAGAGAGTCGTCACCATCATGCAAAACCCAACCAACTATAAGATCCCAGCTTGGTTCTTGAACAGACAAAAGGACCAGGTCGACGGTAAGGACTACCACGTCTTGGCCAACAACTTGGAATCCAAATTAAGAGATGACTTGGAGAAGTTGAAGAAGATCAGAGCTCACCGTGGTATCAGACACTTCTGGGGCTTAAAGGTCAGAGGTCAACACACCAAGACCACCTCTCGTGGTCATTAAATATTACTGTAAGCTTAATATATTTACGTATCAATAGAACATATGTAAGACTGGTGTAGCGAGTGAATCTGCCATAGACAGACCTGCAAGTGCCATGGCTTGCCAATGGTGTGCGTTGCCATGCGATGTGGGTTGTCGTGTGGGTGCTCTAGTGACTTTTGTCGGTATCGGCGGTCGATATCGGTGGTCGTAGGCGATACTGGTCAACTCCATTTATGTCCAAAATGTTTGCTAGTGTTCGCTTATCACCGGTCTACATGTCCATGCAACCACTGGGACTATACTACAGCTACATTGGGTCTTGTCACCGAGAGGTTAGAGTGTGGTGGCTTACCTAGACTAGGTCTTGGTGAAAACTGGCACTTAGTCAAAGGAACAACAAAGCCACCAGCGAAGACGACCACCAAGGCGACATGTTCAGAAACGGTATAGAGACCACAGGAGATAGTGACGAGCAGTAGTGAGTCGGCTCTGGGTCTGCGTTCAACTGCATAATGTTCCTCTGACGTTTCCATGCTTGATGCATAATTCCGAAGCTGTCAAACCGTACCTTGACTCCAATACGCCAAGATTGTTCTGGTCTGAGCAGAAACGCTGCCATGGCTCCGAGTAGAGTTTCTGAGCACGAGAGCCCTCTGAACGAATAAAAATCTGGGAAGCCTCTCAGCTATCAAATATTAATTGGATCAATCAGCCAGAAAAGTCAAATAAAACCACAGGACAACCCACAGGATAACGCCACACAAACACCTCTCCACAGTGATGGGATCTTACACAATAAACTCCACCGGGGTATCCCCACGAGAATGAACTCCACAAGAAAACAAGAATAAACTCCACCAGAAAACAATGATATCTCCGATAGAATCATCACCATCTCAAATGATAACAACATGTGACAACGGCTTTGCTCCTCACAACACCCCTTCGCATTCCAGCGCTACACACCGCAAATAAACAGCACCCTGAACTCAAAATAATCCACGCTGCCTGAATCTAAATCGTGTCAATTTCAGCAGTTAATTGTCAATATTTACTATTTAGAATAAGCTTTTCCAGCACCCAGCAACAGGATCGAATGTGCATGAACCTGCCATTTTACTCAAAAAGGCAAATTGATTACCTCGCAGACGATGACAGGGGACTTAGATTTTTGGGCGTTCGACAATAGAACCTAAACTAATTAGCATAAAACAATTTAACTCAATTTAGACATGGCCGTGTACCTGAACGCATTTAGCCTTAACCAGAGCTAGACAAACTTCGGCTACTGTTTAAGGAGTAATGTGGTCCAGACAACAAAAGAGCATATTTCTGTTTTGGGCATAATTGCCTACATGGAACACGAAAGTTTCTACTCTACTATAAACAATAAAAAAAACTTTAACCATGGTATTCATTAAAATGCTGTCTTATATACACTATGTTACAATTACTTCCAGTTGCCCCCTTTCAACGACAACAAGTTCTCAGCACATTCGCTGTCGGACTTGACTCTATTGGTGTTGATTGGCTGCAAAGGCTTTCTTTCTTCCTCTGTAGAGACCTTGTTTAACAAGTTCTGGATTTTATTGGGAGCGTTCTCTTTGTCCTCGAAGATGTCGACCCTGGACTCCAGCTTGATCCCGATCGTAGAAGTGTTAGCGATAATGCTTGGCTTTCTAGTGTCGTGCACTATGTGGCCGAAAGTGTTATCAGCGATGCAAGAATCGTCCATATAAGAAGAGTTGGGGCTAGAGGCCATTGGAGTGGCGACTTTAGATGCAAGGGAGTTCGTAGACATGGCTCTTTTCGTGAGGGGCGTAGAGGAAACCTTGGAGGTCTCTGGAGAAGTAAATGATTGGGCTCTGGTGATTATTGGCTTCACAGGAGTAGAGCTAATGATGGAAGAGTTTGGAGTAGGGGGCAACTCGGTGACTTCTTTCTCGACCACGCTGTGCTTTCTCAAACTCTGTCTCTTGTTCTGGAACCAGATCTGGACGGCCTTTTCGGTCATGGAGACCTTTTCAGCGATCTCGATTCTTCTCATCTTGTTTGGAGTGGACCCCAACTTGAATTCCTGATTCAAGATGTTCAACTCGTTGGGAGAAGTTCTTCTTCTTTTCCTTCTGGCCAAGGGGGCGTTGTCAATGGAGGGCTCCTGGCTGGGGAAAGTGGAAGGTGAGTGGCTGATAAATGCAAAGGACTTTTCCGGTTTCCTTTTGTTGGAGCTGGCGACTCTAAAATTTCCGTTGGGCTCCGAGCCGAATCTGAACTTGGACTGCTTGCCAACAGCAGAAATAGGCGTCAAAACAGGAGTGGCAGACACTGGACTGGCAGTGGAGCTTTTTGAAGAGTAAGAAAATGCTTCAAGAGAAGGAAGCTTGTAATTGTCCTTCAACAAGGACGATAAAGGAGGGAGGCTTGGCTTAGCAAGTTTGGGTTGTTGTAAGAAAACCGACGACATGGTAGAGAATGAATGGATCAAACAAAGCTGGGAACCTGAATTATTTATACAGAAAAATTAAATCCAAAACAGTTAAAACCTAACTAAATCAATTTAACTCACCTGCAGAAATTCGTGTATAGGGACATGAAGCGAAGCGTAATTCGTAGCGAGGCTTGATTTGGCAGGGGCCTGGCGCCGGGCCCTTTACATTTTTTACTGGGGGGCTACACAGACCGCAACACACCTCTGGGGGCCCGGGAGTCGACCAAGCTGCCAGGCCCTTAAAAAGTCACAGGAGCCAATTAATCTCAAATCAGTTAATTAAGCTTCCAAAGTAAATAAACAAACGCGATTAGTAGTAGAGGATTGTCTGATGAGTTACGTGTACAGCACCTTGCCAGATCGGGAAATATTGCTGTTGAATCTGAGACGACGGTTCCTGATTGGGGAAACACGCTTTATTAATTTACCACAATCAGCCTTTACCAATTGAGTATAATAATTTCCGCTTTCAGAACTGATATTGCCTGCGCCGAAGCATCTATTGGCCACCACACGCCGTTTCCGAACCACTAGTAATTTCCGATTCGAGCTGGGTGCAGGCATTGATGCTTAGAGTGTTGCTTGTTCCTATCGTCGCTGCAGTGCTACTATGGACCAAATGGGACTTGTTGCGTAGTCCTCCACCCGTGTTGGACGTGAGGGCCGTGGAGCTTTCGGGACCCCAAATGACGTCGCTTTCAGAGCTTAATTTGACCGTTAGAAACCCCATCAAAATCGGCGGGAAAACCATCCATGGCCGGTTTCTCCACATCACCGACATCCACCCGGACCCCTACTACAAGGCGGGCTCGTCGGTCGACGAAATGTGCCACAGCGGAAACGGCGATGCCGGCAAATACGGCGATGCCATCTTGGGCTGTGACTCTCCACCGGCGTTGATGAACGAGACGCTCGAGTGGATCAACACCCACTTGAAGGACAAGATCGACTTCATCGTGTGGACCGGCGATAACGTGCGCCACGACAACGACAGACGGTACCCCAGAACCGAGACCCATATTTTTGATATGAACGGACAGGTGTCGACCAAGATGCACGAGTTGTTCCGGACGCCGGACGCCGGCGACCCCCGCGACATGGTGGTGGACTTGATTCCGTCGCTCGGCAACAACGACGTCTACCCCCACAATTTGTTCGCCCCAGGGCCCACTTTGCAGACCAGAGAATTGTACATGATCTGGAACAACTTCATTCCGCCGGAACAGCTCCACACGTTCAACCGCGGGGCGTACTTCTTCAAGGAGGTGATCCCCAACCAGTTGGCGGTGCTCAGCATCAACACGTTGTACTGGTTCCAGCTGAATCCGTTGGTGGACAACTGCGACAGCAGAAAAGAGCCTGGCTACAAGCTCTTTGTGTGGCTCGGCGTGGTGCTCAAGGAGATGCGGGCCCGCAACATGAAGGTGTGGTTGAGCGGCCATGTGCCTCCCAACGAGAAGAACTTCGACGTTTCGTGCTTGAGAAAGTACGTGCTCTGGACCCACGAATACAGAGACGTCATTGTGGGCGGGTTGTACGGCCACATGAACATCGACCACTTCATCCCGTTGGACGCCCGCGCCGCCTACAAGTCGCTCAAGGACTCGTTGAAGAAGAAGAAGGGCAAGAAGGGCAAAAAGAGAAAGGGCAAGAAGAAGGACCTCGAGATCGAAATCCCCGACTTCACGATCGAGTACTTCTCCGACGACGATGAGCTCGACAGCGACTACGAGCTCGACGCCGACGACTACGCCTACTACCAGCAGCCGCCCATGAAGATCACCGGCGGTGTGCCCAACAACAAGGTGAGCTACTTGGAGTCGTTGAGAGAAACGTACTACGCCGCCATCAAGGGCCGCAGAAAGTCGGGCGTGGACAGCGAGCGGTACTCCATCGCGCACGTGTCGGCGTCGGTGATCCCCACCTTCAACCCTGGGCTTCGTGTGTGGGAGTACAACACCACGGGCCTCGAGGAGAGTGTAAAGGCGGCCGGACGGTTTGCTCCGTGGCCCGAGTTCTTCGCCGGCGTCACCAAGCTCATGGACAGCCTCTCGGAGGACGACGACGTGCATGCGCTCAGAAAGAAGGACAAGACGGTGCCGCCCAAAAAGCCGGCCCACATCCCATTGGGGCCCGCCTACACCCCCCAGCTCTTCACGCCTACGCGATACACACAATACTACGTTGACCTCGCGAAGGTCAACGCGGGCGACAAGAAGTTCGGGTTCGAGTTCGAGTACAACACTGACGACGACTACGGGATGTCGCTGTTGCTCGTCAAAGAATGGCTCAAGCTCGGACGAAAGCTTGGGGCCCCCATCAAAGACCCCAAGAAAAACGACCCTAAGAAATCGAAGAAGCTCAGTGCAATCTGGCATTCGTACTTGAAACATGCTTTTGTAGACTCCAACTACGAGAATTTAGGTTATGGCTAATGAACATCTCGCACTCTGTTAAATCGTAGTTTCTGGCCATGGAACACCGCCAGGAATCCGCTGCTGCGGCCGCTGCGGCCGAGCCCGAGGTGTACGAGACCTCGGACGTCGAGGAAGACGCTGGCGTGGTCCGCGAGGACGACACGTCGCCGGAGATCGAGAAAATCGGGTTCAAGATTGACGATGCTTTCAATCTCTTCAACAAAAACAGCCTCCAGGGTACTATCAACTTCGACCCGGTGGCCGACCGCAGTCTTGCGGATGCGGGCTACAAGATCTACCGGTCGGAGGAGTCGGTGGACCAGCGGTTGGCCCGAATTGCCCGGGAATTGGAGGAAATCAAGGCCCAGACCACCGAGGACCCCGACAAGACGCAGCAGCTCGTGGAGTTGGCGGAGCAGTTGCAGCGACAGGAGCAGCCGCACGATGACGTTTTCGGCGCTCGCGTGGCCAAGCTCTTCGACGGCGTCGAAAAAAGGCTCGAGCTCGACGCTGTGCCGGCGTCTGGACCCAATTACGACCATTTGATCGAGTTGGAGAAGCAGGTGGCGCGGCTCGAGCTCAAGCTCGGCGATTCGCTCCTCAACAGCCCCCACAACTCGGTGGACCACATGATCAACGACTTGCAGCGCAAGCTCAAGGTAGTGGAGAACCCCGAGTACCAGCTCGAGCAGACGCAGCACACGCTCGACGAGCTCGTGCAGCGCCAGGAGCGGCTCCACACCAACGAGCCGCTCACCGGCAGCTCGATCGATGCGTTCAAGACCGCCAAAATCGACGAGCTCGTGCGCTACTTGCCGCAGCTCGAGCAGTTTGAGCGGCAGGCGCCCCTACTTCTACAGCGGCTCGAGACCATGCACGGCGTGCACAGCGAGATCGCCCACTCGGTGGACTTTGTGGGGCAGGTAGAGCTGGTTCTCGTGAATTTGCTGGAGGAGACGCTCAAGTGGGAGCTGTCGCTCCGCGAGATCAACGCCAAGTTGGATGCGGGCGAGGTGACGTTCCAGGCGAACCGGGCAGAGCTCGACGGCGTCGTGGCGGGCCTCCACGCCCGGCTCGATAAGCTACAATAGCCATGTGACCATGATCATGTGCATAACATGTGACCACAGTAACGTGACCATCATCTGGTGTTAGGATCTCGCTCGCTCTCACCTTCCCTGGGGGCGCGCTCGCACCTAATTTCCACCCCACTTTCCAGATAAAAGGCCATCGAATCCGCCAATTTTTCAATGTTACGAAGCTCATTGAAAGCCGTGTGCCGCGCCAGACCGGCCAGACTCGCCCCCCTCGTCGCCCGGGCCGCCACCAGACCCGTGTCGCAGTTGGCGTTCCACAAAGTGCCCAAGGCGTTGAAAAACGAGCCCGTCAAGGACTTCTCGTTCAACCACCAGAAGGACTGGGACCTCTTGCGGGCCTCGCTCACCAAGTACACCGACAACGGCGCCCTCGAGATCCCGTTGATCATCAACGGCGAGAAAATCTACCGGGAATCGACGCTTCCGCAGGTGAATCCGGCGAAGCACCAGCACAACCTCGCCAATGTGTCGCAGGCGAGCGCCCAGGACGTCGCCGATGCCATTGCCGCCGCCAAGGCCGCCAAGGCCGAGTGGGCGGCCATGCCGTGGGCCGACCGGGCGGCTATTTTCTTCAAGGCCGCCGACTTGATCTCCACCAAGTACCGTTACGACATGCTCGCAGCCACGATGTTGGGCCAGGGCAAGAACGTGTACCAGGCGGAGATCGACTCTGTTGCTGAGCTCATCGACTTTTTCCGGTTCAACATCAAGTACGCCGAGGAGCTCTACTCGCAGCAGCCGGTGGAGTCGTCGCCAGGAGTGTGGAACCGGGCCGAGTACCGCCCGCTCGAGGGCTTCGTGTACGCGGTGACGCCGTTCAACTTCACGGCGATCGCCGCCAACTTGGTCGGGGCCCCGGCGCTCATGGGAAACACCGTGGTGTGGAAACCGCTGGCCACCGCCGCCTTGTCGAACTACTTGTTGCTCAACATCTTGGAGGAGGCCGGCTTGCCCAAGGGAGTGGTCAACTTCATCCCGGGCGAGCCCAACCAGGTCACCGACATCGTTTTGAACGATCCGGACTTCAGCGCCCTCCACTTCACGGGCTCGACCCAGGTGTTCAAGCTGTTGTACTCCAAGATCTCCACCAACGTCGCCAACGACAAGTACCGGGACTTCCCGCGGATTGTCGGCGAGACTGGCGGCAAGAACTTCCACTTGGTGCACTCGTCGGCCTCCATCGACCACACGGTGCTCTCGACGCTCCGCGGCGCCTTCGAGTTCCAGGGCCAGAAGTGCTCGGCGCTCTCGCGGTTGTACGTGCCGGAGTCCATGTGGCCCAGCTTCAAGGCCAAGTTGGTAGACGCCATGAAGACGATTTCCATCGGCAACTCCACCGACACCACGGCCTTGCACTCATTCATGGGCCCCGTGATCCACGAGCAGTCGTTCGACAAGTTGGCCGGCGCCCTCGACGAGGCCAAGGCCGACCCCGAGTTGCAGGTGGTGGCGGGCGGCGAGTACGACAAGTCCAGCGGCTTCTTCGTGCAGCCCACCTTGATCCAGACCACCAACCCGGACCACAAGTTCATGTCGCAGGAGTTCTTCGGACCCGTGTTGACGGCGTACGTGTACCCTGACGGTGACTACGGCAAGGTGTTGGACCAGATCGACTCGGTCACCAAATACGGCTTGACGGGCTCGGTGTTTGCCAAGGACAGAAACGCCATCAGAGTGGCCGAGGAGAAGTTGCGGTACTCGGCTGGTAACTTCTACATCAACGACAAGTGTACCGGTGCTGTGGTGGCCCAACAGTGGTTTGGCGGAGCCAGAATGTCTGGTACCAACGACAAGGCCGGCAGCGGCAACATCTTGAACCGGTTCGTCTCGGTCAGAAACGTCAAGGAGAACTTCTACGAGTTGACCGACTACAAGTACCCATCTAATTATAACTGAGCATAATGTATAAAGTGTTGGACGGATGTAGATGTAGGTTTAGGGAGAACTTAGGCTGAGTGGTGGTCTGTTGGTGGAGCTCAGCTCAGCTCAGCTCAGCTCCATGCTACGATCTAGTTACATGTTCACGTTATATAAAGATACAGAGCCAAGTGGCAGAGTTGCAGCTAGAGCACACCAGCCCACAGTGCTACAGTCGGGCTGCAGCCGCTACAGCTAGCCGAAGCTAGTACGGGCGGTGGTACTGGTACAGGCCCGGGCCCGGCGGATAGCCTGGTCCTGGCGGAAAGCCGGGCTGGAAGCCTGGGCCAAACGGACCCTGCGGCCCAAACGGCCCCGCCTGGCCAAACGGCGCCTGGCCAAAGGGAGCAGAGCCCCCGCCCGTGTAGAGGCGCCCCACGCCCATGCACACCGTGCACAAGTCGGTGTCCAACAAAAAGTGGGTGACGCCGGCGCCACGGCACCGGCCGCAGAGCTCGCCGCCCAACCGCGGGTCGCCCGGCTGCATTCTCACGGCGCCCGCGCTGTTGACGGTGGTGGTGGCGTTGGTGTAGACGGACGGACGGCCCATGGGGTACGTGGGGTTCAGCGGGGCGAACCGCTCGTAGCAGTCCTTGCAGTGCTTATTGTTCTTTGTTTTTTTGCCGGTGTTGTTGCACTTCTCGCAGTAGAAGCGCTTGGGGTACTTGAACGGGAGCTTGCGGTTGGGGTTGTAGGCGTGGTCCTTGAGGTAGAACTTGTCCCAGCAGGCGGAGCAGTATTTGGTGTACTTGGTCTTGAAGCCGGAGTTCTTGCACTTTTTGCAGAGGTACCCGGCGGGGTACCGGAACGGGAGCTTGTCGTTGGTGGTGTAGAGGTCGGACACCGAGGAGGAGGTCGTGGAGGAGCTGGTGGAGGTCGTGGCGTACAGTGTGGAGGTGGTGGTGGAGTTTCCGGGCCGGGGCGGCGCCTGCGGCGGCCGCTGGAAGGCGCTGGGTGCGGGCCCCGGTACTAGGTTGGGGGCTGGGCTGGCCACTGCCTCGTGGTACGAGGGCGGCGCATCGGTGGGCGCAATATCGTCGTAGGCTGGGTTTCCCATGGTGCGAAAATCACTGCGCCAGCTCATTATGCTTTGGTTATCGGAAAGACAGAGTATGTAGCCGCCGCAAAACGTACTAACCGCAGAGTTCGGGGTGGGGTTCACCACGTTCGGCGTCATCTTCTTCATCTTGGGGATCATGACGTTTTTCGACTCGGGCTTTTTGGCCTTGGGCAATATTCTCTTTGTTATCGGCATCGTGTTGATCATCGGGCCGCAGCGCACCATGGCGTTCTTCACCCGCCCCACCAAGATCCGCGGCACCGTCGCGTTCGCCGTGGGCATCCTCCTCATCTTGATGAAGCGGTCGTTTATCGGGTTTATTGTCGAGAGCTTCGGCATCTTGGGGCTTTTCGGCGACTTCTTCGGCACCATCGTGCAGTTCTTGCGGTCCATCCCCTACATCGGCGACGTGTTGCGCCACCCGGCGCTCGCGCCCACCATCGACCGCTTGGCGGGCATCAACACCTTGCCTGTATAATAGACCTCTATAGATCCTTAATACACTACTATGTACATGCTACAACCGCGCCTCGGCCGGCACCGCCATGTGGCCCACCACGTAGCGCGCGAGCCGCATGCAGCTGTGGAGGTCGATGTCGGCGAGCGAAAAATCGTGGAACACCTCCATCGTCACCACATTGCGGTCCACCGCCGTGTGGTGCGACGCCAGGTGGCTTGCCGGCGCCACCGTGAGAAACTGCGGGATCCACACCATCTGCTGCGGCATCGCGCTCGGCGCCCGGCTAATGTTGAACAAATTCGAATACATGAGTAAATTCAAGTCGATTTTGGTGCTGGCGTCGGTAAAATTCACCATAATCACCTGTTCCTGGGGAAACTGCCGTAGCAAAGCCCCCACGTCCGAATTGAGCATCGACGTGAACACCACTTTGCCGGAATTCATCAATTGGGCCTTCAAAAAATTCGTCACCGCCTCGGGACTGTACAACACCAGCACGTAGGCCCCGGTAGCCACCTCCACCTCGATCATATTCTGGTTGTAGTGGAAATTGTCGCTGTGGAGGCCCCCGCCGGCGAGGATTTTTATTCGGGAAAGCGGCACTACGTTGGACCCCGGCAGTCGTATAAGAAAATCAAACAACTGGCGGTCGTCTGCGCTGAAGCAGCTGGCTCCACACCACGGCTTCGTCTGGTAGCTGAAAAATTGGTTGGTGTTGAAATTCAGCTCCACTATGTAGATTTTTATGAACCGGGCATTGTACGTCACTAGTAGGAGATGGGCCAAAATGCACGACGGTAGGCCCGAGGACCCGATGACGATAATCACCATCAGTTGATTTCGCGATATCATCGGAAAAACTTTATCAAAGTTTTTCACATCAAAGGCCGTCAGCCCACCATACCCTCGGAATGCAGAGCCGAAGACAGGAAATCAAGCAGAAGGAGATCCTCCAGCTCAAGTTCCAGCAGGCCGTCAAGCAAAATAATGACAAGGTGGCCGACTGGCTTCAGCCCTGGCAAGACGTCGTGTCCGCCCCCAACGGTAAAGCTACGGTTAATCTTCCAATTATTGACGGCGGGCTCAATAGTGACCTGATTAACAAAGGGAGTGCACAAGAGGATTTTTTACGCAATGGCAAGGCGCCGAATAGGAGATCGGCGAATAATAGCACAATTATGTCATCGTTAATAAAGAAGGTAGCCAAAAACAACAAGACGGAAAAAAAGCCCAAGACGAAACGGACACCTCGGCCAGCCTCTTCTCATAACGACGAAGACGAAGAAGATTCTACCGATGCCGCTAAGTCCGCCACGGCAAAGAAACCAAAACTCTTGTTTTGACGACAGTATACGACAGAAAATTTTTATGCATTCAATTAATTAAACAGTCGAGATATTTTTAATTTGAACGGGTGCTTACTGAAATAGGATATTGAGACAAAGATTCCAGATCTATCAAATAATAAAATCTCTATTAATACAAAAATAACTAAATTCATGAATCTTTCTCTTCGTCTATCAAAGAGTTAATCGTAACTTTATTAATCGGGTTGGTCGGTGGAGTTATGGGCTTGAAATTAGTGGGTTCGTTAGCTATTAGGTTGTCGTTAATGGAATTTCTATTGAGGGAGCTGATCGAGCTGATGGACGATTTGTTGGAGAAGATCGAGTTGTTGGCCGAGTGCGGCTCGTGGTTCATCTTGGAGTTGTAGAGTTCGATGAGCGAGGGCCGGATCCGGTCGTTGCTGATCGAACTGTGGGGGGGTAGGGTGTTGGGAATGCTTCGTGGGAGCTCCACCACGTTTGTAGCAGGAGCGCTGAATTTCCGCGACGGAGACAATGGGGCTGGGGCGAGTGGGTCAAATAATAACGACGGGTTTCTGGGGCGGGACGCCTGGGCCCCACTGGTCTCCCAGATTTTCCGGAACTGGAGCGGATTGTACTGCTGCACCTCCGGAGTCTTGGTCTGCGACACCGGCGGCGGGGCCGGCGACTCGACCTTGGGCCGCTTGACGTCTTTCTCCGCGAAAGATGGCGTGGGCATCTGCAGGTGATGAGGGTGTATGAAGGGCGGCATGTGACCAGCGTTTTGCACTGGCATCATGGGCTGATGCATGGGTAATCGCACCGGGTGGGGGTGGATCATGGGCGGCTGGCCGGGCACGAGCGGCACGGCGCCTGGCGGCACCATTTGCTGCTGGTGCATCTGCCAGTCGTGGTTCACATAGTATGGATAGACGATCTGGTGCTGGTACACCGCCGGATAGTTCGCTACGTCCATGTGGGCCTCCGGGTGGTGAGGGTGCGAGGTGGCGCCGTTGGGCGGGTGCGAATTGGCGCTCTTGCCGTTGTTGGAGCTCGATCTTCTCTTGATGTAGATAAGCGATTCTTCGTCGTCCTTCTTGAACTTGCCCGACAGGTGCTTGAACTCCCACACCTGGTTGTCGTTGTTGTTGTCGCTGATCTTGTGGAACCCGTACATGTGGAGCTGCCTCACAAACGATGAGACATTGCCGTGCTTAAAGAAATTCGTCAAGATCTTGGAGAACTCCTTGCCAGGATAGAGGCTGAAGGTGTTTTTGTGCTCATTGTTCTCGTTCCACCATATGAGATGCTTCAAGTTGGGGTCGTTGAGCATGGAGTAGAGCTTATGGACGAAAGCGTTTTTTTTGATGGGAGGATGATGGTCGATATCTGGGGATTGTTCGTCTTTGACCGATGGGGTCGAGGCGCCGCTGCGCGGATTATTCAAAGACATGGCCTCGTTTAAATACAGACCATCAGCTGAGGAAAACCGGTGGTGCAATTCGTTTTATTGGAAAAAAAGGTCAGTCTTATAAAAATGAGACTTCTGTCTCAAAACTTAGATTAATTAAAAAAAATTTTCGCAAGATAAACAGAGAACGAAAAAAATACCACAAAACTCAAAAAGAAAGAATGTTTTTATGGTTTTTTTTTAAAAATAAATCGAGAAAATGATGTAAGACCTTCTGCTTTTTTTTAATATTTTTTTTACATAACCAATGCATGGAACTTAACCGAGTTTAACGCTTAAATTATGTAATCCAAGTTTCTTTAGCTAATTATTTAGTTCTAAGCTTTATTCTACCACTCAACACATCATTGATCTTAACCATATGATTCCAATGGATCCGAGTACCTTTTCTCAACTTAATATCCGCTTCATTGTAGTATAATTCGCCAATATCGTTGCATTCGATTTTGGATCCCACTAACCCAATTACCACATGATTGCCGCTTTGTTCGGTGTAATCTTCGATCTCTTGATTTTGTTCGATGAATTCCACCGCCCTTATTCCAAATCCGACCGCATACACCCGATCTTGCGACGTAGGCGTGAACCCTTGCTGCACGTGTCCTGGAATGGCCGTTCTGGTCTCGAACCGATTCTTACCGTTCTCCCGAAGAATCTCACTGATCAATTCCGTGGTGTACACTCCTGAGGCTTGTTCGTTCCTGATGATCATTTTTCCATTACGATCTTCTCCTCTGTCGCCTGAGAAAATATCGAAAATCAACTCCACATCCTCTTGGAGCGTCTTCAAGTTCATCTTATTCTCAGGGGTGTACACAGCAATGGCACCGGTAACCAACCCGATGTACGAAGCAACAAATCCGGAATGGCCTCCTTGCACCTCCACAACGAAAACCCTTCTTCTAGACGAAGACGCCGATTGCTTCACTGCATCACAGTACGCAACCAACTGGTTCAAACAGGTATCCGACCCGAGAGAGTATTCGGTTCCCGGCACATTGTTCGACACTGTGGCGGGAATCACAATCATCGGAATGTTGAAGATCGGATAGCTCTTCTTTTGTTCATCGAGCTGATGCAAGGCGGTAAAACTCTCGAACCCTCCGATTATAATGAGACCGTTCAAGTTGTATTTCTGCAAATAGTAGGCCACTTTGCCGTAGTCCTCGCTAGGAAGCGATCTGTTAGTGCCGATCTCGCTTCCTCCCTTGTTGTGCCAGCTCTCCACATCGAGCCAGCTCAACTCTTGCACCAAGCCTTCGTTGATCAACCCGGAGAAACCATTCTGGATGGCGTACGGCTTGTGGCCGCGAGCCAAGCAGTACAAGGCGATGGCTCTGGTGGCGGCGTTAAGCCCCGACGAAGAGGCTCCGATGTGGACAATTCCGATGTTCAACTGCTGCTCCTTGGGCAACACCTGGGTCTGGTCGTCGTAGATCGAAGTATAGAGATATTGCTTGTAAGCCTGCTCGAAATGAGAGTCTCTCAAACTCATGGCCTTATCGAAATCCTTGGCTTCGATGGCCTTGGCCACCGATTTGGTGACCTCGACCGCCTTCATCAACGGCTGTCTGACGAGCTTGTTACCCCGGATTCCGATCATAGGCGAGTCGGTGTCAGGGGTACTTTCAAGAACCGCCTTGACCGCCTCCACCCCCTGCAACGTGGCCAACATCCGGTCGTAGGCCACAGCAGTACCACCTCTTTGCACGTGGCCCAAGATGGTGATTCTGGTGTCGAGGCCGAGCTCCACGAGCACTTCCTTGATGTCCTCGGAGGTGATGGGGTTCAACTCGTCGTCAATGGCGCCCTCCGCCACAATCACAGTGGTGTTACGCTTGCCGTATGTTCTGTGACGGGTACACACGGCCTTCAAGTCGTCCTTCCACTGAGACGCCTTGGGCGGTCTCTCAGGAATGAAGATGAAGTCGGCCCCGGTGGAAAGACCCGACAAGAGCCCCAACCAGCCGCAATGGCGGCCCATGACCTCGACCACGAACGCCCGCGAGTGCGAGGTGGCGGTGGCGTCGATGTGGTCGACCATCTCGGTGATGCGCTCCAATGCAGAGTAGGCGCCAATGGTGGCATCGGTGGTGGCCATGTCGTTATCGATGGAGCCCACCAAACCCACAATGGTCAAGTGGCGGTACGGCTTGACCTGCTCGTCGGTGTAGGTGCCGTTCAGCACCAACTCGTCCACCAAGGAGGGCCACTCGGACCGGAACAAGTCGGCACCCGTCAAAGAGCCATCTCCGCCAATGACAATGAGGCCGTCGATTCCGTTCTTGATCATGTGCTTGGCCGCCAACAAGCGCCCGTCGCGCTCCTTGAACTTCATGCAGCGGGCGGTGCCGATGACGGTTCCGCCCTGGCTGAGCAACGAACGCACATCCTCCCACTCCATCTTTTTGATGATGTCCTGGACCAAGCCCTCGTAGCCCTCGTAGATGGCGTAGGCCTCACAGCCGTAGTGGAGCGCCGCACGCACCACGGCCCGCACGGCCGGGTTCATGCCGGGGGCGTCGCCGCCGGACGTCATGACGCCAATGCGCTTTTTCACCGGCTGGGCGTCCTTCACCAACTCCGCAAGCGGCTTGGACCCGGCCAAGAGCTCGGCCTGCCGGCTGCGGATGTACTCCTGGTGGTCCTGGAACTCGCGCGAGCTCATGAACAGCTGCTTGGAGGTGATAAATAGCGAGTTGCCCAAAGGGTCCTCGACGGAAAACTCCAGCTCGGCGCCGGAGTAGCCCAAAACCTGCTTGACCCGGTCCAAGTTGGTGGTAAACACATAGATAAACTTGGCCGAGGCCACCACGGGGACGTGCGACAATCTGAGCTTGAGCAAGGTGCTCTCGTTGTACTGCTCACACCCGTCGCCCAGATAAATCCGGAGCTCCTGGAGCGGAACAAGGTTGTTGTTGGCGTCCAAGTCCTGCAACGCGAACGACTCGAGCCAGAGCTCGCGGGTCGAGTCGTTGGAGATGCCTTCTAAAGCGGTGCTGAGCTGGAAATTGACGTTTTTGTTGTAGGATTTGACAATGCGGAAGTTGAGCTTGAGGTAGAATTGCGCGGTCTGCTCGAACAATTGGTCGCTGTCCGTGACCAACGACAAGCTGCTGAATCCTTCGACAGTCATGAGTTTTGCGTCAAATTCTGGGGCTTAAATCCAGTGTGCATCAACTGATACCGGACTGTGCGATGCCGATATCGGTGGGGGCACGCTACAGGCCACCACCCCACGGTCCCAGCCAAAGCGCTTGGACGAGCGACGGCACGAGCCGTGTGGCAACGCTGGTGGCGACGCTGGCAGTCTGGGGCGTTTTGGGCCGAAACTCGGGAATTTTCCCGTCCTGGCTGATGCCCACGCTGATCCACCGTCCATGCCGGTTGCCGTAGTAGTAGAGCTTGCCCGAGCTGTAGTCGCTCATGTAGACGTTGCGCACATACATGCTGAACGGCAACTGGGCGTAGTCGGTGAGCCCTCCGGCCCACTCAATGGTGCCGGGATGGTTGTCGAAATCACCGCCAGCCCATAAACTGAATTTGACCACCATGGGACTGTGGGGGATCCCGTAGGGGTTGGTGTGGTCTACGTATCTTACTAGGCGGTCATTGACCCACCAGTTGACTCTGGAGGCGGTCCACTCGATTGCAAATTTGTTCCAAGAATTAAATGGATCTTCAATGGAATGAAACATTCCCCTATCATAGGTGGTTGTGTTCCCCTTGATGAAAAAGTTTGTTTGGAATTCTGCCATGTTACCACCAAACAATTCCACGTCGATTTCGTCTAAGTCGTCGCTCTGCAAATAGAATGAAGTAATTACACCCTGACCCCTGGAAGCCTTAATTTCCGCTTCAACTTTCCCATATAAGAGATAGAAGTTCGAAACAAGGTTGGGGTTATCGAGACGGCTGGTTATGGTCAAGTTTGCCCCTTCCTTATTCGAGGAGATTAGATTGTTGGTTGAGAACAACCCTAAATCTTCTGTCATCAGGGCAAAAACCTCCTTACCCAAAGCCTTATTGACAGCAAAACAATTGTTCTCCATTCCAGGATTACAAGGAATATTGCCTAATCCAGCCTCGGCTAATATCATCAACTTAAATAACCATGCCAACATTTATTGTAATTTGTGGTTTCGCAACCACCGACGTCATAAACTTTGAAGAAGCTCATACTGATTTTTTATACAACTTAGTTGACGCAAATCCGGCGTCCCGAGTCTATTACTACTATTAGTAATATCTGGAGTACGCCCTGAGGCTGAACATTTTTATTGTGGATCAAATCTAAACCCAAATTGTTTGACCTACCTAATTAGGAGTTTCTCCTAGATTTACTTTATTAACTCGCCGGTTTCAATTACTCCCAGTACCTTAATCTAAGATCATGATGACCCAAATTTCAGGTGGCCAATTCCCTGCATCAAAGAATGTCGCATTAGGCAAAATTGGCAGATGTTTTATGCACTTTATTTTTAGTCACCTATTCCATATCTTTCTATATACGTCGTTATTTTTAGTTTTTCCGTTGCATTATTCGCTTTGTTACGTTTCATCAAAAGTTTTTTTTACAGGTTACCTATTTTTTTTTCCGCTCCAGGAAAATATTATTTCGGCCATTCCGGTTCTGAATCATGTCTACCAATGAATAGTTAGTAGTATATGAACCCGCAAAACTCACATACCCCACTGAAGGTCCCTAGATTATTCCCCTTTTCCGCCTTGTGGATTTCTTCTCTATTGCATTACCTGTCGTTTTCAGTAAGATTTACACTGCAAACCTTCACTGTGGAACGCATGCAAATCTTGCGTTACAGAAAACTTCACGCCTCCTTTTACCGTTTCAAGGCTATTCTCTGCATATAGATCTGGACAACACAAACGAATTCCTGGTTCGCCCTTTTTCGTCAAGTAAACCTGCCTCATTTTGGGTGGAAACTTGCAATGGTTATGATATACATCCCATAAGTTTATTGCTTGCGCTGGACCGAACCCCGTAATTATTCTCTCTGACTTAGTTCTCTTGTCGATCCCTCTAGGTGAAGTAAATATACCCCTGTCAAATTTTGTAGTAAGTCGACTACAGAATATATAGGATTGAATCGTCACCTTTTCGCCAGATAACTGAACTAAAGAATCGTTCCATTACAATTGGTTTAAAGCTGTTCTATTTCAAGTCTACGGAATAAGGTAACTTGATCCCAGGATGCAAATTCTTAATTTAATCGTCCCTTGGAACCACTGAAATGTCTTCTTGAATCGCCAAGAGCATAGACGATGTCCAGAGCTCATTTTAGATTGAGAGTTGAGTTCAGATCCTTAATTTGATTCTCCAAACATCAATCTACCCAATGAGGTAGACCCTATACTTCTAGGCAGAGTTCCATCCTGAAACGGGAGACTCTTGGGAAAGCATATCAGTTACTTTCATGAACGCTATGGTTTGGGTCTGATGCCCCGTTTCCAACTCCCATAGATATAAGATTGCAAATTTCCTATTCTAGGGCTTCCAACAGATGTAAACCTTATTTATTAGCTTCACTAAAACCTTCAAGTCAATGATAGAGAAGAAGGTTTTATCGGCAGTTGAGTATACCATATAGCTCTGTTCTGTTGAAACCTTATAGGCCCGGAAATATTCAGCTTCTAGACCATAATATGCATCAAAGTTTTCAAACCTCACTACTGGCTATTCTATAAGCTTTACTTAGGTTCCCTTCTCCAACGAAGACAAATCTTGATCCATGGAGGGGTGTTTGAGTTTAGAAATGGTTTCTATCTGAGGTAGTTTTCTATCTTGACAATGTCAAGATCAGTATTTTTTGTTAATTATATAAGACTAGGATAGAAAAGATAATTCACAGACAATCTGATAGCTTTTTGAAAATGAAAATTTGTAAATTTACCCCGGATACGGAGTTCATAAGACCATCTTTGTGGAGGTGAGTCCCCTTAAAGAATTTTTATAGAGATCAATCGTTCTTTACGTTAAAGGGTCGCCCAGATAAAACTAGTTCAAAAAGTATACGGAGCGCCTTTTGATGATGTTACCTTTCCAACTAGAGAGAAATATGAATGAGCAATGATCCACACTTTACGGTTGCTATGTTAGAAATAGACGAAGGACCCAAACATTTCTTGATGAAGCGGAATCTTTTGCAAAATGAAAGTCGCTTTATTGCAAAATAAGTCACACTAATAATACCCACTTTGAGGAGTTTACAATTTTCATCGACTGTTTCAAGCTGTATAAACGATGCAGTTCATGTTTTCTGCAAACGAACCCATATATCATCATTTACTAGCATAGAAATAGATCAAAAACCGGAATTACAGCAATCTAATCTAGTTTTCGAAGATTACAGAATTAAGCTTAATAACCTGCAAAAAACTCAACCTTGTTTCAACAGCTAACAATCCTAAATAATTATTAAGCTTTTTGTTTAAGTTGTTTTGCGTCGATATTTCTCTGGACAGTGTTTTAAACCATTAAGTACGTTTTGGGTTAAACACAGCCTTGTGTTATTTCAGACCAATCAGGAGGAGTAATTATCTCAACTGCTTTTTTTCGAATTTTTCTTCTTTAATCTCATGTTCAATCCAGGTTACATGGAATTCCGTTAAAAATTCTATTTTTTTACCCATCCGAGGTGCAATTTTGGTCGTTTTAAAATTGATGTGGGACCATAAAATCTTGTCGTTGAAAGTGGCAATAGACAATCTGGATCGCCTAGCAAAAAATTCCAATTCTTGGAGGTTTCTTGGAGGTTTCAACTTGTAGATTTCAGGTGTTTAAGCTTTTATGGTGAATTTCTCCAGACATTAGTTTGGACTAAAATTTCTCTATATGCAAACTCGTATTGCCTGCGAGCAGGTTGAAATTCAGATGTGAATTTACACTATGAACTTAATTTAACAAAACCTACAGTTTTGCTTGCCTAAACTTAGAACTTTGTTTTAACATTATATTACGAGAAATCAATCCGGAGGTTCCACCTGATGTTGGTAAATTTCCAATTTGATGTGGTTGTGCCGCAGATCGCCGATTCAAATCTCATTCCTCTCAATGAGGCAGTCTTACCCCTGTTTTATTCTTGGAGCACTTATTGCGAAGACGATTTAGGAAGTGTTGTTCATATTTGAAGATTTTCGTCTATAATAGCAACTAACCTGCATCTGACCCCCTGAAGAATATTTCAACGGTTAGTATAAATCCGACCAATAGAGAAAATTCCAATTGATCGAACATTAAAGTTGTAAATCCGATCCTACAAGGTTACATTTGAAGACTATTTATTGAGTTCAGGCCTTTTTCTGAGAAGTCAAGTCTAGAGCTTGAGAGTCTATGTAGGTGTTATTTTTGGCATTGAAAGCTCCTGGATAAAGTTCTGGGAACGTTTTGATGTAGTCATAAAATTCCCAGATTCTGTCGGGCCAATTTTTTTCAGAAGCCGGTTTATTGGTCAATTGCTTGGCCACCGCTTCACATTTTTGCCACACCCTCATGACATTACCACCCATAACGCCGGCAATCTGGTCGTCGGAGGGCGAGCCCTTCTCGATGATTTTCTGGATCAAGTCGGGATATTTGGAAACATTTTCCAACCCAATTGGGCCGGCTTCGATTCCATCGAAATCCGACCCGAAACCTACATGATCCCACCCGATTACCGAGATGATATGCAAGATATGGTCAACAGCGTCGTCAATGGTGGCCTTCTCGGGGTCATCGTGGATGAAGTTGGGGTAGAAGTTGACACAAACCACCCCACCGTTTTCCTTCACTTTGAGAAGCACTTCGTCCCGGACGTTTCTTTCGTTGGCGGTCACTGCGTACGCCGACGAGTGCGAGAAGATCACTGGGGCCTTAGTCACCTCCAAGGCGTCCTTCATGGTCTGCAAACTCACGTGGGACAAGTCGACCATCATTCCAAGTCGGTTCATCTCGAGCACACAGTCCCGGCCATAGTCCGTCAACCCTTTGTCCTCCAAGCCTGCGACCGTCGACGAGGCAGCCGTGGCAAACGGGTTGTCGCAGTTGTGCGTCAAGGTGATGTAGCGGACCCCCAACTCGTAGTATAATCTCACCACTGCCAACGAGGTGTCGACCTGGTGCAAACCCTCGACCCCCAAGGTGATGGCGATCTTGCCGGCCTTGTAGGCCTTCAAGGCCTGGTCGTGGGTGTTGACGAACTCAAACCGGTCGCTGTAGGTGGTCACAAGTCTCTTGACACAATCGATCTGCTCGAGAGTGTCTCTGACAGCGGAGTTGGGCTCGTTGAAGTCCTGGTACAAGTAATCTGGGTTCTTGCACTCGATGTAGCAGCTGAAGAACTGCACACCCACCTTACCCTCCGAGAGCTTGGCAAGGTCTGTGTGGCAGGTCAAATTGTTGAAGTCAAAGTTCTCATCGGAGTTGAACTCGTAGTGCAATTGGCTTCGTAAAAGGTAAGGGAAATCGTTGTGGGTGTCGACGATAGGACTTTTCCCCAACAACGAGTCTAATCTGGTTTCCTTAGATCCCCAAAACATACTCAATCAGAAAACCCCCCAGTATTTGTAGGAACGGCTCCAGCGTATAGAAATTTTTCAAAAAGCGCTTACTGGCCTACCCAAAAAGGCAACTACGTTAGCGATTATGGTCACTGCGATAAGCAAATATCGATAACGAACTGGTATATATTGCATCTCGTAGCCCTTTGTTGTCAGCCATGTCTGAAAAACTAGGTTCGTTCGACGTGGAGGTTTCTTCCCACGATTCTCAAGACAGACAGGAATTCGACCCCAACTCTGGGGTCAAAAGAGGTCTCAAGACCAGACATATCTCTATGATGGCCCTTGCGGGGATCATAGGACCAGGAGTGTTCATTGGAATGGGCACTGCGTTGCACACGGGTGGTCCAGTGGGGTTGATCACCGGGTTTGCAATTGTTGGTATTTTGGTGATGATTATGATGGTGTGCATTGGAGAAATGAACTCCATGTTCGACTTCAACTTCAACACCCATGCTGCTCGGTGGGTTGACCCCGCTTTCGGCGCTGCTTTGGGGTGGAATTATGTTTTTTTGTGGGCCTGCAATATCATCGCTGAATATGTTTCTGTTACGTCAGTGTTACAGTTCTACAGTGAAAAGGTCCCCATTTACGGCTACTACTTGATCTTGTGGTTTTGCTTCTCCATCTACCAGATGTTTGGCGTTGACGTCTTCGGCGAGGTCGAGTACGTGCTTGCTTTCATCAAAATCTTGTTCATCGCTGGCTTCTATATCTTCGCTATAGTGTTTGCTGGCGGAGGAATCAAGGGCTACTCGCCCGGTAACCCCTTTGGAGACTTCCCCTTGGCCCACGGCTTCAAGGGTATCGCCAACTCTTTCGTCTACGCTGGTGTTTTCTACACGGGAATTGAAAGTTTGTCCATCACCTTTTCCGAGCTGAAAAATGTCAAGAAGGCCGTCAGACGAGCCGTCACCCAGACCATCTTCCGGATCTTCTTTGTGTACTTCGGAATCTCCATCACCTATGGAATTACCGTTGCTTGGAACGACCCAGCTTTGGCCTCGGACAGCAGAGTGATGCGTTCGCCAATGACCATCGCCCTTGTCCACGCTGGATGGAACAACGCCGGCTACTTTGTCACGTCTGTCATCTTGGTGACGTGTATCTCGTCCATCAACAGTGCAGTGTACTTCTGTGGACGGTGTCTTATGAGATTGGCAGTGGACGGGTTTGCTCCAAAAATATTCACTAGAGTCAACAAGAACGGTGTGCCATACCTTGCCACGTTCACAGTGCACTTGCTCGGATTCCTCTCGTTGTTGGCCATGAACTCGTCGTCGGCAATCGCCTACAGTTACATTATTGGTCTCGCTGGTGTGAGTGCCTTTATGGTTTGGACCGGAATCATCTTGACCCACTACAGGTTCAGAATCGGCTGGTTGAAACAGGGCAACTCCACTGCTGACTTGCCCTTCAAATCGCCCTTCTTCCCCTACACCAATTTTATAGGCATGGGGCTCGGAGTGGTGTTGATCTTGGTGCAGGGCTGGACAGTGTTTGTGCCGTTTGATGCCGGCCAGTTCGTCGACTTGTACGTCATGATCCCCGTGTTTGCCATCATGTTTTTCGGCTACAAGTTCTTCCTCAAGAGTTCGATCATCTCGTACGAAGACATGGACTTTGTGAAGGACAGAGTCGACATCGAAAAGCCTCTTGACGAACAAAATACCGAATCAACAGAAGAACCAGAAAATCAAGGCGGAGTCGCCAGCAAAGTCAAGTCGTTATGGAACAATATATAGGATCTTTATGTACATTACCTACCAATATTTAGCTTCCACCCAAACCGTTTGGTGACCTTGAAGTAGTCCACACATATGGTGCCATTTTCGTTGAGCATCCATACCTCCTCCACGATCTGCCTGATCTTATATACGGTGTTGAATTCGTATCTCAACGAAAGATTTATTAGGTGCTCTTTGAACTTGGCCCGATTATCGTAGATTACCGAGTTCACTCCCACCACCAACAACGGGAAGCAAAGCCCCATGATGAGTGAGCTGTCCATGAGAGACTCGAGAAGCCTCAATGCCCGATTCACTCGGACTTGAATCTCGGGAACCGTGGGCGGTAGTCTTCGTATAGTCAGCTTGACGTAGAGTTCGATGGTCACCCGGTACAACTCAAACATCCGGTCGTGGAGGCTGACGTCGTGCTGTCCGTCGCTCGACAAGACCTGCCAGTCGCTATCGTAGATTTTTGCTCGAGCTAGCCGTCGCTCCACATCGTCTGTCTTGGTTAGAATGACTTGCAAGGCATCAAAATACCGCTGGGAGTTGTCTGGCATCAAGTTGTTGGTTTCGACCACCAAGTTGATCACGTCGCCCAAGATGAGAATCAACGGCCTCGTACACCCCAGAAGCGAGTCTATGTAGCCGGTGTTGTTCGAGTTGAATATGCTGTTGTACTCGACCACCGGGTAGTAGGTGCCATTCTCGTTGGACTGGGACGCAAGAATGTCAAAGTATGCAAAGTTCTCGGCCACCACCTTGCCCTCGTCGTACTGGCGTAGCACGCTGAAGCCGCCCATCTCGTTGATCAAGTCGTAGCAGTTCGTCAAGTAGAACGACCACTCCAAGGTGCTGCCGGTGGTGATGTCGATGCACATCAAGATGATGTAGGTGGTCAAGGACGATATGAAGCCCGACTTGCCCTTGACCAGCCGGAGCGCCTTGTTGATGTACTGGATGCCCGAGTGTTTGGACACCAGCAAATTTTCAGCGTACAACTTGAATATACACCCCCAGGCGATCATGGCGTAGATGATGGACTCGTCCCGGTACGCCATGGGAAGAAAGATGTTCAAGAAGTAGTTGAAGTCTTTGGATACTACTGAAATGCTGGGGGCTACGAAATTGCAGTAGTACTCGAAGTAGTCGGTTTCCGTCTGGTCTAGCTGGACCACCAACGGATACCCCGGGCTGCAAAGAAGCGGCGGGTCGAACTGGTCAAAGTTCATGATGTCGGCCACCAACTCCGTCAGAAAACACATATTTTTGACAAAAGCATCAAATGTCGACGGAGACGTCAACAACTTGTCGAAATTTGGCGACATTGTGGGGGTTTTCGTCGCAACCTCGACTTCCCCATAGGTTTTCTTTTGTTGATCTCGTTTATCGTAAAGAATAAACTTTGGAACTATATTTCTTCGGACAGGTTTTGGCTTTTGGCTGGGATCTGGCCACCGACAATCATTTTGTCTTCGGCTGCAAAGCCCGCACCGGGGCTTGATTTGATCACACTTTTTCCTGGGGTTAGTGGGGTGGCATAGGGGCTACATACTTCTTCTTTCGACAGGTTAGACACCCTAGTCGGGATCTGGTGTTAGTCATTATCTTATCTCGAATGGGCTCACGTGAGAACTATATCACCCGATGTCCCAATTAGGAAGGTACGTAAGCGCCTGCCTGGTATAAAACTGGCCGTTGCGCCGGCTCCTGCCAACATGCAAGACAGATACGTCATTGTGGGGTAAGTTTGGCCGGGTCATTTCTCGTACTAATTGCAGCGCCGGAATTATTGGCTTGTATACCGCTTTCGCTTTGTCCGAAAAGGGAATTGCTGCAAACGACATTACCGTCGTGGCCCAGCACATGCCTGGCGACACTTCGACCTTCTACACCTCGCCGTGGGCCGGCGGCAACTTCTCATGCATTTCGCCCAACGACCCTGCTGCCCTTTTCCACGATCGGTTCACCTATACTAATTTGGCCAAGTTAAGAGCCAAGCTTGGAAACTGTGGGTTGGAGCAATTGCCCACCACCGAGTACTGGGACTTCAAACCGGACGCCGCCAAAATCGCCTCGTTGCGGCTGTATCTCCAGGATTTTTCCGTGCTTTCTGGCGACCAGTTGAACGGCAAGGTGTTTGGCGTCAAGTACACCACCTGGAACTTCAACTGCCCGGTGTTCCTCGTGCACTTCAAGAAGTACTTGGAGAAGCAGGGCGTGCGGTTTGTCCAGCGCAAGCTCGACTCCGTTTTGGACGCTTCGACTCTGTCGACTGTAGTTACGTTTAATTGTTCGGGAATCGGGGCCTACGACTTGGTCAACGACAAGGATGTGTACCCCGTGAGAGGCCAGGTCCTTGTAGCTGATGCGCCACACATCCAGGAGAACCGGTTGTACTGGGGCAAGGACTTTGCCACGTACGTGATTCCCAGACCCGGTCATGGCGAAGTGATTTATGGCGGTTTTGTCGACGCTGGAAACTGGTCCGGCGACACCTTTGAGTCCGACACCCAGAATATCTTGAAGAGGGTCGGGGAGTTGTTTCCCGAGACATTGAAGGGCAAGATCATTAAGACTGCTGCTGGCTTGAGACCCTACAGAAAGGGTGGAGTTAGAATCGAGAGACAGACCATTGGCTCGAAGGTGGTGGTCCACAACTACGGGGCTGGTGGCTACGGGTACCAGGCTGGTTATGGAATGGCCGAAGAGGCCACCAACTTGGCCCTTGGCGGTAGTAGTAAGCTTTAATAACCGAATAGAAGACGTACAGCAAGAGTGTAGAGTAAGTGGAATATGGACAGACTTGAGCGGCCGCTTGTGTCTGTTCTATTCTGGTGAGAATTGCTTCGTATTTATTATCTAATATCTAGTCTCTAGTATGGTCTAGTATAGTATCTAATATCTAGTATCGTATCTAGTATATAATTCCTAGTATATAATTCCTAGTATATAAATACCTAATATCTAATACCTAATATCTAATGCCTAATATCTAATGCCTAACAGTACTTTCTACTCTGCAGTAAAGTCTTACTAGAGCAAGTCTATCTACTTCTACCAACACAGTATGCCTGCAGTATTTCTCTACTACTGCAAACACCCTCCACGTGACACTCGCACATGGACCTTCACCAGTACGGCCCAGCCCACCGGGTGCTCTTCACGTACCTACGGCTGATGAAGTACGTCAGCGAGGCACAGCTCCTCGACAAGCTCGGGATCGTCGTCGAAGAGTTTTTCGAGCAGCCGCTCGACCCCCAGAATGCCAAAACGGCCCTCAACACTTTTGTCGAGACCGTCAACAGCCACATCAACCGCCACGGCTTCTCCATCGACAAGACCATCAGCGAGGTGTCGGGCGATATCATGTACCTCGTGTCCAACACGCAGGTCGACGGGCCCAGTCTTGGGTTCACCAAATACTCCGCCAGCGAGATCGAGCTCATCAAAAGCCTCATCGAGGACATCGTCACGCACGGGTTCGGGGTGCGGCTTGTGGACGTGGAGGCGCGCGTGGCGCGGGCCAAGCTGGGGCGCCGCGAAGCGCTGCTCTTCGTGGCGCGGCTCGTCAACGACGGCTGGTTGGTCGTCACCGATACGGCGCAGGTGATTCTCAGCACACGGCTCGTGTTCGAGCTCAAGGAGTACCTCGTGGCGGCGCACGCGGCGGACGTGCTCGAGTGCGGCCAGTGCTCGCAGCTCGTGACGTTGGGCGTGACGTACGAGGGCCAGAGCTTCCACCGCAAGTGCTTTGGGGTCTACTGCAGCACGCACGGCGTGGCGGCCGAGCCCGACGGCCGCGTCGGCGTGGACCCGGCGCTGGTGTCGGCGTTGTAGCTATGTACATTACTCTAGTCTAGCGGCGGCCTCGATGTCGTCTAAATACTCACACTCCACCTCGTCCACGAGGTCCCAGAGCCACTGCTCCGCGACCATCTCGTTGTAGCGATCGGAGAGCGGGCGGTGCGGCTCGGCCACCGGGTACTGGAACTGTGGCCCGGCGTTGAGCTCCACCACCCCGTTGTTGTACACCGACATCATGGGGTAGTACCCCAAGCTGCCGTCGTCGGTGCCGCGGTAGTTCGGGTTCAGCAGCTGCTGCAGGTCCGCGAGAAAGCTGTAGAGGTCCTCGAACATGGCGCCCACCCGCTCGCCGTTCTTGTACACCACGATGCTCGAGCCGGGGATCACCGGCATCGACGTGGGGTTGTTTTGCTCCATGATGGCCTTTTCCCCAAACAACTTGACGGGATTCAGCAAGTGGTTCATGGCGTCCGTGGCGGTGTACTCGTACTGCTCGTAGTACAAGGAGTTTTTGTATTTGATGGGGATCTGGTCCCGGACCACATTGTCTACGTTGTCGCTCGTGGCGTCGCCATTGTCGCCCCGCGCCTGCTCGAGGTGCCGCCGGTGCTGATCGAGCGGCGGGAGCGTCACGAGCATCCCGATGACGTCGCCGTCGGAAAATCCGCTGCCCATGAACTCTTTGGGCCGCAGAAGTGTGATCTTCTGCCCGCCCACGTCGCGGAGCCCGTACCCGTACCCGTCGAAGCCGATGGGCGCCTCCAACGACGCCTCCTTGCGCGCCACGCCGAGCCGCACATGGCTCTGGTCGGTGCCGTTGTTGGCGTTGACGACTTTGAACTCCATGTACCAGGCGCCCTCGCGCACGCCGACGTTGGCCCGCACGCTGCGCCAGCCCGTCGATGCGCTCAGCACCACGCACCCGCTGGCGTCCGTCACCACGTCGCCGGACCGGTCGAAGTAGTCGGGCCGCACCTTATACGGCGGAAGGTCGGTCGTCGAGTAGAGATTCAGGGCTAAGTCGGGGTTCGGCTTGCACGCACGGTACTTGAACCCGCGCTTGTTGAACGGGTGCTCTTCGCTCGTGAAAAAGTCGATGTTTTTGGCGGTTTTGGCCAACATTTGCGCTGGCGGCCGGGTCCCGCTGGGGATGTCGGCGTAATTGAAGCGCACCGGCTTCAACCGCGGCTTGACGATGGCGTTGCGCTTGACCTTGGACCGCGTGGAGTACGTGTGCGTCACGGCCGGCTGCTGGGCCTCCTGCTTGACCTGGGGCTCGATGGATTCCATGGTGGTGCGCGCTCGCGGTAGGTTTAGCGAAGTGCTCGCGCGAAGTTTGGTCCGCCACGCCGCCGCCACGCGGCGCCACAAGCGCCCTGGCGGTGATGGTCCCTCCACCAAGCGATGCATATTGCGTATACGGCGGGAAATTGAAAATTTTGGTTGGTGGAGGTCTACGAAGGACGCAAAAGTGTGTGGACGGATGCTACGAGTAACCTTTCTATGGGACTCAAGAGATAATCTGAGCTGTGTCGGCGGCGACGTGGCCAATAGGAGTAAAAATGGGCTGCTTTTGGGACAGCACACGACCCGTTCCATTGAGTGGTATCCACGACCAAAAGTTTTGGTGGAGTTTTAGAGGTTTACATGCAGGAAAATAGTAGCGGTACGCACGACTAACTAAAATTTGAGGTGGATTAAATTGTGCGGTCCGCACGACCGTCCTTGGCGCGCCCGTTCTGGCGCTGGCGGTGGCTCGCACGGCTGGACGCACAGCGGCACTACACTTCCTTCTACGCATCGTGAATTAAATAGTCTAGCTTCGTTAATCGTCAGAAGAGCTTCTTCCAGAGACTCTTTTTCTTTTCCGGGGCCGGGGCCTTTTTAACCGGCTCCTTCTTCAAGTTCGACTTGATCTGTTTCAATGTCAATCGCTCGCCCGAAGTGATCTTATTTATGCTATTGCTGTCGGACGACTCCACAGGCTTTTCCGGCTTGTCGGAGTCGAAAAGCGACTTGACCCGGTACACCTTGTCGGAATTGCCCGAGGTGGACCGGGTGATCTGCGAGTTGTAGATCGTGTGGATTTTCGAGTCGAAGGTCACCGAGTCGTCGAATTTGATCTGCGGCACCTGCGGGTTGGCCGACTCCGCCTCCTGATGGCTCTTGAGCTGGTGCAAGTACTCGCGCGACTGGTCGAGCGACCGGTCGGAGATTTGTCGTACCAAATTTTCGTAGGCCTGCGGATGGCTGTAGTCGGTGACCTTGGCGATGTCGGAGCTCAGGTCCGACGCCGACGAGATCGACTCCATCTCCAGCACGTAGGAGCCCTTGCGCGAGGCGCCAGCGCGGCCCACGGCGGAGTTGCCCACCAAAATCACAGGCACAGTCGAGTACTTGACCAAATAGGTGGAGTACTTGACCAAGAAGTTCCCCGCGGTGCTCTCCTTGAGCTTGATGGGGTACTTGAAGTTCAAGCTGGTGTTTTTGTTGCCGAGCACCACCAACTGCGGGTTGTAGTAGAGAAACAAGTTCTTGAGCATGGCCTTGTTGGGGTTCTCCTTGGCGTCCTCGTGGAGCACAAACTCCACGGTGATCTTGACCGAGAGCTCGGGGTCCACGCGGGCGGCCACGTAGTCGAGGAGCCGCTCGCACCGCTTATACACCATTTCCGGCTTGTTCTTGTATTTGGCCGGCACCACGGCCGCCACCACGACGTAGTCGCCGTGCTCAAGGAACCGCGACTTGGCGAGCCAGTCGAGCGAGTTCCACGTGTGCTGGCGGCCGCTGACCACCGTGAGAAGCGTGCGCCGGTTGTCAAAATGCTCGTGCTGCATCGTCAAGCTCACGCCCTTGTAGTTGTGGCTGTCCGGGAGGTCGACGGCCGCCAGAACGTGCGCCACCGTCAGCGCCTTGCGCTCGGGCCGGTAGTACGTGCTGACGGAGTCGAACTTGAACTTGTCCAAGTTGGACTTGGCGTTGGCGAACTGCGGGTCGAGCGCCATCAACTCGTCGTCCGTCATGTCGGAGTAGGACTTGCGGCGGGCCGTGGGCGGCGCCGGGACGTCGGGCTCGTCGTCGGAAACCACCAAGTCGTCCAAGTCCTGGTGGTAGTTGATGCCCAAGGTCTCGGCGTTGGCAGCGTTGTAGCGCAATTGCTGCGGGCTGAGCTTGTTTTTGAGGATGGACTTGGTGGGGGCGGCGGAGCGGCGCCGCTTGCGCACGCGGGCGAAGCTGTTGGAGTAGATCTTGGAGATGTCGTTGACGACAGAGGTGCCGTACCCCAAGTTGTAGTCGGAAAAGTCGACCTCGCGGGCGTACGCCGCGGGCTCGGGCTCAAAGTTGCTGAACGACACTCGTCTGGTGAAGGGCGTGACAGTCACTGACATTAATGGCCACAGTGCGAATGAGGTGACTTAAGTATTGTGGGGCTTGGCGTCCCACGATGGTAGTGCGGAGGCCGCCCAGATTTTGTTATCGGGCCCGATTGGGCTATACCGTTTGCGGAAAGACCCTTTCAGCGAGGTTGCTGCGAAAACCGTGGTCGTAGATGTTGGGGACTGTAGAGATGTCGGTGACGGGGGAGAGGCGGCCCGTCACGGGCACCACCTGCTCGGACCCGAGGTCGAGGAACTGGTCGCCCACCCGCTCGACGTACCGCCCGCCCATCGTGTAGAGCGCCCCGATGGCCGCCAAGTGCTCGACGTCGCCCCACTTGTCCAACTCGTTGGTGGTGACGCCGAGGTAGACGTAGCGCGCCTGGAACCCGGCGAACACCGTGACAATCGGCGTGAAGATGCCGCAGAGCATCGCCAACATCACGGTATTTTTGTGCGCCGGGTCCGCCGCAGCCGCCACGAGGTTCCACAGCGGGAGCGCCAGCGCGCACACCACGCCGCCAAACACAAGCATGTTGATGTTGGCCGCGAGAAACGCCGCAAACCACCGGTAGTTGTAGTGGCCCACGCAGTTGTTGAGCCACACGCAGTGGTGGTCGAGCACGAGCACGCACCGCCCGCACGTCGAGCAGTGCTTGGACCGCGCCGGCTTGGGGAGCTCGCACGTCCGGCACCAGGCATCACTAAAGAAGATGAGCTCGTTGGCCGGGAACACCTCGCACGCCCGCCCGACATTCTGCGCCGTCACCCGCCCCGGGTCGCTGAAGGTGGCCGCGCCCGTCGCCCCGTACACCGCGGCGACGCTACAGTACACATAGGCGGCGCCGCACCCGTGGCGGTACCGCGGCAGCACTTGGGGCCACACGTCGGCGAAAAACACCGCCAACAAAAACGTGAGGGCCGCCCCGTAGAACACCGGCACGAACCAGTTGGCGTACCAGGCGAGCCACGGCGGCACCAGGGCCCGGTTTAGCGCCGCTAGCGCCCGGGCGTTGGCCGCAAGAAGCGCCCGCCGCGCCCGGTGCACCGCCGTCCCGCGCAAGCTGGGGCTGTCGCCAAACACCACCACCGCGGCCACCGCGGCGCTCGCAAACGACACATACACCCATACCATTCTCGTCAAAAGTTGGTATTTAACATCGCGAAACCGCTTGAACAGCACACATGAATTTCGTCGAGGTCATCGAGCAGGAGCTCGTCACGTTCGACACGTTGTTGACGACGATCCCGTTCTCGGAGTCGGCACACCCCCGCAAGTTCTTGAAAATTTACCGTCTCAATTACGCCGAGCTCTACTCGCATCTGCAGACCACGCCGCTCCCGTTGGACCCCGAGAAGCTTGTCAAGTTGAGCATCTCCTTCGGCAACTTGCTCCGGTCGCTCGCGTTGGACGAGGAGTCGTACCAGGCGCAACAGGCGCTGAACAACACCTTCAACGCCAAATTAAATATGGCCCGTAATGGCTCCGACGCCGCCTCGCACGAGTCGCCCAAGCACTACATCAACTCGTCGGGCGCCACCCAGCCGCTCTACCACACAAAGTTTATCCGCAACTTGCTTGTCATTCTCAAGAGCTTCGACATCGGCAAGCACGAGATGTCTGCCAGCCAGCTGACCTCCACCATCAACCAGTACACCAGCTCGCCCATCAAGCTCAACAGCAAGCAGTTGCTCATCGAGAAGTTGGAGATAAATATTCGCTTGGATACGCTTTTCGTGTTCAAGATCTTGCTCCAGCTCCTCATCCGGCTCTTTGGGGTGATCCGCGACCAGCTCGGCCAGGCGCACGAGTTTGCGCCGCTGACCCCGGTGCCGTCGGTGGAAAACAGCTCGATTTTCTCCATCAACTCGGGCCAGTCGCTGGACTCGTTTATAAGTATTGACGACTACTTGAAGATCGTGCACCAGATCCTCCACCGGGTGTCGACGGGGCTCGTGGAGCCGCTCTTGCGCTACTTGATGGACTTTGTCACCACCAGCGTGACCAGCGAGTTTGCTACGCTTATTGAATCATTGTAAATTAGATACGGAATGCAGGTAATAGAGGGGAGTAGTAGAGGCAGTGGGTGGACGTGGACATGGAGGCGAGGCGAGAATGTAGTGGGGCGATGGTCTGGACGGACGTATACCAGTATACCGGTCCAGAGCCAGTGATTAGTCAGAGATCGAGCCAGCCAGTCAGCCAGGCAGCCAATGAGCCGGCCAGAGACGAGCCGCCAGTGAAGCTGCCAGGCTCGCCGGTGAAGCTCTACACAGCCAGCCAGAGTGTTCACCAGTGTGTTCACCAGTGTGTTCACCAGTGTTACTAAATGAGGCCGTCAGAAAGCATAACAGCAGTGCCAACACCGCCACAGCATACCAGTAGCACCAGCATAACAGTAGCAGAGTAACAGCAGCACAGCACCAGCACACCCAGCACAGCAGGCGCAGCACCACCCGCTCAACTGGCTAAGCATAAATCACCCAATCAGAAGCAGAGCCAAATAAATCAGCAGCAAAATAGAGGAGGATCACACATCAGGACCCATCAGGAAACCCACTACACGAGGCCAGACCCAGCCCACACAGTCAGTCACCACACCCGCTCAGCCACCCAGCGCCAGAGCACCTTGGAAAATCTTCGTCCCAACAACTTGCCCAACAACGGACAAATGACAAACCCCACCAAGCCCTCGATCTGCTTGACGCTCTCCTCCCACTGCTCCTGGGCCGTCAACTCGTAGGAGTACTCGCTGTACTCGTCGGAGTCGCTGGAGTAGTCCATGAAAAATCGTTCGCGATATGCTCCGGAGTATGGCAAAAATGGTCAAGACCGATGAGTACACCGTCGTCAAAGAGGGCATGGCCGAAATCCTCTTCCCCAAGCAGGACAAGGTGTTCTACAACCACATCCAGCAGTTCAACCGGGACCTCAGTGTGATGGCCATCCGGGCCTGGAGCGAGAGTGAAAAATCTCGCAAGCGGACCTCATCGGGCGACCAGAAGGACAACTACATCAACATCTTGGAGGCGTTGAGCGCCACGGGGCTCCGTGCGCTCCGCTACGCCCACGAGGTGCCCAACGTGAACCGTGTGGTGGCCAACGACCTTCTTCAGGACGCCGTCAAGGTCATCGACCAGAACATCGAATACAACAAGATGCAAGAAAAGGTCGAGTCCCACTGGGGCGACGCCATCAAGTACATGGCCAGCACCGCCAGCAAGTTCCACGTGGTGGACCTCGACCCCTACGGCACCGCCATCCCCTTCATCGACTCGGCGTTGCTGTGTCTCAAGGACGATGGGCTTTTGTTGGTGACCTGCACCGACGCCGGGGTGATTGCCGGCTCGGGATACCCCGAGAAGTGTTTCTCGTTGTACGGCGGCAACAACTTCGGCAACACCTTCATCGGCAGCGAGGCCAACCACGAGGTGGGCATCCGGTTGATTCTCAACACCATAGGCCAGACGGCTGCGAAATATAAAAAGACCATCGAGCCGCTTCTCTCGCTCTCGATCGACTACTACTTCCGCTTGTTCATCCGCGTGCGCACCAGCCCCATCGCCGTCAAGTCCTTGGCCTCCAACACCATGTTGACGTACCACTGCATCGGGTGCGGGTCCAAGCATAACCAGTTCATGGGCCGCAAGATCGCCCACGAGACCACCCCGAACAAGGACAAGTTCCAGACGCCGCGCCTGACGGCGCCGGGCGGCAACTGCGAGTTCTGCGACTCCCATTTCAACGTGGCGGGGCCCATGTACGGCGGCGATATCCACTCGCACCAGTTCATCGACCAGATTCTCGCCTTGAACAAGACCGCCAGCGACGACGTCTACAAGACGCGCGAGCGCATCAAGGGCATGTTGACGGTGGCGCGCAGCGAGGTGTCGGCGCCGTTCTACTTCAACTTGAACCAGCTCTCTTCGTATTTTAAAACGCCGCCAATCTCCATCAACGAGTTCTGCCGGGCCGTTGGCAGCTTGGGGTACGACATGTCGCTCACGCACGCCAAGAAGAACTGCATCAAGACCAACGCCCCCTGGGAGGTGGTGCTACAGATTAACAAGCAGTGGATGATGGACAAGAACCAGGAATTCGTACAAAAATGCCTGGGATCCGAACCCGAGACTGAAAAGCAGGCCCACAGGCTACAAATGCTCAAGCAGGATCTCGCCCACAACCCCAACCTCAACGAGAACATGATCGGGTTCAAGATCCTCGCCAGTCTCAAGGACCGGCCGCAGCCGGCCATCGACTTCGCCACGGCCACGCCGCAGAGCGATGCCATCACCAAACTTCGGGCCGTGAAAATGGTTCGATACCAGGAAAATCCCACCAAGAACTGGGGCCCCAAGGCCAGGCCAAGTAAATAAATCAATTATTTATTATCATAAAAGTACACATTCTATTAAACATCTTACAACAACAAAGCGACACCGGCGGCGGCAGCGGCACCGAAAACACCAGCACCAACAGCCTTAGCACCAGCACCGGCAGAGGAAGAAGTCTTGTTAGAACCGTTAGAAGCGTTAGCAGCTTGGACGGCAGCGACGGCAGCGAAGGCAGCAACAACAGAAGAGAATTGCATTATGTTTTTTGATGTGGTGCTCAGGGATTTGGGGGCCTTTTATAATTGACTAAATTTTCATTCTTGCAGAAAAAAAAATATTGTTCCGGCAAACACGAATTAATTATTCCCGTTTGAGAAAGAATATTTGGATATGCGTG
Source organism: Keqinozyma sinolaborantium (assembly GCA_039762375.1). Lineage (NCBI taxonomy): Eukaryota > Fungi > Ascomycota > Pichiomycetes > Serinales > Debaryomycetaceae > Keqinozyma > Keqinozyma sinolaborantium. The sequence continues at coordinate 32,807 of JAQRFW010000043.1, read as the reverse complement.
GATTTTGGGGGGAATTTCACTCTAAGCCGCTCGCACTGTTGTTACTAAAATGGCGTTGGTAGCACGAGTCAATAGTAACTTTAATTTTGCGAGATTTTTGGGCTTTTGTCAAAGCCAACGGTCCGCCTCTGTGGCCCTGCCCCATTTCGCGTTCAGGAGATTTTTTTTCATGCGTCAAAAATTCCTGCACCCTGTCCCAATGCGGTAATGGCACCATCGTGTCGCCATAGCCCATTCTCCGCCATGGGGTGTCATTTCTATTTTTAGCCCTAAATGGCATTTTTGTTCTTTCGGTAGCCGCACTCCATATTCCCATGAAATGGCCCCAGTACACCAACGACTGCCTTTCACACCTCTCGCAGGCCTGCGGCGCCCCTTCCAAGGCCACCAAGGCGGCCAAGATCGCCAGCATTGACGCCAGCGTGCGGTTTTTCCGGTCAATTCCGCCCATTCCCAAGGTTTTGGCCATCGACGTCGGCATCAAGAATTTCTCCTATTGTCAGTTGACGGCCGCAAGTGTCGCGGACTACAACTTCGTCTCCCACCGGCCTCGTGTAGACTTTGCCGCGTGGTCCACCGACGACTTGACCACCAAATACGGCGGTTTCCCCGAGGAAGATAACGATTTGGCGGCCTTGGCCCACGCCAAACGCTATTTCAACGGCCTCGCCTACAACGTGCTCGAGGAGTTGGTGTTCTCGCGGCCCGTAGACCAGCAACCCGACGTCATCTTGATCGAAACCCAAAGAACCCGCTCCAATAACGCTACTTCTACGCTTCCCATCGTCTTGCGAAACTACACCTTTGAAAATAGTCTCTACTCGACGTACCACACAATGGCCCGAGCGTTGCCGTCCAAGGTCAACCCGCGGTGCCATCTCATCCCCATGAGCGCCCCACGGATGTCGAATTTTTTTTTGAACCGGTTTTTGGTCAAGGCCGAGGCCAAGTCCAAGTACGCCAAACCCAACCGGTTGCATTTGGTGCTCGACTGGCTCAACCACCCGGAGCGGTCGCCGGTCGACGTGCGCTGGGACGTGGCGGGGCTCCCGACGAAAGACGGGTCGGTCTACGACAAAACCGTCTTGCAGTATTTCAATACGGTGCACCACCGCCAGTTGACCAAGCTAGACGACTTGTTCGACTCGTTGTTGTACGCGTTGGGGTTTCTCATCAACCACCGGGCCAACTTGCTCGTGCTGCAGTTTATAGACCACGACTACGACCTCAACCGGTTGGCCAAGGCATTAAATATTCACCAACTAAAACTCATACAGGGCCTCGTCAACGCCAGAGGCCTCAGTCTCAACCCGGCATACCGGGAGTTGTTTGACGACATCGACTCCTACGACATCGCCGGCTACGACTTGCATACACTTTCTGCATTGGCGTGACAGTTTTAGCTACTCCAGTTCCATATATAGTTTAACGCAACTTGGGCTACAGATCCAATATCCCGCTATTGACAAATACGAGTGTTTGTTGTGATTCCATCGCAATGTTTACCTGCAAACAATGCATTTTTTGCATTGAATCGTGGCCATTGTTTCATTGATATGTGCAAAGAATGCATAGTAGCGCATGGCCAAAGCGTAGCAAGACTCCGTGAGTTCAGGTCTCTCGTCAAAGTTTGTGGCGTGGGCCAGGTGGTCGTCTATTTCTGAAATAGACTTTGGTAAATTTTGGTTAGAAATTCGGTAAAAGTCACCTTGTGCTCTTGGTACCTTAAAGCCGTTTACGTCAGAGTGAAACTGAAATTTCACGAACTAATTTTAGAACCGTGGGTCAGCCTCGGTACCGACCTTCGACGGCGACAATAGGATTGTGATAAATATAGCTGAAACAGATATTCTACAGATATAGTTAGAAATAGTAAGATCTGGCCAGGGCTATTGATTCCTGAGATTTGGCTACATCAGGAACCACCAGTACAAGTGCTCGCGGGCCATGGAGAAAGCAGTGGGCCAGTAGTAGAGTGGTAGATTGTCGTAAAGTATATCATTATAGAATGCTAGATCATCGTAGAATACTAGACCTATTGTAGTAGATACAATTGTTGACATGACCCCACAGAGCCATGCCAGCAGCCGGAGACAGCCAGGAGGCGGCCAGGAAGTCCAGTAGGTAGTATGAGGCAGCCAGGGTGGACCAGTTTGTCTACAGCCAGCAGGCAGCTTACTCTCAAATGGGCCCCAGCGAACTACCATCGGAGCCCAGCTCAACTACCATGAGCCTGACCACCAGACCTACAATAATCATGATTAGTGCATTTATACCATAGCTGCGTCACGTAGAGCCTAGGCGGGTGGACGGCGTAGCACGGGGTCCTCGTCGACAGACGACGAGAGCGGAAACATCATGTCGTCCTTGTTGGAGGACTCGTCGTCGTCGTCATCGTCGTCATCGTCGTCATCCCCGTCATCATCGTCGTCGTCCCCATCGTCGTCATCGTCCCCGTCGTCGTCGTCGTCGTCGTCATCTCCATCTTCATCTTCATCGACCTTCGCCTCACCAGCAGCGGCCTTGGCCTCCTTCTGCTCCTGGCGAATGCGGCTGATGCGGCGGCGGAGGATGTCCACCACGTCGGACCACTCGCGCATGCCGCCCATGCCGATGTCGCCGCACACCAACACCTTTTCCACCGGCTTGAGCACCTCCATGCCGAAGCCGTACTCGTTCAGCGACAACACCGCGAGCTGGCGCGCCGTGAGCGGGTGGGTGTACATGAAGGTGTTCATGGCCGGGGCCACGAGAATGGGCTTTTTGGCGGCCAGGAGCTGGGGCGAGTTGGCGGTGTTGGTGGAGGTCCAGCCCCACGACCGCACGATGGACGTGAGGAGGTTATCGGCGATGCCGTTGGCGATCTTGGCAAGCAGGTTGGCCGACAACGGCGCCACGAGCATGATGTCGGCCCAGCGGCGGAGCTCGTTGTGGAGCACGAGCTGGTCGGCCGGGGTCTTGGGTTTTTTGGCAAAGTAGTCGATGTCAGCGAACCCGGCCCACTGGTCGGAGTCACGCCAGATCTTGACGTCGTCGCGGATCTTGAGCCCCCGGAGGAAGTGGCTGGCCAGCTGCGTCACCACGAGCTGCACGCTGACGCCGTTTTTGCCGTAGATCTGGAAAAGCTTATCGATGATCAACGGCACCTTAATAGTGGCCACCAGCCCCGTGCACGCCAAGAGCACATGGATCTTGTTGTCGTCGTGCTTGGAGAGGAACTGCAGGAACGGCACGGGCGGCCCGAGCGGCGACTCCACCACCTTTTTGATGGAGCGGCGTCTGGGAATGGGCTCGGGCTCCGGCAGCGGGATTTTGGGCGGCTCTTGGAGCAGCGGCTTGCGGCCCATGTCGACAACCAGGCTCAGCAGCGGCTGCGCCGAGATCGTGAACCGCCGCTGGCGGTCCTGGCCCTCGCTAAAACTGACACTGGGGTTCATTGCGCACCAAAATGAACCTACGTCTCCAGCTTACCCAGCTTCTCACGTTCGCCTATGTGTTCACGGGCGCCTTCATGGTGTGGAAGACGCTCGGCGTGGTCGCCCACCTGCACCTGCCCATCGTGGTGGTGTTGACGGGCTCCATGGAGCCGGCGTTCCAGCGCGGTGACGTTTTGTTCCTCTGGAACCGCCAGCACCGGCAAAACGTCGGGGACGTCGTGGTCTACGAGGTCGCCGGCAAGTCCATCCCCATCGTGCACCGGGTCTTGCGCGAGCACCGCGGGCCCAGCAAGCAGCTTCTCTTGACCAAGGGCGATAACAACCCTGTAGACGACCTCGGGCTCTACGCCCGCAAACAGGCCTACTTGAACCGGGACACCGACCTCGTGGGGTCGGTGTGGGGCTACGTGCCCAAGGTCGGCTACATCACCATTCTCTTGACGGAAAACACCTACTTCCGCTACGGGCTCTTGGGGCTTATGTCCATCAGCTCGCTCTTAGATAGTTAATAAATGCTGGCACTCGTAACCGGGGCGTCCCGCGGCGTGGGGCGGGCCGTGGCCGAGCGCTTGGCCGCCCGCGGGCTCGATGTGGTGCTGGTGGCCCGCACGCCGGCGCCGGTCGGCCGCTGGGTCCAGTGTGACGTGGCCAGCCTCGAGGCCTTGGCTGCGCTCGAGCCCCACTTGAAAAACTGCTCTGTCGTCGTCAATTGCGCCGGCGTCACCGACCAGGCGCTCGTGCTGAGCCTCTCGCCGGCCCGCATCGCCGCCATCGTCAACACCAACTTGGTGGCGCCCATGGTCATCTCGCAAATGGCGTTCCGGCCGTTGATGAGGCTCGCCGTGAAAAATCGGCCTGGGCCCCGGCCCTGCGTGCTCAACGTCTCGTCGTTGCTCGCGCTCGACGCGCTCCTCGTGCCGGGCGCCGCCGTCTACTCGGCGTCCAAGAGCGGCCTCAACACCTTCACCAGGGCCCTAGCGCTCGAGTTCAGAGAAAAGGTCCGGGCCAACGCCATTCTCCCCAGCCTCATCACCGAGACCGACATGGGCCGCACCGCGCGCCTCGCCATTGAGCCCGTGCCGCTCGAAACCGTCGTCGACGAGGCCATAAGGGTCATTTTCGACGACTCCATCAACGGCCAGACCATCGAGATTCGCTAGTATGCATTAGGTTCTATGTAATATACTGTACAAGTCGTCAATTTCAGGGTCGTAAAACGTGCTGTAGCTGCCGTACACCTTGGCAAACAACCGCTGGGCCATGACGAAGTTCACGTCCACGAGCCAGTAGAGAAACTCGTTGACATCTCGGTTGTGGTACTTGAACGGCACCAAGTCGCGGAAGCTCTCTGTCTGGAGCGAGAGCACCGTGTCGCTCAAGTCGGCGTCGCAGCTGACCTCCTGTTCGAGGAAGAACCCTCTCAAGAGCACTAGTGTCTGGTGGAGCGACTCGGCCTTGAGGTACGCCGCCACCTGCACCACCCCGCGGAAGAGCTCTTCGTTTCCGGGGTACAACGAGTTGAACACCATGCTGCGGTCCATCTCGAACGCTAGCCACACCTCCACAAACTTCTTGGTGTGCTTAATCATATCTTTGGCCGGCACCGAGCTGAGCCCGAGGTGCACGAGCCGTGCAAACACCAAGATGAGGAGCTGGTTGATGTTGGCGTTGGCCGGCGCCCGCTCCACCAACGGATACACACTTTCGTCCAATACCTTGAAGAACCGGGTCTCGTCGAGCAGATCGATCTTTTCGTTGCAGATGAGGGTCTTGATCATCAAGTGGTCATAGTGGTTGTTTTGCTGGTCGCTCTGGAACCCGAACGACAGAATAAAGTTGTCCCAGAACCCTATTTCAAATAGAGTCCAGAATATGTCGTTGGAAGAGCTCTTCAACCCCGTAAGACTGGCCACTGCGTGCGTGGCCAAGTTGTCGTAGTACTTCTCCGAGTCGTAGAGCCACCACCCGTAGAACAACTTGTTCAGAAGCACCTTCAAGTTGGGACTGCTAATGACAATCAGCTCTTCATAGAGCCAATGGATCAACACCGGGACGAGCAAATAGAGCGTCAGATGCAGGTGGAAGAGCACCAAGTGCGTTATGTATCCTATGAGCAACTCGACGGTGTACTTCTCGAAGATCAGCTGGGGCTGGAGCTCGAACCACTGGTCGATGTCGTCCAGAAGATGTTTATGGTACAATTTGATGTCGTCCGGAACCGTTTCCGGGTCAAACAAGAGAATCTGGTTGAGCTTGTGGTAAGAAGTCTTGGATGTGAGCACCATGGCCTTGCCAATCTCGAAACAGCAGGAATCGGATAGTTTGGGAAACGCCTTTTGGTCTCTGGTAAGCTCGATGCTGACGATGATGCTCTTGAACGACAGGAAAATTTCGGTATATGCCAGGTACAACTTGGGATGTATGAGCGGTTTGAGGGCCTCTAAGCGCTCTTGGGCCGTTGCTGGCTTCAAAAATCGGTTGAGAGCCAAATCTTGTGTAGACAAATCGCTATCATCGGCGACAAACCCATTTTCCACGTAGTCTAAATCGTCCAAAGTCTGGGAGTCGTCCTCTCGGGCTGTCTTTGTGCCTGTCAGTCGTCTCTTGTGAGGATTCGGGGCCTTGTTCGCTGGTAAGTCCGATTTTTCAGCGACATATTTGAACGCTAGTAGCGAGGCATCCTTGGAACAATGGTCGCTTAAACTGTGGATTTTCGAAAGGAAAGGTCGCACAATCCGTTTGCACCGACTCAACGTCCACAGATCCGTCACCAGGCTCCGTTTGCGAGACATCTAGATAAGGACACCTCTCCAGATTCGCACCAGAATCGATTTTTCACCTCTAGTTTGTCATGAAATCCCAGTTGGTTTGCTTGGGATTGGCCTCCTTGGCGCTGGCCACCATCATAGGAGTGTCTCCAGCCGAGCAGCATCTCTACGAGCCCACTCTCGGCGAAAACGGCCAGAAATTGTGGGCGTGCTTGTCGAATCCGTCCATCGTCTTGCGCTACGACCAGATCAACGACGACTACTGCGACTGTCCCGACGGATCCGACGAGCCCGGCACCAATGCATGCCCCGTGGGCGCCTCCAAGCCGTTCTACTGCGCAAACGAAGGCCACTTTCCCGCCTACATCGACAACTTCAAGGTCAACGATGGGGCCTGCGACTACGATGTGTGCTGCGACGGCTCCGACGAGTACGTCTCCGGCATCTGTCCCAACAAGTGTGCCGAGGTCCACCAGCAGTACGAGGAGTACGTCGAGACCCACCTCCGCGAGGTTGAGCAGTCCCAGCAGCAGCAGCAGCAATTGAAAAACCAGGCCCAATCGTACGTTGGGCAGGTGAAGAAGCACGTAGCGGCGCTCCGGGGCAAGCTGAGCACGAAGCAGGGCGAGGTCGCCGACTTGGAGGCCAAACTTGAACGGGCTCGGACCCAGGGCACCGCTTCCGGGCCCTCTACGGCGTTTGACCACCTCTCCGACTCGATCAGCTCGATCAAGGAGCTGTTGACCCGGTATGCAACCGAGAAGGAGGCGTCTGGGCTCAGCATCAAGCTGTTGGAGGCGATTTTGGCCGACCTTATTGCCAATTACAATCCCAACTTCAATGACGCCGCCGTTAAATCGGCCGTCAATAAGTTCCAAGACTACATCTCCAACAAGCAGCCCGAGCCGCAGCACGACGCGTCCAGCTTGGAGGTTCTCGGACAGTTGGCAGAAAAGGCCAGGGCGTTGAGCGCTGATGCCACGCCCAGCGTGATTCCATCGTTCGCCAACATGATAAGCTACTACTACACAAAGATCTTCAACTTCTTGCATTTGGACGAGGAGCACCCCGCCGACGGCCCGGTCTCCAACGACGTCACTGCCAAGTTGGAGCAGGAGATCCAGGCCACAAACAAGGCCATTAAGGACCTCACCACCGAAATCGAAATCTTCGAGGAGGACCTCAAATCGGACTACGGCCCCGACAGCATGTTAAGAGCCTTGCGGACTGTTCTGGTTAACAAGAAGTTGGGGGACTACAACTACAAAATCGGGATCTTGGACGGAGTGTACCAGGACCAAACGGTGGTGGGAAGATTCTCCCATTACAAAGACGGCAAGATCTACTATTTGGACGGCCAGAAGTGCTGGAACGGGCCTCGTAGACAGGCCGTCGTGCAGCTTTTGTGTGGGTCCACTCACGAGATCCTCAGCGGGGCGGAGCTCGAGAGATGTGAATACTACATCGAGTTGCTGTCGCCAATTGTGTGCTCCAAGCTCTCCGACGACCAATTGAAAGAAACGTTCCAGATCGACCACGACCGCCTCTAATCATCTCATTTACCTGTATATTCAACAGACGTTCATGCTATTTAATCGAACACTATCTTTTTACCAGTAAATTTAGTATTCTTCAACTTCTCTTCCGCCAACTTCTTCGCCTTCCACGAGGGGTGCTCCTCCTGTCTGGCGGCCTCCTTGGCAGCTGCTTGGCCCCTCTCACCCAATGGCGCCGTATTGGATCCGGTCGGTGCCAACTTGGCCTTCAATTGTCTCTTTGCTTCTCTCTCTTCGAATTCGAGTTGTCTTCTCTTTCTGTCATTTTCGTATTCCGTTCTTTCTTTTTCCTTGTGCTTGGCCCCGCTACCGTACTTCTGCTCCCAGATCTTTTGTCTGGCTCTTTGGCCCCGTCTGTTCTTGCGCTGGGTGGTGGCCTGTTTCACCACTTTATCGTTGTCGACTTCGAAGTTGTCCTCGTTGTCCGACTCGCCCGAGTAGTACCCGGTGGCCAATGCTGGGAGGTTGTACTTCTTCTCGGTGGTCTCTTCGTCGGAGCTCTCCTCGAAGAAATCATCTTTTTCCTCCGGCTCGTCTCCGCTGTCGCTGTCGCTCGGCTCTTCGTCCGTGACCTCATTGTAGTTTACTGCGGGGTTGAGCTCCGGCTTGTCCTCATCTTCTTCGTCAGAGCCTGCTAGAAGTTTGTCGTACACTGCAAACTTCTCGAATGCCTCTTGTGCATCGATCTCTGGCTCGCCGTCGCTTTCGTCACTTCCACTGCCGCTTCCACTGTCACCATCATCATCACTGATATCCTCGTCGTCCGAGTCGGGCTCGTCGTCCTTTTTGGCGGTCTTGCCTTGGGCCCTTCTCCGGTCGTTCTTCTCGAGCTTGGTCAAATTACCTCTCACCAAGATGAACGTCCGTTCGATCTCGCCCAAAAGCTGCTTGATGCTCTTGGTGTTCCACAAGCTGGAGACGTAGCTGTTGACGGCCTTGGAGTTCTGGCAGTAGTCTATGAAAAACCTCAGTGGGTGGCTGGGATGCTTTTTATCGGCCAATATCAGGGCCACAGAGGGCGGCAAGAATGAGGGCGGCGTTGCCTTCAACTCTTTGGTGGTCAATATGCAGCTTTGGACGACTTTGATGAGCTTGGACTCCACCAATTTCAGAATGAGCTCTTCATTGGCGAATTGCAGTAAATCGGAGCCTTCGTCCCACTTTTGTTTGTCCGATTTGATCTTCTTCGACACCTCTTTGTGGAGCTTCTTATATGCGCCGTGCTGCTTGCTCTCGAAGATGGTTCTCTTCAAACTGGCGATTTCCTCGGGTGCATCCTGCTCATCTGGAAGCTTTTTCAAGAGCTTATGGCTTTTTTTGGCGGCAAGCAACTTCTTGGTGTTATTGTACCGGGGCGTGTAGGCCAAGAACTTGGTCTCTAAGAGATCAAGCCTCCATAATGCGGTGCTGGATTTGGTTTCGTTTTTACCAGACATGGTGAAATATATTTTGCGATGAGCATCGGTTTCGACATGGACCAGGCTGGACAGAAAAGAGATATCTCGCTGGTGGACCCGGCCGCTGGGGTGCCCGACGGAGAACAGGATTCTAAGAAGCAGAATGTCAAAGAAAAGCTCGAGCCAAACACTCAAAAGACCTTCCGGTGTGAGTTCGTCATCGTCCATAAGAACAGACAGTGTGGGATGAGGAGAAAACGGGACAATAAGTATTGCTCGGAGCACATGACAATGGACACCGCGAAGGAGCGGGTGCCGTGTCCTTTGGACCCCAAACACTCCGTGTGGAAGTATAAACTTGAGTCCCACATGAAGAAATGTAATGCCCAGCCCAAAGAACGGACCGAGCCGTGGTTCAAGTTGGACACCAACTGTAGCTTGCACGGGCACAAAGGAGTGGCGGATGTTGCGGGCGACGAGGAGTTGGAGCAGGACGAGTTATTTGGCAAGTACTTAAAATTAGTCCAGAGCATGAAAAGCAGTTACGATTCATTAGATCTCCGGGTCGAGAGCCACCAGGGGCTTGACGAGCGACTCTCGGAGATCGAGCATCAGAAACACCCGCTCCAGCAGCTGAGCATTGCCGGAAATCTCAAGAAAAAGGGCCTCTTGGGCACCGACAACTTCTACGTGGAGTTTGGCTGCGGAAAGGCCGAGCTCTCTCGGTTCCTCAACTTGTGCATATTGAAAGAGGGACCTGCTGCAGAAGCTCCCGATTTCGGCTACGGGCTTGTAGACAGAAGCGTGAACCGAATGAAGAACGACCCGAAAATCGTCAAAGAGACCCAGGAGTTCAACAAGAAAAACGGCACGCACTTGGCCCCCGACGTCAAGAGAAGCCGCATCGACATCAAGGACTTGGACCTTGACCTGTTTGTGGACAAAGAATCCCGCCAGGTTGTGGGGATCTCCAAGCATCTATGCGGCGTGGCTACGGACTTGACGTTGAAGCTGATCTTCAACTCGCAGATCTTCGCCCAGAGCCGTCTTCACGGAATCATGATCGCCATGTGCTGTAGACATGTGTGTCAGTGGGACCAATTGCTTCCCGAATCACAAAAGTACTTACAGGAGAGAGGAATTGGCAATGCCAAGGCGTTCTCCGTGTTGAAGCGGCTCGTGTCGTGGGCTGTCAGCGGAATGAGAGGCAGCAGCCCCGTGGACGAGCACGGGTTCACGCTCGAGCAGCGGAACGAAATCGGGTTGGTGGCCAGAAGAATGATCGACGAAAGCAGGCTCCACGCCGTCAGAACGCTAGCCAAGGGCTACCACAGCGAGATCTTCTGGTACGTCGATAAGGATGTGACGTTGGAGAACGTGTGCTTGTTCGTGAAGCGCCAACCAGCTACATAAGCATATACCATAAAAACCGTACCCACAGGCCGGACTACACAGAACCCCAACAATTACTAATATATTACTAGAACTAGATCTTGTCTTCAGAAACACCGTGCTTCCAGATGGCAACGTATGGAGTAGTACCATCTTCACGGTAGTTCAACAAAACAATCATTCCATCTGGGTCCATGGACTCACCAGTGTAGAATTCCCAGTCGTTGAAAGAAGCAACAACCTTCTTGACGTAGGCAGTGGCACCCTTCTCGAAGACCTCGATGGCATCTGGGTTCTTCTCGGCCAAGTGAGCCTTAACCTTCTTCATGTAGCCCTTGATGTAGGTCAAGAACGACTTCTTGTCGAAAGCAGTGTTTTGCAATCTGAAGGAGTAGACGACGTTGTTGACGGTCTCAACACCGTCCTCGACGTCATCTCCACCGTCTTCGGCAGATGGGTTGGCACCAATGTCGATGTCTCCACCACCGACCTTGACCATGGCACAGTCGGCCTCGTAGATGACTCCACCTACTTCCTTGACGTCGTAAGCGTCGGACAACAATTCATCACCAGTGATAACGTCAGTGTAAATAATCATTTTAGTTCAGGATGAAAAATTTTCGAATGAGAAGACTTGGTGATAATGGCTGGTGGTCGTGTGCGGATCACTTCCGTGGCCAAAACTGCTGGCGGAACCACCCGAGGATCCGGTCGTACACCACGATGTTGCCGTTGTGGTACGAGATGCTGTGGTCGGAGTCCGGGAATGCAAAAAAATCAAAGTTTTCGATGGTGTTTAGATTCAAATCATCGATCACTTTTAAGGTATTTTGGAAGTGCACGTTGTCATCTCCGGTGCCATGACAAATGAAGAACCGCTTGGTTTGCTTGAAGTTGTCCATCTTGTGGATGGCGCTTTGCTCGTACCCTTGCTCGTTTTTGCCCGGCTCGTTCATGTACCGTTCGGTGTAAACACTGTCGTAGAACCTCCAGTCGGTCACTGGGGCAATGGACACGCCGTAGGAAAACACTTTTTCCGAGCCCACGTCGGTCTCGAGCGTCTTGAGTGTCATGTAGCCACCGTAGGACCAGCCCCAGATCGCTATTCTGTCGGGGTCGACGTACAGCTTGGCTCGCCATATTTTTGCAGCCAGAATCTGGTCCTGACTCTCGTAGTTCCCGAGGTTTTCCCGGACAATGAACTTGAACTGCGACCCAATGGCGTTGAGGTTGTTGTAGCCCGTGCCCCTACCGTCCACGGTGACGACCACAGCGTTCAATTCGGCTGCAAGAACCGACGAAAACCCAATGCTAAATGTTTTGGCCACGGTCTGCGACCCGGGCCCGCCGTAGACAAAGAATATCACAGGGTACTTCTTGGAGGGGTCGAACGCGAGCGGCAACGTCTCCTTGGCGTTGGCGTAGAGCGTGTTGCCGTCGGCCTCGTGGTACTTGAGCGTGAAGTACTTGTCCTGCGGAATGGCGTGCAGCTCGAGGTTTTGGCGAACGTCGTCGTTGGTTTCGAGCGTCTTGAGCACCTTCTGCTGCTGCAAGTCCACGAGCTGCTGGTACGGCACGTCCGGACCCTTGTAGGTCAAGAGCAAGTAGCGAGAGCCCGACGAGAACGAGCCGGAGTAGTACCCGTCGGACGAGACATCAGTGATGTTTCTGACGACGGGGAGAGAGGTGTTGGCCACGGCGGACGCCAAGTTGACCGAGTAGAGGTGTCTCTCGGTGGCGGCCTTCTTGGTGGCGCTGAAGTAGAGGTCGTTGGTGGCGTAGTCGAAGGCGATGGAGTCGGAGATCACCTCCCACACGCCCTTGGTCAACAAGAGTCCATGCGAGGCCTCGGCGTGGGCAAAGTACGCCAAGTGCTCGTAGCCGTCGACCACCACCGTGTCGATGTAGCCGTCGGTGGGGAGGCCGGCGGCGTCGTTTTGGGGGATCGGCAAAACGTTGAACGTCACCTCGAACCACGAGCCGTGGGCCGCGTACTGGCGGGTCAAGACGGCACGGGCCTCGGCGTCGTCGTAGACGTGGTACTCCACGAGGTCGCTGGCCCGGTTGGAGATCCGTGTGAGAAGCTTACCGGGGGCCACCCACTGAAGGTCGGTGACAAGTTTACTGGTGATGTTGGTGTGCAAGTCGACGATGGCGGTGCGGCCGGTCCCGGTGCTGTAGACGAGCACGTCGGCGTCGGGGTTGGCGAATCCCGGCTTGGGGTACCGCAATGCCCGCATGTCCGGGTACGCCTGGTGGTCCCGCTGAAAGTAGTACGGAATGGTGTAGGAGGGGACCTGGGTGTCGTTGAAGCGGAGGAACGCAAGACTCTGCGAGTCCGGCGACCACGCAAGCACCTGCCGCGACCCAAACACCTCTTCCTCGTACGCCCAGTCGGTGATACCGTTGAAAACGTCGGCGCTACCGTCGGACGTCACCTGGTGCACCGCACCGGCACCGTCCCGCACGTACACGTTATTGTCGAGCACAAACGCCACCTGGCGCGAGTCGGGCGACCACACGGCCGTGGCGAGCTTGTCGGTGGTGGTCGACACCGGAACCACGGTGTTGGCGGCCACGTCGAGCACCCAGTACACGGCAAACGTGCTCCAGCGGAAGTTCTTGGTGCTGTTGGTGCGGACCAAGGCCCGCTGCAAGTCGGGCGACGCCGTGAGCCGGTCGATTTCGTAGTCGACGCCGTCGTATGAGAACCGCGAGCTGTTGCGGAGCGTGTAGTGGAAGTCGTCGTCGACGATGGACTTGACGAGGTACTGCGTGCCGTTGCCGGCCTTCTCCTCGATCAAATAGGTGCCCTTGTCGTTGGTCAACGACTGGGGCTCTCGCACCCACTGCAACTGGCGGTACTCCGGCACGAAGAGGCCGTCGCGGACGGCTGAAAAGTTCAACGCTGGGCGCCCGGCGCCGTCGACCTGGAACGGCGGCTCGGGGGGCGCCAAAGCGGACGCTGGCGGCAGGCCCGCCATTTTGAGGTCGGCAATGGACCGCACTAAATGGGCCGAGCCCCACACAAGCACACAGAGCACCACCGCGAACCGGAACAACGTGGCGGTGGCGAGCGAGACGGGGCGCCGGGGCGCTTTCTCGTCGTAGGGAGTCATGGTGGTTAGAGTTGGAGCCGTGAGGTCAGGTGAGTGCGAGAGGGTCTGGTCGTGTGGGACCGGATGGCTGGCTGACTGTGGACTGTGGACTGTGGGGTGTTGTGTAGACGAGCTGTAGAGTAGACGAGTTAGAGAGTAGATGAGTTAGAGAGTAGACGAGTTGGAGAGTAGACGATAGAGACATTCTGCTACGACTGTTTCTAAGAGTTCTGAAGTTGTACTTGGGTTTTCGGTCCTGCATTCGGAGGGCCAGTAGCTGTCGTCCCAGGATGTGGCCATTTGTGTCACGTAAATGTCCCGTTGGGTCCCGTGTGTGTCGTCTATACTTCAGTTGGGTTCTCTGTTCTTGCGGTCTTTTCTACGCTGCTCCGCTTGTCCACTGAAATGGCTGCAAAATCGTCTAACCCGGCTACCAGTGATTTATAAACGAACAGCACAAGACCCAGCAGTCTGCTACTGTTCATCCCGCAGTCTGGCAACTACTCAGTCCATGCTTAGATCCTGAACGCATAACATTTTCTATGCAAATACAGTCAAATCACAATTGTAGCGTTGCCCTCTCAGCTTAATCTTCTTGGATTAGCCCTCTACTACCGGCGAGTCTTTGGTTGCCTTTCCTTTTCTATTCTACAGAAATCAGCAACTAAGTAGGTACACCTCTACATTTCTCAACAGCATACTTATACAATTTTCATTATTCATAATTATGTAAAATTCACAGTAGCCAATCTTTCCTCCCAAACGCCGGTATCAACCCGGAAAACCCCAACGAGTCCTCCTCCTTAGCGACAACAAGACTTAAAAATAACATCAATGCCAACAAAACCAAACCACGAGTAGTCCGGAAACTTCTCACCCCCGACGCCTTTTGGGCCTCGGTGTAGGGGATCCCATCCACGCAGAAGAACGTTTGCAGCGGCCCCACCATTCCGGTGTAGGTCGACGAACGCAGCGCTGGGTCAAGGCAAATGACGGTGAAACTCATGGAAGTGCCAAAAATACCCCATTGCAGATAACGTGGCTTAAATACCCACAAGGGTCAACCAAGAGGCTTCCACAGATAATGGTTTAGTCTGTCGTGATAAGAATTTAAGTTTGTTGACAAGGCCGTACGAGAACAAGGCTCACATTTGCAAGTTAAGCTATTTTATTTTTTGAATATTTTATAGGCTCTAACTGGTGACTGTATCAGTGTTGGACTGTTGTGGCATTTGTTCTAAGGGGATTGCTTATCAGGGAGCTCAGGAAGTCTCAGAAAAATCCTTTCAAAGAAATGTCGACGAACTTGTCGGAAGTTTGCAGTTCGGAAAAATTCCTACCAGAGGAAATTATTGCCGGACTCGAACTACGAGCGACGCCTGCTTCAAGTAATTTTCATTCTGCACATCATATGCACCTATCTTCGGCATAAAAATATCAGTAAGTTTAGCCGAAAGCTATAAATAGCGGAAACATTCCCGCCTGCTTGACGAGTGGGATATCTTCAGTGGGTCACTGGAATAATATTCACCATATTCCATTTCTTCATGAAGTCAAAGCTCCTTCTCTCGCTCACTGTAATTTTTCTTGGTTCTGTCATTTTTAACTTTCTAGGCATTGTAGATAAAGACTCGGTTACTGGCAGTCCCAAAATGGACATTTCAATTATGCCTCAATGATCGCCTCATTCAAGTTCTCCACACATTAGGCTCTTGTGACATTCATCTTCAGACAACTCATATTGTGAATCATTATTATATATCTATTCTTGATGCTATTTATATTACATTAGGACTGGGGTTCTGACTTACCGAAACCCAATCTTTTCTCGTCCTCGGAATGAGGTTGTGGCGTAGTGACTATATCACTCAACAAGATAGGCGAAAACTCGACGATGATTTTACGCAAGTTTGTTCTTCTGATGGGTTTGGATAAGAATCCAGACATTCCACTATTAAGACATTCCTTGACGTTACTCTCATCTGCAAATGCAGTCAAGGCGATGATAGGCCTATCGTACTGCAAGTTGCTTCTAATAATCTTTGTGGCCAGAAGACCATCTATTTTAGGCATTTGGACGTCCATGAAAACCAAGTCAAATCTCTCGTGATTTTCGATGGACTCCTTGACATACTCGACCGCCTCGGCACCGTTACAGGCCATGGTGATATTCTCAAACCCTTCAAGTCTCAACATTCTCTTGATCACTTCCTGATTGACCATATTATCTTCAGCCACCAAGATTTTGAGGTGCTGGAGACCATCGTACAAGTAGTGAGAGTTCTGGTCGACTTTCTCAGTAGAGCTGGCAGTACCTGTAGACCCGCGCGTGATGAGATGCGGCTTCTCGAGAAACTGCTTGCGTCTCGAGTTGTTGCTGTCGGAGCTGTTCTCGTCGTCAGACTTTTTGCGATGGTTAGGACTCGACTTGTCCAAATGAAGAGATGGCGGCTGCTTGAGGTTGAACACGTGCACAACCGGAGAGTTGCCGCTGCCGGAGCTATCGTTGGTGGTCTGCGAGGTGTCAATATCGTCTCTAGGCGAGTCGGAAGGAGTCGAGTTAACAAACGGCAGAGACCCGTTGAGATTGAACTTGTCACGGTCCTCGCTGATGTTGTCCTCGTCCGGCTCACCAGTGCCGTTGATGACCTGGTCTCTGCTGACGGCGAACGCAACCTTTCTGTTGACTTTGGCCAGCGGGTTAAATTCATCGTCGCAGAACTCCGCCATGTCTTCCTCGGGCACTTCAATGGCGCCTACCTGAGGCAATGGCACTGTGAACGTGAAGGTGGACCCGACGCCGAGCGTGGACTTCAAGGTCAACGTACCTTTCATCATCCGTGCCAATTGTCTACAGATGGATAAGCCTAGACCGGTACCACCGTAACTTCTCGACAAGGTCTGGTCGCCCTGGATGAAGGGCTCGAACACCTTCTCCTGCAATGCCGGCTCGATACCGGAACCGGTATCGGTGACTTCGATCTGGAGGACCCAAGTTTGTGGTTTGTAGAGATGGCGGATCTTGTACACCTTGTCGTTCTTAACGAGCTCGTGGGAGTTGATGCTGGAGGACATGCTGGAAACACTAGCACGTCCCCGGCCATAAGATGCAGTGGGGAAAGTTCGGGAAGACGCTGATTGCCGTCTCAAATTTGGCGACGATGGGTACGAAGTCCTCGACACCTCCTCGATTCTCGACCGGTTGGGGGTGCCGCCCGGCGACTGGTCCCCGTGGAGCGAGTGGCGGGGCGACAAGTGCGCTGGGAGCGATGGGAGCGGCTTGGTCATACTGAATTGTTGTTTGAACACGGCGTTGTCGTATTCTGTGGTGGAAAGAGTGGCGATACTGGCCATGTCGGCGTCCGCGTCCGCGTCGTCCTGTTGGGAGTTCACGGTCTCGGCGTCGTCCGACTCCTTCTCTGGGGGTTTTTGGGGGTCATTATCGTAAGCATTAGGGGTTTCGTGGGGCATAACGGGGTTTTCATGGTTCTTGACAAACACCGACTCGTACTTGTTCTCCTTAGACCGGTCGGGGTCGTACTCGCCGAGAATCTTGAAGGTGACGCCGACCTTTCCGTCGACAGGCGTGAACTTCAACGAGTTCGATACTAAGTTCATCACCACTTGAATAATTCTATTGGAATCGCCATACAAGATGAGTTTCCGGAGGACGTTGGGCTTGACCGAGATCTTCAATCGCACCCTCTGGTCCATGGCGAGCTTGCTGAAGATGGACTGTACCTGGTACACCACTTCTAAGATCTGGAACGACGATTTCTCCAATTTGGATCTATTAAGGGTGTTTTTGGAGTACGTCAACAACTCCGTCAAGATATGCAAAAGCAACTCGCCCGAGCGGTGGATCAACTTCAACGAGTCCTTGACACGCGACTGGTCGTGCTCGTCCATGGCGATGCTGGTCATACCCAAGATACCGTTCAAAGGAGTTCTCAATTCGTGGGAGATGTTGGCGATAAAGACGGTCTTGGCCTCGTTGGCCGATTCCGCCTCGATCTTGGACGCCTCGAGCTCCTTGGTTCTCATCTTGACCCGGTCTTCGAGGTGGTTGTACTGCTTTTCTAACTCTTCTCGCATAATGTTGAAGGCCTCAGTGAGTTCTGTCAACTCGTCCTTGAACACCTTTTTGGAGTCGGCGATGCGGCTGGGCAACCGGATGCCGGTGGAGTACATGGAATTGGAGCCACCGGTTCCGCCGGAGTGGACGGAGCTGCGCTTGTTGACGGCCTTGTCCTTTTTCTGGGGGCTGGAGGCCTCGGACTTGGGGGTGTCGTCCTTGCGGATGCGCCTGAACAACGAGTAGTAGGGCGGCGGCGTGGGCGAGGCCGAAGGCTCGGACGACTCGTCGGCGTTCAGCTTGTCGGACATGAGGTCCCGGTCCTTTTCCCGCTTGGAGCGGGTGATGGCCTCGGTAGCGTTCTTCAACTTGGTGATGGGCCGCACAAAGAGCACCGCGAGCGGGAACGTGATCAAGCACATGAGCACCCCGATGCCGATGACCACGCCGATGATGATTTTCTGGAGCTTGGATGTGGGGTCGTTGAACACCAGCATTTTCTGCTCGATGATGATGGACCACGAGGTGTACATGTCGAGGGTGGTCTGGGAGAAGCCGATGGCCACGGACGAGCCGCTGAGCGAGCGGAGGTTGGTCTTGGACCCGAACCGCTCGACCAAGGCCCGGCGGATGGCCGACGACGAGTTGATGCTGTACAAGCGGTTGGTCTCCAAGTTGTCGGAGTCGACCGGGAACACCGCCTGGTAGCCGATGAGGAACTCGCGGCTCTTGTTGGTGGTGGCGGACCCGTTAGGAGTGTTGTAGACCGGTTTGACCGCTAGCACGGTGTAGTCCTTGGTGGACTGGGCCATGGCAAGCAGCAGCTCGACCGAGTTGTTGACGGCCAGCTGGATGTTGGTGGCCCGTGCGATCACCGAGAGGTAGCCGGCGATGGACGGCTCGTCGAGAATGATGGACGCATTGGCGTAGACGGCGAACGTGAGCCCGACAAAGTAGGCCGAGTCGATGTCCAGGGTGTTGCTGATGGGCCCGGTGAAGTAGTAGGGGGCGTCGCTGCCCAAGGTGGTGTTCAGGCGGCGGTTGAGCCAGGACGGCACCGAAACACCCTGCTGGAGCGGGTAGAGAAAGTCCATGGACGGCACCAGGACCGGCGCAAGCGGGTTGCGCGAGTCGCACACCACGGCCAAGTCCAAGTTGTAGAGGCGGGCCGCCACAAACATGTCGCTGGAGGTGACGAACTGGTCGAGAGTGGCCTGGGCCGAGGAAAACACCGAGTCGCTGTTGTTTCCGGCCCGGTACACCGTGAGCGGCTTGGTGATGGGGTCCCGGTTGGTCAACCAGTAGACCTGGTAGTAGATGTATGCGATGGCCTGGGACACTTGCGAGGTTTTGAGCTGCGAGATGACCTCGAGCCGCTCGGCTCGGAGACTCAGCAAGTTGGAGGAGAAATAGAGCGCTACCACCACTGCGAGAATGAGGAGCGAGAAGAACGAGGCGAACGTCACCAAGGTGATGAGCTGCGTCCGAATCCCGATCTTCAACCGTCTCATGTTGGCGATGTTATTTTGGAGTCAGTGCGAAGTGGAATTTTCATCCAAGCTGTTGTTCCACCTCTTGATATTCGGCCTTTTGGCTGCGGCCGAGGACCGCCATGCGCTGCTGCTGCTGCTGCTGCTGGACTTGCAGCCCATCGACAACTCGCGCGTCACGGCGCCGGCCGTCAGCTCGCAGTCCGAGCTGCTGACGTCGCTGTCGTCGTTTTCCACCACCTCCATCGCCGTGCCGTCGGACTTCACCACCGAGAACGACGCCGACCGCTCCGTCGTCAAGATCGTGTTTACCATGGGCGCCGAGTCCGGCTTCTACGACGCTCCCGTGACGCTCAACGACCAGAAACTCGCCTTGCGCCTCGACGTGCTCCAGAACGACGTCTGGGTGTTGGACGCCGCAGAGGTGCCGCCGTGCTCCATCGTGCTGGGGCCCACCAAGTCGGTGTGCGCCGCGGAGGGCGCCTTCTCCACGCTGGTGCCGGTCGAGACCGGGTTCCGGGTGCCGTACGCCAACTCCATCCAGGCCAACGGCTCGGTGCTCGACGGCGGTAACTTCTCGGTGCTGGGCGTCGCCGGGCTCATCAACTTCCCCAACTTCACCTTCGTCGACGTGGCGTCTTCCAACGTGCTCTTTGGCGGGTTTGGCGTGGCTGCAAACTTGATACTGCTGTCCGGGGTCATGCACTCGCTCCTCCAGAACGGCATCATCCAGGACAACTCGTACTCGTTGTTCTTCGGCGAGTACGCCACCAACGACAAGGCCAAGGCGTTCGTGCAGTTTGTGCCGGGGCTCATCAACCAAAAACACTTTATCGGCGACCTCTACTCGTTCCCCATTCTCCGCCATGTGGGCGACCGGTACACCGCCGCCGAGGGCCCGGACTACGCCGTGCAGAACTCGCTCTTGAACAACATGATCCTCCCGGCGGTGGCGTTGACCGACGTGCAGATCCTCAACTCCAACAACGGCGAATCCATCTCGTTGAAAAGCGACAACTCGCCGGTGCCGGTACTCTTTGACTCCCGCACCATGTTCAACTTCTTCCCGCTCGACCTCATCATCAACATGGCCATCCAGCTCAACGCCTTCTACAACAACGAGGTGAATCGCTGGCTTGTAGACTGCGATGCCGTCTCCAGAACAGACGCCTCGCTCATCCTCTCGTTCTACGACTTGGACATCAAGTTGCCCATCACCTCGCTCTTGGTCAACGCCACCTACAACGGCGACGCCTTGCGGTTTAAGGGCGGCCGTCCGGCGTGCTTCTTAAACTGCTTGCCCTCGCCCAACGCATACTCCACCTTGGGCATCGGCCTCATGAAGCACCTCTTCTTGGCCGTCGACAACACCGGCTACAACATCGCCGTCGGCTTGGCCAACAGCAAGCTCGTTGTCGAAAAAGCGTCCACCGACCCGCCGCTGTCCGCTGTCAACGTGAGCAGCTACTCTACGGCGTACCAGGGCTTCCAGTCCCGGGTGTCGTCGATCCGGCGCATTCGCCCCAACGCCATTCCGTTTGCTACCACCGGGAACTACTCGCTGCAGCCGGTGCTCACGATCCGGCCGGTGTCGCCCGACGACTACACGCTCACGGTGCCCGCGCGGTTCTCGGGCGCCATCATCAGCTCGGGCGAGGTGTACATCACCGATGCGCTCGACGCCGGGCAGTCGGACGGGGACACCGAGAACTCAGACTCGTCTACGAACGGCGCCAACATCGAGGTTTCCGGGCCAGCGTTGCTCACGTGGGTGTGGGCGGTGCTGCTCGTGGTGCTTGGAACGTTCATCTAGCATTGATAATGATTATGTATGATAGGCTAATAAAAGGAATAGATTAAGTTAAAGTTTACGTAGTTCCATCTCCAGAGATGACTCGTCGTCTACCAAAGGTCTATAGTCCTTGGACTCGTTATACCTGAACCAGTTGTACCACAAGATGTCTATGAACGTGATTACAAGCCCCAACACGTTGAGCGGGCTAAGGCGGTCGCCAAAGATCAAGGCGCTGAGAAATATCGTCAAGAGCTCTTTGAAAATGCCCGCCACCGACAACGTGATGACCTGGGCCACCGTCAAGAGCTTGAACTCGCAGAGCGTCATCATGAACGCCAACACCCCGGGCACAATGAGCAACACAATGGTGGTGAACACGCCCTTGATGGCCCAGATGTCCGACGACACGAAGCTGCCCCAGCCCTCGATGCAGATGCCGCACACAAAGAGCATGGCGCACATGGCCGGCGAGAGATAGAAGATGGTGACGATGGAGTTGGGGGTGGACGGGTTGTTTTTGAGCAAGAGCTGGGTGAAGGACCACCGCAAGCCCGACATCATCGACGCCAACGACACAAGAATGAGGCCGATGTTGGCGCCTTCCTCGGAGGGCGCAGAGTCGGGCCGCTTGACCATCATGAGCACCGAGCCGCTCATGACGAGGCAGATGAGCACGAGGTTCCAGTGGAACTTTTCGAGCCGGAAGAGAATGCCGAAGATGAGCACGAACATGAGCGACGACGTCTTGAGCATGGTGTAGAGCGACAACGAGATGTAGCGGAACGAGACGTTCGACAAGCCTATGTCGGCGGCGGAGGCTACAGCGCAGGGGACGATCTGCAGGGCGTAAAAGGCGGCGGTGACGCCGTACAACGAGGCGTACGACGGCTCCTTGACGCCGCGCTTGGGGATGAGGTGTCTGTTGAAGTAGAGCACCGAGGAGCTGAGCACAAAGAGGCACAATTGGTGGAACGAGGTGATGATGATGGGGAACTTGAAGTCGAGCCCCGGCCCAAACATCCACTTGTTGTAGAGGGAGATGGAGGTGGAGAAGAAGTACCACCCCGCGATGTAGACGGCCAGCTGCACCGTGTTGTTGTGGACGGACAACCGCTCCAAATGGGCCTGGTAGGTGGACTTAGACAATGACAGGCTGGACATAGTGGGCCCGGGAAGAGAGGGAATTGGCAGCAGCAAACGCCGAGCAGGGGCACGCCGGGAGACACAGACGGCGGACCGAGAAGAGCAGGCGCAACACAGCAAAGACCACTAAAACAATCGAGTCCGCTGGTGGTGATGTCGGCTCGCGATTTTTCACCTGAAACTAGCTACCTGGACATGTCGACCCGCAACAAAGACGCCCGGTCGTTGCTCCACCTCCAGCGCGAGTACATCCTCGACCAGATCAAGCTGATCCAGATGGCCGGCAACTTGTACACCCTCGTGCTCGACGACGCTACCGAGCAAATCATCTACCAGGTGATCAAAAAGGACCAGCTTCTCCGGATAGTCACGTCGATCGAGAAGCTCGACGACCGCCGCAAGCAGCAGACGTTTCTCGAGGCCATCTACTTCGTGGAGCCCACGGTCTACACCCTCAATTGTATCGTGGGCGACGTCATCACCCACCGGTACCGCAAAGGCTGGGGCCTTTTCTTGCCCATCAACCAGCGGGACACCGCCGTGCACACGATGTACCACAGCTCGAAGTTCCTCCACAACCCCAAGGTGCAGAACTACTTTGACTTTGGCGAGAACATCCGCTTCGTGCAGGCGCTGTTGTTTCCCATCGAGTCGAAAGTGTTTTTGGTCGACAAGAACACCCCCAACTCAATGCCCATCTACTTCAACGAGAACTGCAGCGAGCTCGTGTTGACGCAGATCCGGCGGGTGGCGCGGGCCTTGGTCAACCTCATGGTCATCACCGGCGAGTACCCGTTGATCAGGTTCTACTCGCCGCAGAACCCCCACGACTACAAGGCAACCCGGTTGCTGGAGCTCATCGCCGACGAGTTCCAGCGCCAGATCGACGACTACGCCCGCGAGCACCAGGACTTCCCGCCGGCGGCCCAGGACGTTCCTCGCTCCATCTTGCTCATTGTCGACCGCACCATCGACCTCTACGCCCCGTTGCTCCACGAGTTCACGTACCAGGCCATGGCCATGGACATCATCCCCAGCTTGGAGCGCGAGGGCGTCTACCGCTACAAGTCGGAGAACGAGATGGGCGAGATCTCCGACGTCACCGCCGTGTTGGAAAACGAAAACGACGAGGACTGGGTCAACTTGCGCCACACCCACATCATCGAGGCGCTGGAGCTCATCGTCAACAAGATCAACGAGCTCATCGCCAACAACCCGCTCATGGTCGACCGGTCCAAGGCCACCACCTCCAGCGACTTGATGCACATCGTGGCCAACCTCAAGGGCTTCGACGAGGAGCGCAAGCAGATCAGCTTGCACCGGTCGTTGATCGACGAGTGCCTCGACCGCAACGGCGAGCGCAAGTTGGCGGAGTTTGCTGCCGACTTCGAGCAGACCTGCACCGCCGAGGGCGTCAGCTTCGAGGGCATCCGCAACAAGCAGCTCCACGAAGACTTGATCGTGTTGATTGCCAGAGAGGACTTGGAGACCAACGACAAGATCCGCTTGGTGTTGATCTACGGGCTTTATAGAGGCGGGTTGTGCGAGCTGGACTTTGTCAAGATTGCCAGCTTCATCAAGGTCAAGTCCACGCAGATGGTGTCGCTCATCGCCAAGTGCTTCTACAACTTGCACAAGTTGGGCTTCCCGATCGTCAAGACCGACTTGAAGCAGCCCAAGGTCGCCAAAAAGATGTTCCACACTATCAACAACGACGGCACCTACAACACGTCGCGGTTCGGCCCGGGGCTCAAGTCGATCTTGCAGTTCTTGATCAAGTACCAGCTCGACGAGACCTGGTTCCCCTACTTCCGGGACAAGCCGTTGGAGGACGACATCCCCGCCAACATCGACATCAACCACCAGCATGCGCTCCGGCCGCACCAGTCGTTGCGAAACACCCGGATCAAGGCGTCGTGGGCCCAGAACTCGGCGCGGCTGTCGCAGTCGACCCGGGCCAAGCAGCGGATCTTCTGCTACGTGGCCGGCGGCATCATGTACTCGGAGATGCGGCTGATCTACGAGTTGTCGCACACGCTCAACAAGGACTTCTACATCGGCTCGGAGTGTGTGCTCAAGCCGCGAGACTTTTTGATCGGGCTCCAGGACATCGACGCCGCCAAACAGTTGCCGCAGCTCAACTTGCAGTTGTACCGGGACTTGACGGAGCGCAAGGAGCCGCCAGTGCACCTCTTCGAGTCGCAGGAGCGGCCGCAGCTCCAGACGCCGGCCGCTTCAGGGTCCAACGGCGCCAGCTCGCCGCAAAAGCCCGGCCCCAATGGCGCCAAAATGCCTACTTACGATTTTAACAACTTCAACGCCAAGTCCGCGCCGTCAAGCATGGGCGTGCCATCGCACTACCAGAAGCGAGGTAGCGCCGTGACGAATCTTGAGCCGGAACCGGAAAAGGCCAAGAAGACGAGCAGGCTCAAGAAGCTTTTCAAGTAGACGGAGTTAACTGTCCTCATCGGGACATGGCCGAACATTAATAAGCCAATCGGTGATAATCGGTTTTGATGTCTACAGCCCCCACCACCTGCCGGCGGCGCTAGTAGTAACCCCAGTCACCCGTAATGCCAATACACACATCCACACCCCAACTTGTAGTTCAGCCCCGCCTAACGGTCTCGGAACAATTCAGCTGTCTTACTAATTTCGCGTCCTGCACACAGCATCAGTGAAAAACTATATAAAACCGCCATCTCACCATCCGCCGATATGGACCAGTTTCACTTGTTGGATTGGCACACGTTGCCGTTGCTCTACTCGGCGGCGCTCGAGCCAGCGCCGGCGCACGCGGCCAACGCCACGCTGTCGCTTTTCAATTGCAGTCTCAAGGACGGATGGGCCGTGCTCTCGCCCAAGTACAACGACTTGAGTCCGTGCATCGTCCAGGGCGCCTTGTTTGCGGCGCTCGGGGTGTTCGGGTCCGTGGCTGCCGTGCACCAGCTCGTGCACTTGTACCGCAAAAAAGTCTCCGTCTCCAACAGAGTGTCGGTGTTCTTCTACTTGAAGTTGGTGCTAGTTTTGGTGCAGCTTGGATTTAACGCCTTGATCGTGGGCCAGATCTCGCACGCCGGCATCGTGCGCAACGCCGCGGTGGCCAACGTCGTGGCGGTGGCGCTCGTGTGGGCGTTGCACTATCTCGAGCAGTTCAAGGCCACCATTCCCAATGGAGTGGTCTTGTTCTACTGGTTTTTCAGCTTTGTCTTTGGCGCCTTGCGGGTCTTGAACGTGGCGTTGCGCCACAAGGCCGGCACGCCCTACGGCTTGTTGGCGGTGTACTCGGTGGTCAACTCGTTCGTGGTGTTGTTGCTCGAGCTGGTGGTGCCCATCAAGCCGGTCATCCCGTTCGACGAGCTCAAGCTCTCGCCCTACGACCGCGCCAACGTCTTCTCGCGCATCACCTTCTCGTGGATGGCCCAGTTGATCAGAAAGGGCTACTACAAGTTCTTGGAGGAGGCCGACTTGCCGCAGTTGCCCCAGGAATTGAAGTCTGAGAACACCTCCGACGCCTTTTACCGCCACTGGAACAGCCAGCGCGGCGACCCTTCCATCGTGCTCGCGCTCTCGCGCGCCTTCGGCCTCCGCTTCGTGTTGGGCGGTCTTTTCAAGGGAATGCAAGACGTTCTTGGCTTTGTCCAGCCCCAGTTGTTGAAGCAGTTGATCCAGTTCGTCAACGACTACGTCGAGTCCAAGAAGCAGGGCGACCCCATCCCGCTTACCAGAGGATACATGGTCGCCTTGAGCATGTTTGTCGTGTCGGTGCTCCAGACCGGCTTCTTGCACCAGTACTTCCAGATCTCGTTCGACATGGGCATGAAGATCAAGTCGTCCTTGACCAACGTCATCTACAACAAGTCATTGATCTTGGCCAACGACGCCAAGCAGGAGTCGTCCACCGGTGACATCGTCAACTTGATGTCGGTCGACACCCAGAGATTGCAGGACTTGGTCCAGTACGTCCAGATCGCCTGGTCTGGTCCTTTCCAGATCGTCTTGTGCTTGGTGTCTTTGTACAACTTGTTGGGCAACGCCATGTGGGCCGGCGTGGTCATCATGGTGGTGATGATCCCACTCAACGCCTTTTTGGCGTCGGTCCAGAAGAAGTTACAGAAGACCCAGATGAAGAACAAGGACGAGCGGTCCAGAATCACCAGTGAGATCTTGAACAACATCAAGTCTTTGAAATTGTACGCTTGGGAAGACCCCTACTTTGAGAAGTTGAACTTCATCAGAAACGAAAAAGAGTTAAAGAACTTGCAAAGAATCGGTATCTTCTCTGCCTTCACGGGCTTCACCTGGAACATGGCCCCCATCTTGGTCAGTTGTTCCACCTTTGGTTTGTTTGTGTTAATCGAAAAGGACAGATACTTGTCGACAGAGATTGTTTTCCCTGCTTTGGCCTTGTTCAACTTGTTGGGATTCCCATTGGCCGTCATTCCCCAGGTCATCACCAACGTTGTGGAGGCCCAGGTCTCGTTGGGCAGATTGCACAAGTTTTTGAACGGCCACGAATTGCAGGAAAGCTCTGTGATTCGTTTGCCTAAGGTCTCCAAGACCGGCGATGTGGCCTTGAGCGTCAAGAACGCTACATTCTTGTGGAACAAGCCAAAGACCGACGAAGCCAGCAACAAGATCGCTTTATCCAACATCACCTTGAACGCCAGAAAAGGCCAATTGGACTGTATCGTGGGTAAAGTCGGTGCCGGTAAGTCGTCGATCATCCAGGCAGTCTTGGGTGATTTGTACAAGTTGCTGGGAGACGTCGAGGTTCACGGTAAAGTGGCGTATGTCGCCCAGGTCCCATGGATCATGAACGGCTCTATCAAGGAAAACATCTTGTTTGGCCACAAGTACGACCCTGAGTTCTACCAACACGTTATCAAGGCCTGTGCCCTTAACGTGGACTTGAAGATCTTGCCCAAGGGTGACAAGACCCAAGTCGGTGAAAAGGGTATCTCTTTGTCTGGTGGTCAAAAGGCCAGATTGTCGTTGGCCCGTGCCGTTTACGCCAGAGCCGACGTCTACTTAATTGACGATGCGTTGTCTGCCGTCGACGAGCATGTCGGAAGACACTTGATCGACCATGTTTTGGGCTCTAAAGGTTTGTTGAGCACCAAGTGTATCGTGTTGGCCACCAACAACATCGGAGTTTTAAGTGTTGCCAACACCATTCACATGGTCAGCGAAGGTAAAATTGTGGAACAAGGCACTTACGATGACATCATGACGCAATCTTCCAGTCTTTTGTACCTGTTGATCAAGGACTTCGGTAAACAAAAGGAAAAAGCTGAAGAAGAAAAGCCAGAGGAGAAACCTACTGATGTCATTGACCCTGAGCCTGAAACCCAACCGGATTATGCTGATTTAGACTCGGACGAGTTCTTGGAAGTGCAATCCTTGAGAAGAGCCTCTGTGGTGTCGTTGAGCGAAGACTTGGAAGACTTGTTGGACCAAAAGGAAGACGAAGAAGAGAACGAAAAGAGAAGAGAACACACCCAGCAAGGTAAGGTCAAGTGGGACGTCTACATCGAGTATGCCAAGGCCTGTAACCCCAAGAGAGTTGTTCTTTACATGACTCTTATTATTATCTCTACTTTGATCTCTGTGTCGTCCAATATCTGGTTGAAGCACTGGTCGGAAGTCAACTCCAGAGCTGGCTACAATCCTAATGTTGCTTACTACTTGTTGGTTTTCTTGGCCTTAGGTCTTCTTGCTTCTGTGATGTACTTTGTGCAAGGTTACATTGTCTGGGTCTACATTACTATCAACGGTTCCAAGAAATTACACACCGATATGGCTGTCAGTGTTCTCAGAGCCCCAATGTCGTTCTTTGAAACCACTCCAATCGGTAGAATTCTCAACAGATTCTCCAACGACGTGTATAAAGTCGATGAGATCTTGGTCAGAGTGTTTGCAATGTTTTTCGGTAACGCTGTCAAGGTGTCATTCACCATCGTCGTGATCTGCTTCTCTACGTGGCCCTTCATCTTCATGATCATCCCATTGCTTGGCTTGTACGTCTACTACCAACAGTACTATCTCAGATCCTCCAGAGAATTGAGAAGATTGGACTCGATCTCCAGATCGCCCATCTTCGCCAATTTCCAGGAATCGTTGAACGGTGTGTCCACCATCAGAGCTTATGGCCAGGAAAACAGATTCAGATACTTGAACCAGTTGAGAATCGACAAGAACATGAGAGCCTACCACCCTGCTATAAACTCTAACAGATGGTTGGCTGTGCGTTTGGAATTCATTGGTTCTATCATTATTCTTGGTGCTGCTGGTTTGTCTATTGTCACTTTGCACTTCGGCACTGTCAGTGCTGGTTTGGTTGGTTTGTCGGTGTCGTACGCTTTGCAGATCACTCAGTCGTTGAACTGGATCGTCAGAATGACCGTCGACGTCGAGACCAACATTGTCTCGGTCGAGAGAATCTTGGAATACTCTGAATTGACTCCAGAAGCTCCAAAGGTGATCGAAAACAACAGACCTGCTGAGAACTGGCCGGAGAACGGTGCAATCGAGTTCAAGAACTACTCCACCAGATACAGACCTGAGTTGGATTTGGTGTTGAAGAACATCAGTTTGTCGGTGCAAGCCAAAGAAAAGGTTGGTATCGTGGGTAGAACTGGTGCTGGTAAATCTTCTTTGACGTTGGCCTTGTTCAGAATCATTGAGGCTGTCAACGGTAACATCGACATCGACAGCGTCGACACCAGTCAGATCGGCCTTCAAGACTTGAGACAAAAGTTGTCCATCATTCCTCAAGACTCTCAAGTTTTCGAAGGTACCATCAGATCCAACTTGGACCCATTCAACAGATACACTTCCGAGCAATTATGGAGAGCTTTGGAGTTGTCTCACCTCAATGACCATGTGTTGAAGATGTTCGAAGAAGCCAAGGCTAACCGCGAGAAAGATAGCACTGAGCCTGAACTCCTTGACGGCTTAGATGTCAAGCTTAGTGAAGGTGGTTCTAACTTGTCGGTGGGTCAAAGACAGTTGATGTGCTTGGCCAGAGCCTTGTTGATTCCTTCTCACATCTTGGTGTTGGACGAAGCCACTGCAGCTGTGGATGTAGAAACTGACAAGGTTTTGCAAGAAACTATCAGAAAAGAATTCAAAGATAGGACCATTTTAACTATTGCCCACAGAATTAATACCATTTTGGACTCCGACAAGATTATCGTGTTGGAGAAGGGTGAAGTTGCCGAATTCGACAAGCCTGAGGTTTTGTTACAAAACAAGGACTCTTTGTTCTACGCTTTATGTAAACAGGGTGGTTTTGTTAAGGATGAATAGAGGGTTTATTTATTAGACCGATTTTTATAATAGTACTATAATACATGATGATGTTCAGATTAGTGTTCGCTTCTCTTTCTCAAGCTGCTTGCGGTGTAGAGCTGGTAGAAGTCGTCTCTCGATACCACATCACTTGTGTTTGTTTCGATGAGTTTAGTGATGATGTCGTTTTTAGTGGTGTCTTCGGATAACTTGGCGTCTTGAAGTTGGAAGAACTGAACCAACTTGTCGTCCGTCGTATCGGCGACCCCAACAATTGTGTTTTCATATGCGGTGATGTCGACCAATGGGTATTCCAATGGAAAGACCAGGTTGAACTCGAGCTTGTTATCGGCGATGTTCAAAAGCACAAGAGCCTTTACATTTTCCAAAAGCACAACAACGATGTTGTCGATGACTGCGAGCTTCACAACGGAGATTTCCTTGACGGAATCTTCGGTCCGAAATCTCTCTGCCGGGTAGTGGTAGTCGGTCAAATATTGTTGCACTTGCTCTCTCATGTCATAGCTGGACAAGAGTTTGTTGTTGAACCAGTCCCACAAAAACACGCTGTCGTCTCCACCAGCACTGACCAACAACTTGGGGTCGTTTTGGTGGACGACCATGTCGGAGATGTACTCGTCGTGGCCAAAAAGCCAGTGGTTCACGATGTAGGATTTTGGGTACTGTGAAACTTTGATGTGCTCGTCTCTGTCACTTGTCAACAAGTACTGAACATCGTCCACTTTGCAGGCCAAGACCTTGGTCAACATGGAAACATGACCGAGAATTGGCACTAAATCTTTCTCGGGAACAACGTTATCGTCAACAGCGATACGATAAACGTCGCCGAACTTGTCACCGATGATCACAGACTTTCCTTCGTCGGTGTATGTGAGGGAACAGGGTCTTTTGGGCATGGTCTGTCTCTTCAAAACCAGCAAACAGTTGTCTGCGGTGAAATCAAGACTGAAAATCACCACCGATTTGTCGCTGTCGGTGGTCACAGCGACGAACTTGTCCTCAATGACCTGCACGCATCTGATTTGGTTGAAAATGAGGGTGGTGCCGGACATGCCCTTGGGGGCCTTCTTTTTGCTGTTGGTTTTGGCCTTCTTTGGAGCGTTTTCGGTGGTTTCACTATTTATTGGGTCCAGCCAGCTGCCAACGACACTGCCACTGCTGAGATCGACCACGTAGAGGTTGTTCTTGACGGTCGTGTACAAGTGGGTGGACGAGGCCATCACATTTTGGAAAGGATGCTTCATGGTAGTGAAAAATTCGAGCGATGAGATGTCTATATTGATACACTATTTAGTCTTTTTGAACCCCCAGCCCCACTTCGAGGGTTTGGGTTTGGCATCCGAGTCCGTAGGCTCTGGGGCGTCCACGGCATCTTTCTCGAGATATTTGCTGGCTTTGGATTCGATCGTAGGCGTGTCGTTAAAGTACTTGAGGTTGAGGTTGTTGAAGAAACTCGTTAGCGTCAGCTGGTTGACGGAGTCCACCTGGATGTGGCGCGGCTGGATGAAGTTGAAGATGAACTCGTCGCACGTCAAGTCCCAGATATCAAAGTTTTTCGTTTGTTTCCACAGATCGACAAACGCCGAGTGGAACGCAGACAAGTCGCCGTTGTAGGGGTTGGAGTCTTCGTTGGCGGCGCTGGCGGTGGAGAACCCCGGCGGCGGCTGCTTGAACTTCTGGCTGTACTGGTGGAACCGCATGGTCGAGAGCAACGAACATAAGTAGTCTTCGAACTGGAAGCGGATGTAGTCGTCGCTACCGATGAAGTTCTCGTTGACGAGGACCTGGTCACTCATGCAGCTGGACAAGAGCGAATTGATGAAGTTCTTGTCTTGAGACAGCAAGTGCAAGTCGGCGGGGAGGCCGTTGGGGAACGTCAACTCGAAAGTGTCGAGGTTGACGAGGAGATCCACGCCCAACTGCTCCAGCTGGTTGACGAACAAGAGGTTGGAGCAGCCGATCATGAAGCTCTTGGTCTCTGGAAAGCTCAACTGGTCCAATTGCTGTAGGGGCAAGTAGGGGTTCCATATGGAGCCCTTGGTGTTGAAGATTTTGAGCGGGAGCCCAAAGAAATTGAGCATCAGGTCCCGGTCCTCGGTGTTGAGAGATGCAGGTTTGGCGAGCTTGGTGGTGAACTTCTCCTTGAAGTCGCTCAACTGGCACCCAGAAAGCGTGAGGTTATTAATGAGGTTGGGGATGAGGCTGATGAGGTTGTTCTGGAACTTGGTGAGAAGCTCGAGGTTGTTATTGGAGTAGATGAGGATCTTCTTCTCGAGGAGCAACGCCTTGAAGATCACGAGCAAGCTGGAGCGGAACTTGAGGAGCGACTCCTTCAAGTTCAAATTTATAAAGAACTCCTCGTTATCGTTGAAGTTGACGTCGTGGTTCAAGTTCTCGAACAAGTTCTCAAACACCTCGAAGTTCGACAAGTTATCCTGGAGGAAGTACGACTTGGTGATGATCAGGAGTTTGTCCTTGATCTTGGTAAAAATCGGCTTGTTCTTATTTATGATCACCAAGGCCTTCTGGATGATGGACCGCTTGATGTCCGAGTTGCGCTCCAACTCCTCGGGCGAGAGCTCCGACACCTTGAGCTGGCGCACGCACGAGCTGCCGAACAACGTTTCCAAGGCCCGCGGGTCGTCGTTGAACTCGGCGAGATCGTCCAAATTGTCGAGCGACCGGTTCGAGGCAAAGTCGTACACCAAATTGAAGTTGGAGAAGGTCTCCTCGAAGAGATGCGAGCCGTCGGGAAGCGACTGGAACGGGAGGTTCTTGAACAACTCGGGCGAGAGCTCGGGGACGTAATTGGACTTCCACCACTGGATCTCGGGGCCTCTTACGTGGTGGAACTCCACAAGGCAGATGGCAAAGATAAAGTCGGTGGTGGTCTGGCGCGGCTTGGGCGGCGACCGCTCGATGATCGGGAGGTTTTTGATGTGGATGGAGCGGCGGCGGGGCGTTGTGGGCGGCGGGACGTCGGCGGCGGGCTGATCTAGCGGGTTTTCGGCGGGCTCGTCGTCGTGGCGGGACGAGAGCCGCATGGGGCGCATCTTGAACTCCTGCGAGTCCAGTCGGGGCTTTTTGGCGAGCCGGATGGGCTTGATGGACATGTCGGCCCAAGGGTTTTCGGGGTCCATGGTGTGCGAGCGGCTGGGGCGAGCGCGCCAGAAATCGCCCCAGCGTCGCGCGGCGGCGCGCCCCCCTTAGGGGCCGCGCGCCCCCCGGGCCCGCGCCAGGCGTCTGCCGCGGGTGGGTGAGGGCCAATCGGTCGGTCAATTCGCTCAAACAGGCGCTCGCCAGCGACATGGGCGCCGCCGCCCAGGTGGACGTGCTGACGTT